>OY744481.1:288687393-289249926 GCA_963556165.1 Tipula helvola
TCTCAGGCATTACTTTTCCAGTGGAAATTTTCTCATACAACATTTTCTCAGACAACATTTCCTCAGTCGACATTTTCTCAGACGACATTTTCTCAATCGACATTTTCTCAGTCGACGTTTTCTCAGTCGACATTTTCTCAGTCGATATTTTCTCAGTCGACATTTTTTCAGTCGGCTAGCGTTACAGAAACGAAAAAATGTTCTTGTTGTTTTCTTTCTTCGTGTTGCATTACACCCGGGAACTGCATAAGAAAATCCTCTAATAAATGAGTTTCGTTTGTTTTTATTCATATTTATTTAAAAAGTAATTTACCGTAAATAATCTTAACAAGTCGACTATCAGCAAGAAAACGACGTTTTTTTGTATATATTTGCACGTAAAATAAAATTGAAATTGAATGAAGGCAGTCCTGATTTGTTTTAAAGTTTTTTTCCTGTATAACAAAATCAAACAATAGTTATTTATGTCAAAGGGCAGTAGGTAAAAGAGTTATTACAGTACAAGTTCGTCGTTTAATTTGAACGAGTATAGTAACGATCATTTAACGTACGTGTAACGCACAATGTTTTATTTCATACTACATGGGATATTAATTCGATTTTTTCATTTAAAATAAAATTTTAAAATAAAAACATGAGTTTGAAATTTAAAGAATATCAATCCAAATGATGTTTTTCTACGATAGTGCAGTAACCTATGCTTTCGATGATGATTTTGAATTTAAATTATATAAGAAAAGGAGCCTTTGCGTCGTTTACTAAAATCGTGTGGAAATATTCATTACACAACGATTTCTTAATATTTCCCCACGATTTGTGAAAATTCAAACATTTCAATTTCCTTTTTTGTTGCGAATAACTTTATTTTTCTATCGTAGAAAAAATAGCGCGTGTAACTCGTGTGAAAATGAGTTATTGCAATACCAAAGTGAGTGCAGCCCTCACTATCGCTCAGGCTGCAAATTTCGCTTTCGTATTGCAATGACTCGTTTTCTTCACTTGTTATACAATATACTATTAGCTTACCAAGTAACCCTAGTTATTTTTTTTTGTTTGGTTTTATATTTTTCTGTACTGTAATAGCTCGTTTTCCGGACACTTTTTTCTGTACCGTAATGAGCCGTTTTCCGAACTGACATCAATCACGTAAACATTGATTTTCGATATAGTATGAAATAAAAAAGTTTATGTGTATAAACATTTTTGTTTAAAAATTTTATTGTTTGATTGTAGAAGTGATGGAAAATGGTGGTTTTCTTTTCTCATCCTACCTGGAACTGTAGAGAAATTTTCTTCTACGATTTTTCAATCATTAATTCTAAACATATTGAGGACGCAAATTATTGAATAATATACAGCGTGCCCTTGGTTCATTATGAGAAAAAAATAGTATGGGAAGGGAGGGGGGGGGGGGGGGTCCATTTTGATATCCTTTGAAATACAGGGTGTTTAAAAAAATTTGGTTGAGAAAAAAAGTACACCTAAATATTAAACTGTAACTTCCAATATATTAACGGACAGCAACCAACTTTCTTATTTGAATGGTAATTATTAGGGCTGTGATTTTTAGGTAAAAACCTTTTCGTGCTGGAGCCGGGTTACGTGTTTTGGTTACATAGAAACTTGATTCATAAAATTTCCTTTCATATGGCATCGGTTTGTTAGCACCTTTTCTCACCTTTTCCGTGGCTTAGAACCTTTTGACCTAAATAAACATTTTTGAACCTTTTTGTCACCTAAATTGTATAGAATTCAAAATCATTTCCAAAATAATCATGAAATGTCCGGATTTTACATCAAATTGGTATCGTATATTTTTGGTCTACGGAAATAAAGTTTTAAGACAAGGGACAAATGTGAACGTGACATGAAAAATTTTCTCAGTTAAAAAATATGAATACGAAAACACATTTGTTCAGTATTTTTATTTCTAAAAAGTGAAGTTTTACATTAGTTCCAAAACTATTTTAAATGTATATTTTTTTCGTTTGTTGGCAACCATGAGGACAAATTTTGCATAAATCGGTTTTTTCAGTCGTTTTCATCGATGGACAAGTGTTATTTTGTCAAATTTGTAATGTGACAATCGTTGCAGTCAAAAAATCACAAAAAGATCAACATATAAGATCCAAAAACACAAAAAAGTGCCACAAAAAACCACAGAACTACAAATCAGACGTTTATATCTGAGGTGAGGAATGAAACGTTACGCACCCGGCTTTTTTGGTTAAACAAAAAACCTTTAAAACGATGAAACTATTTTACAAGTAAAAAGTGCGATAAAATACGAATATATACGGGTGACTATAGACGAAAACAACCGACACAACCGGAAGATATGTGGCTAATGTTGTGGAAGGTATTTTAAATAGAGATGAAGATGAAAGCCGGAAAAAGTTTTTATTGAATACTGCTATAATATAGACAAACCCAATAGTTTCACAGTAGCTAGACTTTTCGACGATTCCGTTAACATTTTAGGCGAAGATTTAGGCTAGGCTTAAGCCTAGAAATTTTTTTAATGTTTTTATCAGATGCTGAGCCTTTATGGTGCAGACGGCTGCTGCAATTTAAATTGTCTACCCGAAAATTTTACGCGTTACTTGTTTGGCATACGATAATACATCAAGTGGCCGAAACTACAAGATCATTACATCCCGATGTAGAGAGATGATTGCTTACGTCAAAAAATAATTTTTAAAAGCGCCTCGAGAGTCCAAATTTTTAGAGAATTTGAACCGGGTTTGGAGCTTTCACCAAAGTAAATAGTCAATACTTATGAATTTTACTGTGATGAAATAAGCAACAAATTTAAGTTAATAAATTAATTAAAAGCAGCTTTATTACTCAAATAATTTTAATGTTTGGAACCTTTTTACCACCTTTTTTCAATTTTATAGAGCATATTTTAGGTACCTAAAATGCATTTTTTAGCACCTAAAATTCACAGCCCTAGTAATTATGTACGCTATTATTAAGATTTAAGTGGTTATCTTAAATCTGCATCCGTTTAAGAGCTATGATGCTTCAAAGTAAAAAGAAAATATTTTTTTTTTTATAAAATTGAATTTTAATTTTAATTCGCCATCTTCTCCCCTACAATCCCCCAATACATTATTTGTACCCACATTATTTGTATTCCCTTTATTCTCAATCTAATTAAGAGATGTTATAGTGTTAATATTGTACCAATTTTTTTTGATCTGCAAAACAGTAGGCGATGATTATCAAGTCATTTGTTTAAATGTTGAAAAAACAAAAACTAAATATTTTCAGATTCAAGGGCCAACCAGCCAACATTTAAGAAATTTAACAGAATTTAACGAAAGGATTTTCTTACGGAAAATTTGACAGGTCGGCTAGCGAACCTGTAACACAACTTGTCAATTGAATTGAAGTGACAGTAGCTCGCGTAATATTTTTTTAATAAAATTTTTGTTATATTCGGAATTTCGGACTGACGATGGATTTGGAGGGACTTCAAAAATTATTTAATTTATTTAAAAGCCTTAAATTTTTAAAGGACATTAATACAAATAATAAAAGACACAGATCTTGTGGCGTAAGGAAAATAAATCGCACAAGACATCGAGTTGGATATTTTAAAGTATGTATATCAAAATTTATTGCTGTTGACTTATTATTACTCGGGCTATAAATTCTTTTCTATTAGGTAACGTTCTGCGAAATTAAAAACTTCGATCAAAGCCAATTCTTTCTCAATACTCGGATGACTAGGGGCATATTTAATATGCTTTTAAATTTAATTCGATCAGAAATGGCGGAGACTTCCCGGCATTTGCTAAGTAGTGAATTTCGTCTCGCGTTGACGTTACTGTGAGTTTATAAACTATTAACTAAACACAACTGAATAATGGAGATAATTGCAAATTACTTACAGATACCTTTCTCAGGGATGCACTTTCCAATCTTTAGCGTGGAGCTGGAAAGTAGGCAAGGAAACTGTTCGCGAGACATGTGAGGTTTTGCTTACGAGACATGTAGGTTCTGTGGTAAGTTCTTGGCCCATTATATGTAACGGATCCAAACTTGCACGATGCTAAATTAATTGCGGAAGATTTTGAAACAATGTGGAACCTACCAAATTGTATTGGTGCCATTGACGGCAAACACGTCGCCATACAGTGCCCGCCAAATACAGGTAGTGAATTTTTCAATTACAAAAAATTCTTCAGCATAGTGCTAATGGCCGCATGTGACGCGAGATACGTGTTCACGTACATTGATGTGGGAGCTTACGGATCTCAGAGCGACGGAGGTATTTTCTTATTATTTTAGTTTATCTGGTTCGCTAATCAAATTATTATTTGTAGGTATTTTCAACAAAAGCAACTTCGGGAAAATACTGTGTAGTGGCAAACTCCCACTTCCTGAGCCAAGAGAATTACCAGGCACTAATAATGTCGTGCCCCATTTTTTTGTAGGCGATTCACTCTCACCCCAAACTTAATAAAACCGTACCCCGGCTTGAGCCTGCCTAAACCCAAAGAAATTTTTAATAAGCGTCTGTCTCGTGCAAGATGCGTTATTGAAAATGCCTTTGGTCTTGTCAGTCGATGGAGGATTTTGCTGACTACGCTAAATATGGTACCGGAAAATGCAGAAAAAATAATTCTTGCCTGTGTCGCATTGCACAATTTCCTACGGCTAAACAAGGAAGTAAACATTTAAACAATTTATACGCCCCCACGAATTTCACCGACTGGGAGGATAGTAACCATACAACACAAGAAGGCTTGTGGAGGTCGGAAACTAATACTAATCTTCCATCAATCCAACCTTCACGAAGTCTTCACATTTTAGGTGGTAATAATGCCATAAGAATTCGCGACACTTTATGTTCCTATGTAAATAATGAAGGGAGGTTAGGTTGGATGAATTAATTCTAAAGAATAAAATAATAAATTCAATTTTTTTTGTTTTATTTGGTGCAAAATAATGTGTACATACATATTTATATTTTAAGGTACATTGTGTTATGACATTTTTTTGGTCACAATATGTAAGTATATTTAATAAAAATAAAATAATTCAGTCATACAGGGTGTCCGGGTTTGGGATGCTGATCCGTCAAGGGGTGATTCCTTGGTTCATTCTGAGAAAAAAATCGTATTCGAAGGGGGGGGGGGGGGGGTCCATTTTTGATATCCTTTGAGATACAGGGTGTTTAAAAAATTTGGTTCAGAAAAAAAGTACACTCAAATATTAAACTGTAACTTTCAAAATATTTATCGGAGAGCAACCGACTTAGTCTTATTTGACTGGTAATTGTACAGGCTATTATTTAAATCTAGGTGGTTATCTTGCATCAGCATCCGTTTGAGTGCTATGATGCTTTAAAAAATATTTTTTTTTTTATAAAATTCAGTTTTTCTCAAAAAAAACCGTTATAATTTTTTTATTTAATTTTAATTCGCCATGATCTCCCCTACAATCTCCCATATATAGGTATATAGGAGATATATATATATATATATATATATATATATATATATATATATATATATATATATATATATATATATATATATATATATATATATATATATATATATATATATATATATATATATATATATATATATAAATTCTAATTATTAACCAAATGCACGCCTCGCAAATTGGTAATATATCCCAGCATGTCCATTCGTTAAGTATCTTTCACCGTGCCGGGTAAATCGTTGTATAACAAACGCAATGTTTTAAATATTGATCGTCCGCCGTTTCTGTTGCTTTTGGTGCTTTCTGGCTTTCACTGTATTCATCGAGCAGATCTTGGAACTTTCGACATGTGTCAGCAAACGGCTCTGGCTTGCGCTTTTTTGGAGTTGGCGATTCTAACATACTGTCATCGGTCTCCAGTTCATCTGACAGCTCAACCAACGGGGCAGTAAAATTATTTGATTTAGTTCTAAAACATGGTTTTTAAATTTTATAAACAATAATAATAAGGGACTACAAAGTTAAATTTTAAATACATACTTTCTGGGCTGAATAAATGTTTTTAAAAACATTAAGCTATCCGTGTATGGCCACTCGTCCTCCACGGGCGCATTTCCGGATGGTATTGAGTCCCGCTTTTTGGACTCCTTGTTAAATTTTTCGCGGAGATAGCTCCATTTTCGTTTGCAATCTTCCTCTAAAACAGAAAATTACAATTACCATTTATTTTATATAAATTCAACATTGATATGGAGGTGACATTATATAAGCATTACGAGTTTCGGGTTAATTAACACTTTACGAGTTCTCGTAATTGCAACTTGTTGTTGTTGTTTTACTCGTACAACTTTTGTATAACAGGCAACGGATTCATTTAACCGTTTTGCCGCAATTTCGAGAAACTCGAAACTCGCAATGCTTATATAATCGCACCCATGGTTTATTGAAGACTAAACTTACTCGGTATGCCGGCGATTTCCGCTATTTCCTCCCAAGTTTTTCTTTATTTAATAAGTTCTTATAGTTTTTGTCACTGTTGTCATACAGACATTTGTGACCTTCCACGGCATTAATTAGTGTCCCGAAATCCATTTTTCTGCTTCGTTTCTAAAACAAAATAAAATTTGTAAATATGCATGTGCATTCAAAATTATTTGAGGTTATATGTTTTGAACATTTTATACAAAATAAATAATTAATTATTACAATTTATAAGACCTTTGATAATTCTGTTATTAATTTACATACGTGAATGTAATAAATAATTTTGAATTTAAACTTAAATTACATTTAATAAAAATTTAAACAAAAAATATATACTTACACAATGAGCTCCCATAAGACGATTTGCACAAAGGACAATTTGGATATGACATTTCCTAAAGTTTTGAGTGATAATTTTCGCTCTGTTAAGTTGATACTTCAATTTAACGAAACTGAACGAACATTTCTTAAATGTTCGCTGGGCAGAAACATGTAATCTCCAAACACCGCACTGTTACGTTTAATTTCTTAAATGTTGGCTGGCTGGCTCTTCAGTCATTAGTTTCGAGATATTATCTAGTGTTGTATCAACATTGTGAATCAAAAATTTAATTAATTTAATAAAATTAATATTATCATGGCACAGTTCTCAGGTGAGGAGTACATTGATATTTGATATCCATTTTGTTTGCGGATTTTGCGATGGTAATGCAGCACGAGCTCGCAATGAATATCAACGCAGATTTTCAACACGTCGCATTTCTGATGCAAGAGTATTTATAAATATTCATAGGCATGGTGAATTGGTGACCATATATCAAGCAATGAAAAAGAGAACTTTTTTTGTAATTGAAAAACATCAAATTTTTAATTTTTTTTATTTTAATTTTTTTTCGATTTCTCGCTGATTTATTAAAATTTTGTTGATCGTAAAATTTTTCGTATTATCGTACATTTTTCGTATCGACATTTAAATTAGTAAGTAATATTATTATGGAATGATTCGTCGTTTTCAATTTTTTATCTTCAACTAGAAATCAATATTTTGCCACTGTAAATGTAAGCGTATAGGTAAATTTTAATTAGATTCAAAATATTTTGTAAAGGATTTAAATTTAATGTACTTACATTAAATATTAAACAAAATTAAAAAGTTTGTGCTTTAAAAATACCTACATATTTCCAAATAATACTCATATGCATACCTACCAATATATTTGTGCTTAAACATTGCTTTACATTGCGTTCGTATGTTATGTTTAAGAAACCGAATAATTTCTAATTAGATTGCAAACAAATTTTCTTTAATGATTTATTATGGGTAAATTAAATTATTTCGTAACTACTAAACAAAAATTAATTTATTATGTAATATTTAATTGAATTATGATTTATTGCTTTAACTAAAAAACTAATTTATTTATTTACATATTCCTATTTCTCTAGAACCTATTCTGTATATGAATACCAAAATTTCAATTGTTATAACAATAACCATAAACGTATTAACCAAATTGCAATTTTTTGTAAAACACCAAAAACTATGAACGTTATCAATGTTTTTAATACACATGTTTTCATTTTTTTCTCAATCTTTTCAGATGTTGCTTGCCATAAGATTCATATCCTTATTTCCGACGTTATCTCTGGCGAAAAAAAAATCAATTTCCTCAGTTTAGTAAACGTTCCTATTTATTTCCATATATTGTTCTCTATCCATATGAATTTTAATATTCAAAAGTAATGACACTTCAATTCAGTATTTTCCAAACTCCGAATGTATGAAATTATCAAATTCGAATTGAATTATTTTTTTTATAATTATATTCAAATTATATTTACACTGTTGGTTCTTTTAGACTACGTCTTTTACAGGGTTAAATATAAAGTTAAACATTTGTTAGGCTTTTTCTAGTCTAGCATTTACAATGATTTCGATTTCATTTTAGATTTTTTGTGTTTTTATGTTTGAAGTTAAATTGAAATAAATTAATTATAATTAATTATTACAGATTACGGTGTTAAATTATTGAAAATAAAAACTATTTGAGTGCCAAATATACGATATGATTTTATATATAAATGTAATTCTAATTTAAGTTAATTTCTTGTTTATTTTTAGGTTATTCTAGATGCCAACGATTAATTTGGTGAAAGTGGATTTGCTGTCTCTAACACCCTTAATAAACTATAGTTACTGCAAACCGTTCACGAAACTCAAATCGGGGTGAAACCGCATGTACCTTCTCAATTACCGAGAAATTTCTGTCACTTTATGTTAAAATAACATTTTGTTTGCAGTATTAAATTTATACACTCAGTTACATAAAAAAAAAGAATTTGTACAATAATAATAAAATTTATTATACGTAGCTTTATTATACCGTTTCCATTTATTTTTTAAGTTTCACCAAAAATACAGTTTTCCATAAAATAAAACCAAATACACCGGGGTGGTAAAACCACGAATCTTGTATAACAATAACCACGTATTTTACTTAAAAAACATAACAAACCGGAAAAATTGTTTTCCAAAAAGAAAAACAAAATTATTTAAAATGTTGGAGAATTTTACTTTAGTTTTTACTTTTCCGTTTATTTTATTCTTTTGTTTCTTTTTATTTTTTTAAATAAAATTACGAAAATTGAAAGTACAATTTTTATTCATTTGTGTAAAATTTAAATTCGGGCAAAAAACAAAAAAAAAACACAAAAAAAATATATTTTCATTTAAATTTGAAACCATGTTTTACCTGGGAATATAAACCAAATTTGGTTGTTGTTGGTTGCGTTGTTATACTTATGAGTATAACCTGGCTCTTGCCTGTTAAAATATATTTGCCATTGTTATCAAATGTATAAAAAATTTCTTGTTAATTTAATTTTCTGTATAACAATAAAAAAAGAAAAGAAATAATTTTATTGTCTTTGATGAAAAAAAAAAATACAAAATTTGTAATTCTGTGTGGAGAAGTTATTGATTTGTTATGGAGGTGCTCTGATTACAGGAATACCTATGTCTTTGATTTAGCTGGATGTACATAGTTATGTTGTAGTAAATTTGTATTACATGGTTATATTTTTTACTAACCTAGACCATATTGCTAACACAAGAACGATTTCATTTGCTATTTATATTCTATGTAGGGAAAATGTTTTCGGTACAATATGTTAGAAATGTAAACAATTATATTAAACTTAATATGTGTTTCCTTTCGCCTTTGAGTAACAAACGTATAATATTGCATATATTGGCTATTTCCAATTGAACCAGTATACCTGACTGGTATTAATATTTTTGTTATAATGGGGTGAACAAAGTGAGACCAAGGTGAGCTCGATCTCCCGCTTAAAAATACAAACGGGAGATTAATGAAGAAAAATCAAAATATAAGGCTGAAGGGCTTAGATTTTGTTCAAACCCAAAATAAAAGTGTTGTAGGTTTTTCGGAAATTTTGAGAATAAAAAACAAAATTTAGTTTTATTATCAACTAGTTGTATTTCCCGGCTTCGTACGGGTAGAGATGAGGGGCGCCTTTCAGTTTCTTTTCATGCAAATTAGACCAAGCCACTACACATTGCTACACGGTAAATAAAAATGGTATATTCTATAAATCTATTTATACTTTTTGCCGGACAAATTTCATTTATAAGAAAATTTCTATAAAGCTTAATATAATGAAAATTATTAAAAATCTTTAGATATATTTGGTTTAAATTTGATAGCATATCTCATATATAAACAAATTTATAAAATATTGGCATAAAATATAGCTGGTTCTAATATAAATTGCATAACATTTATATTAGAACCTTATAAAAATCTATATAATGGCCATATTGAAATAAACATTTATAAAGGACCTCTATAGAATTTACATATATACATGTTGTATAGAATTGCTAAATATAACGGTATATTCTTATACATATTTCATTTTTACCGGCATTTATTTTCGTCAGTTTTAGGCGTCCTTTGATAAAGACAGAAGTGAAAGTGAATTACAAATTTAATTATTAAAATTATTACATTCTTTAATTTGTTCTAATTACATTTTTTATGTACAATTATAATAAATATAATTTATATTGTACAAATTTATTATAAAAATACACAGTGCTTGAATTAATACCAACAAAGTGATTTAAAGTAGTTTATAGTGTTTTACATAATTATTATATCAAATTTTTTAAGGTTTTGCGTAAGTGAACTATTGCGCTTAAACATAAAATATACGTAATTTTTTTTACACATGTTAGTAATTTTATTTAAAATGTACCCTGGTGTTTATTTTACTTGTTCATATGATTCCAAATTCACGAGATACGTTAAGACACAAAAATTCCAAAATGAAGAATAGAATTAACGTATTTGGATTTCATACTATCAGGTAAGTGTAACATATTTAATGTGTGCGATATATGTAAGTGTATATATGGTGGTGTGATGAAGCTTGTGATATACGTATATTAAAAATAATGTAGTATTATTTTAGTTTGTACATATATCGTTGTTCGAGATACAAAAATTGAGTGAATTCGTTAAATTGAGCATCCCTTATTAGATTTTTAATAGTGCAGTACTTTAGAAAAGGGCCAATTCTCAGGTAAATCAACTTCTACGGAATAACTACATTAAGTGTTCGCGTAATACTTAAATACCGTTTTTGAGAAAGCAAATGCATTTCCCGAATTTAGTAGACTTACTCTAAGAATTAGCCCGCAGCATATACATATTTTATAAAAAAGTTTCTTATACTGTATTGGTACATATGTACTTGTTTTCAGCTATTTTTAATACCGACATACCATAGGAGGATTTTGTTAGTTTTTCGAACTATTTTGACGTCGAAATTGCTAAAGATGATTTTTTACATTATGTGGAGTATTATATATCTCACCCGTGCTTTCTCTTAAAAGTAAATACTAAAGTAAAAGAATACACTGAACTTTCCACAATCATGTACAAGCCATATGAAGTAGCTACACCAGTATCAAAGAAGGATGGCTGTATCGGTCCAAGTTTACTATATACACCAGAGGTTTATTTTATCAATTTTCAAATGCTTAAATATTTTTAATGTGTTTGCCATTAATAAAAGTTAATGTCTAATAACTATATACATAGATTAACAATTTTATCTAATTTTATTTTTCAGATGCTCAAAAATTATTTGATTAATAAGTTGGGAGGAAAAAATCATTTTCTTCAAATACAAAGTGCAAAATCTTTAACAGATCTTCAGAGAAGAAAAATTATAACTTGGCTGGCATCTTTTGTAGAAGAGAATTGCGGATTTAATCCTACGACAGACGTTTTGCTTGTAATTGCAAATATTGCAACTAATTTTATCAAAACTTTAAATATTGTTAGTAGAACTACACCCACTTTTCAACTCAAGAAATTATTAATATCTGTATTGTCTCATTTTCTTTCGACAGGATTTACTAGTCAACAAGAAAGGAAATGGATATTTACAGACAAAATTAAAGAATGATCGTTCAAAAAAACGAAAATTAGACCTACATTTTGCCGGACCTTCTATAGCAGCGCCTATTTTAGAAAGAGACATCGAGATTCCTAACGTCGAAAGAGATTTAGAGATTTTAGCAAATGTAAATTTACCGGAAGAGACTGCCATCGCCAAACAAAAATTAAGAGCCACTCTTGAATATCGAAGAGCAGAATCGAAACAAGGTAGCTTCAACGTATATGATAGATATCCAATTTTCTTTAAACACCCAGAACTTGTAAGTAAACTATCTATCTATATTAATATGCTATTATTTTTACTATTTGTGTTTTTCGTATTTTAAAGGTACTCTTCGACTTTGAAATTGGTTATACTGAAGCCGGCAACCTTGTGGACGAGTGGCGCGAAATCCAAAAAGTCGTATTTGCTGCCGTCAAAAACTCAGGAAAAGCAATTCTTTACACCGAAGCTGAAAGAGAAAATGGTAATTAAAAACCACATTTTGAAACAAACGAAACATAGCATAATATTATTTTTATTTTATTTAGATTATAATTCTTCAATCTTAGGATTTTTAAATCTAGTAAGATTATTACCACCATCCGCTAACGGTAAAAAAAAAAATTGGCCGTGTCACCGACGAGCAAGCTGTGGAAAAATTATTAGTTTTTAAGCGTGTACGAGTATACACATTATTTTTTTTATATAATTATAATATTCTCAATATTATTATAATATTCAGAAAATTTAAAACATACATATTTTAATTCTTTTTATTTCAAGTTTAACGCAAATTATCGATTTATATTATATCAATATATCGTGTATTTGAAATTTTTCTTTAAGTAGCATACACATTATCATTTTAAATGACATAATTTAAAATGACGAAAAATTAAAAATTTTTTTGATACTCTGCATTTAGTACACCATTTAAATGATACTTCATCATTTAAACCGACATAAAATTATCATTTAAAATGTCATTTGCGAAAAAATTATCATTTAAAATGATAATGTGTATGCTACTTTACAACAATGTAGCTTACTGAATATTATAATAATCATTTAATCCTTAAATTAGTAAAATATTTAATAATTTTATAACATTTTTATTACCGTCATTTAATCTTTTTAGGAACAATTAACTAACGAAGAATATTTAGAGAACTCAGAAACAAAATCGTCTTATATAATAGCAGTTGGTTCTTCGAACGCCAAAATTAGTCAGTTTTTTGTTGTGTTGGATAGCAATTTAATATGTCTTCCAAGCAACGTCGAAATTGTTAATGCGATAGATTTTATATTCAAGCTACATTTTGTATTCAACATACAATATGATATAAATCTAAGATTATTTTGGAGTTATTTCCAAAATTATATTTATAAAATTAACTGTCCGGTAACATTAAAAACGCAGGACGTTAATTTAAAATTAAAACAACTAATTTCTGAACTTAATATGACAATTTAAGTCATAATTATTATTTTTGTTTATTTTCATTAATATTGAAATTTGTACAACATAAAATGAAATATTATTATTGTTTTGTATGCAATAAAAAATCTTCAGTTTTATCAATTATTGTAAAATACTTAAAGTTGGAACATTTTTTATATGATTCAAAATTTTTAAAGCTAAAATGTATTGCGTCTGATACCTTGTGAAAGGACATATAGTTCCTATTATGGCTTAAAAAAATATTCTTTAAATTGCTCAACTAGTACTATCCGTTTAATTCCAAATGAACCTGACATTTCTGTTGCCAATATACCTAATGATCAATCAGAAGACGTTACTGTTCTGAATGAAATAGATGTTCCTTCAGTTAATTACATTCCAATTGCTTCTAGAGCCAGACAGATTTATGGGCAGACAGATATTTCAGGAATAACCAATTTTATCTCGCAAATCAATGCTATGGGCTTATAAGAAGCAAGCATTACCAAAATAATGAATCACACCAAAGAACTTGTGAGGAATATAAATTCAAATGTTTCAGCTTTAGCTGAAAATTACAATTCCGAAAATTTATTCAAAATCAGTATAGATAATGTCTTTAATATTTGTCAAAATCAAATAGATCAGTTCTGCTCCAAATATAATCGAGAAAAGGAAATTGGAAATAGTCGGTTTTTCGTTAAGCCAAAATCAGTACCTCTTAGTTTACATTGGTAAAGAAAATACTGTTCTAAATCAAAAAAATATAAAAAATCTCTCGTTCAAAATTCTTTTCAATATGTTTCGATTTTGCAAACTTTAACACGACTTTTTGAAAATAAAAGTTTTTTTTCACATTTTTTTACTAAGGACCATCAGTGTTCAAATGAAAACTTGTATAGTTTTTGTTGTGGAACTGTTTTTCAAAATAGTGAATTTTTTCAATCCAATGAAAATGCTATTCAAATCCAGTTATATTACGATGACTTTGAAGTTACCAACCCGCTTGGCAGTCACCGAAGTATACATAAAATAGGGGCTATTTATTTTTCTGTTCGTAATTTGCCTTGTAAATTTCAATCGCATTTGTAAATATTTATTTAGTTGCTCTGTGTAATGTAAATGATTTAAAGCAATGTAAAAGTTACAATACAATATTAAAACCAGTTTTAGCCGATTTAAAGCATCTTGAAACTAGAGGTATAGAAGTAGATGGTACGGTATTAAGGGGTTCGTTGATTGGAATATCACAAGACAATCTAGGAGCTAATTTATTATTAGGATTTGCTGGAAGTTTTAAAGCAACATAGTTTTGTCGTATTTGTGAAATTAATAAAAACGAAGTTTCAACTCTATTTTGTGAAGATGAGACCAAAATACGTAATCTAGAAAATATTAAAATTTCTGCTGAAATATATAATGGTGATTTAAGTCAATCCAAAGGAGTTAAAACAATGTGTATTTTAAATAATTTAAAATATTACAATATCTGCCAAAACTGCACGGTAGATTCAATGCACGACATTCTAGAGGGAATTGTTCCATTTACCATAAAAGTTTTTTTTAGGATTAATTGTTAAAAAAAAATATTTAAACTTTGAACAAATAAACGACAGGATACAGTCTTTTATGTTTGGATATTCCTTCCGAAAAAATGTACCAACATCTTCATTGTCAAAAGAATCATTTTACTTTTCTGCATCACAGTCATGGTGCTTAATTATCAATTTACCATTCATCTGTGGAGATAATAATTTCTTAGACATGCAATCCAAATGGAAATTAATTAGTACTCTTTGAAAAATCATAGATATTGTATTTGCCAAAGCGGTAACAGTGTCATCAATTTATAACTTACGTGAGGTCATCAAAACTCATTTAACTGTACTAACTACAGAATTTGAAGTTGATCTACTGCCAAAGCATCACTTTCTTACACATTACCCTAGTACAATTTTAAAAATGGGCCCTGCATCTTTATTTTCCTCTATGAGATATGAATCATTTCATTCGTATTTTAAAAATTTAAATCGGACCCAGAAATGTTTTAAAAATGTTTCTAAAAGTTTAGCAATAAGACAACAATAAAAGTTTGCTACGCTTTTGAATAATTTAAATTTCATAGAGGTCGGTAAATTAAGTATGCCCAATAAAGATTTTATTCAAAAGCACAATTTAAATTCTGATTGTTTTTTGATATCCTGGGTAAAGTGTATAGCAGATTACCGGCCAGGACTATTTGTTAGGCTACCGTTGACTAATTTAGATAGTGTTCCACAAGAATTTTTTGAAATTGAACATGTAATATCTGAACATGATAATTTCTTCTTCCTGTGTAAGAATTACTATGTCGTTCAATTTGACGAATTTCACAATGCATATGAAATAAAGCCTTCGGCGGCACAAACAACTTGCAGTAAATTATACCTAAATCATTTAACTAATTCCGGAAAAATGAAAGTTTTGATACGGCTATATCTCGATGAACGAATAAAAAATATATTATAATAAAAAGTTCTATGTAATATTATATAATTTTTTAATATAGAGTAATTCATTGTAATTATTATTTGATTATCTTAAAACTTGTATTTTTTTCTGAATATAATATAATATATTTTAAATAAATATCATAATTTAATTTAAAAATATTTTTTGTTTAATTTCTTTTTATACGGGGAATACCTTATAAAATGTATACTAATAACTATATTAACAAGGCCTATACAGTGCAAATGTTATTTGAATATAACTTTACCAGATAAACCTTATTTATCCAAATATATTTTATATGGTTGGCCTATAAAACAGCCGTATAAAATTTAAGATTAATTTTATACAGCTTGCTTATACAATATTATTATACTTAAAAATATTATTTTAATACTATTACACTATTAAATTATTTTATATTGTCTAAAAATATAAATTTTATTTTTTTTTGTATGATTTTATATGTATAGGATTGTTGTATTAAATTGATACCAATTTTTTTTACCGTGTAGCAATAACTATTTCCCGTTAAACTATCGTCATCTGCCCGGGGTCACAAAGTTTTTGTAGATATTTTATGGATAATTTAGTTTCTCTTTAAAACTGGTTAAAAAATGTCTAGTTCAAATCAATCAAGAGTTTTACAAGTTGAAGCTGAAAAGGCCCTGTTTTAGAATCAATTGAGAAATCAATTCGATTAGGTCGGATTCAAAAGTTATTTTACCTTTGAGGTTTGTAGTTTTTGTTGAGTTTTGGTTACTATTGAATAAGGATTTTATTTTTATTTTTATTTTATCGCAATCATTTTTCTATATTTCTCGTTAAAACGCTTGCTTATTATGTATAATATGCAGGCTGTAAAAATAAATACATTTTAAGGCGATCTTACTCGTGCGCACACACGTATAATTAGCCATGTAAGTAGCATGATTCCTTCAAGTTGACGCAACAATATCGAAATGTCTGGCGTTGTGTTTTGATGATAGTTATTGTATAATCTAATGGTGATTATACATTCCAAAAAAATATCCAATATGCCAATTATGTTATATGTACAACAATTTCCATAATCACTTCTTTTATTTTAAACATTACAAAATAAAGAATTTAATTTTAACAATAATTAAGTTTATTAAAAATGCTTGTTTGGCATTTGGATACAGAATACGGAATATTATTTTTACAATTGATCATCACGAAGCAAATTCTTCTTGATGGTATATAATAGGTATATAAGGGAACAAAATGGTAAGGGTAATACAAATATGCAATAATGCAATAGTACATATAATTAATGGGTAGGGGAATCATACATAAAATAATACTTAAATACATAGATAATGATAAAGTTATATAATACATAAATATAATAGTTAGTCTAGAATCTTCTATGCGCGTTATATACAATAATTTAGGTAATGGTAATTGGGTATTGAACAATAATAATAATACATAAAAATAAATTTAATAATAATACATAAAGATTATATAATAATACTATATAATGTGTATGTATAAAGATGACGATTATCAACCAGTTGACGGCCGGATATTATGTTGTTTAAATTGCGCGACAAGACATGGGATTTATCCATTTAGTTTAAACATACCGCCGCCGTTGACTCGATAGAGTCAAAAATCGGGTAGAATACATGGTTTATAAATGGGGCGTTTTCATTGGGTTATTTAAGAGATATGATTCTGGTGTGTTGGTCGGTTCTGGGGTGGAGTTTATATATCCTGGCTTGTGGCCTTTTGGTGGGTGGTAGTATGCCATTTATAACATTTATTCAGGGAAGTGACATACTCGGGTGACCACTGCTTCCAACTCCTTGAACGAATTGTTAGATTAACTGCGACTTACGTTGCACTTCTCTAAATATTGAAGGCTAGACTCGGGAAGCACTATTATTGGTTACATCATCAGGAAGTGTGCAAGGATAAAAGGGTTCTATTTATTGTCCTGGAGTTCTCCCAACAGCCTGGAATTTAATAATGCTTCGATTTGCTTGGCAATTGTCAGGATTTAATCGTGGATAACTTGGACATCCTCAATCACTCGACGTAAATGATATTTACAAGATTATGGTAATCTTCGGATGGTAGTTGTAGTGATTCTCGGATGGTAATCCATCAGTTATGGATGCTAGTTGGGTATTGGACGTCATATCCGAAATAATTTCAAGCGGTTTGGCCATTGGTGCATTAATTTATACGTTTTGTTGGTAAAGGAACCAGCTAGATCGGCTGTAACTTCGATGAAAATTGTCTAGCTGTCTGTATACTTCGACGTGCAGGAAATTGTTCCGTCAGTTGTTCTGTTTTGGCTTATCGTCGGCAGGTGCAACATAATTGAACAATTCTCGTAACAAACCATTCGCCTGTGAATTGTTACTTTCTTTTTGTTAATAGAAACTTGTGACTGGATGCAGATTTTTAGATGAGATTCACGGGCTATTCTCTCAACAATGATATTATGGTTCTGTAGTAATGTAATGGAATGGTTGGCATCATGGGAAATGATTGCGTTCTCAGAACATCCTCTCATTTGCATCACAGCATGGTTGTCGATACATGGAAAAAGAGAAAATTTTTTAAATGTTTTGGCATTGATTAATTTCATTAATAATAGGTTAATTTCGGGTGTATATGTTTCGTACTGAACGAATCGAAATAGGTGTTATTCAGCGACTAATACATCATTTACTATGCTTTATCTTCCTTGATTGAAGATCACGGTATGCTTGAAATAGGTTGAGCATCTTTGCTGGTTTTGACATCGATTGTAATACAATTGTCGAGTCGGTATTTAAAATGTTCGGTGGTTGTTCATCACCCCAATTGATGTCTTCTAACCATAATGGCTGGAACAAAATTTTCAATCCAATCGTAGCCGAGGATAATAGTCTCAACGGATTGAAAATGCATGACGTCTTCGACAGGGTTGTTCGCCTGGTAATCGTAGCTGGTGGTGATGGTAATGTTACCCTAAAATGAAAATAATATGCCAAGAAACGGAGTGAGGCTGTGGCTAAAAATCGTGGAGGTGAGGTGCCGTAGGCCACGGTGTTTAAATGGCACTGTTCTAGTTTAGTAGTTGGCTTTTCCATCCATAGGATACGATTATAATCTTTTTCTGGCCCGGAAATTGCGGTCTGCCTAAATATCTTCACTAATGATTTTTCGGTGTTTTTTATTGGTAATTTTAATGTTATTGTTGGTAATATAAAAACTTCTAAATTCACCTGGAAATTGTGATCGATGGGTGATCTGAGATGAAATAGCGACTTTCCTCTCGACATACAGGCTTGCATTTGGTTGAGTGTGTTAATAGTGATGCTGGTTTTAATACGAGGAACCTTCAGGCGCCTTCTCCTGAACTTCCGTATACTGAACTTACTCGATTTGTGATCCGAGCCAGATGGCTGATTCGAGGTAACTTCGGTCTGAAACTGGGATAGGGTTATCGAAGACTCGTGGATATCGGCTGCAGCTGTTGGATTGGTCGAAGTAACTACGAGGTTCATATGAGTAGTTTTATCGGGTGCTTCTTTGCTCATGCAGGGCTGAGAGCTTGCCTGGTTACTACGTGTATCTGGTAAAATTGGTATAATGGAATTCATAGAATTGTTATCTGACCCAGATGGTTGAAGCGAGAAAACTTCGTTCTGCAACTGGTATAGGACCACAGCTGGCTCGGTGCTATTGGCTGCGGTTGTTATATTGTTAGCAGCTACTACGAAGTTCGCATGCGTAATATTATTTGGTGGTGCCTCGCTCATGGAGAAATGGGAGCTTTCCTGGTTGCTAAGTGTGTCTGGCACATAATGGAGCAGCGTGTTATGTCGTCTTGGACACTTTTGACAATGCCATCGATTTCTGCATTGGTCCATGGAATGTTCATCACTGAGACAATTAAAGCAACGATTTGAATTTATGATGAAATCTCTTCTTGAATTAACATTCATTGCTTGAAATTTGGTGCAGAGGTACAACTTGTGGGGTTCACGCTTACAGAGTGGACAAGTATATTGTTGACCAGTTGTATACAAAACTCTTTCATGTGGTGATGGATTCGTTATAAAGTTACATCTTGTGGTGGCATCAATTGACTTTCTTCGAATGAGAACCTGTGTCCTTGTTACAATAAACGAATATTGAGCATCGATTGTATCCCTCTCCGACATAACTGTATTATCCAATTCGAACATTCGATCTTCAATTGTAGCAAATGTCTTGTAACAATCATGAGTTGTAGCTAATCGAATGGACAGGTCATCATAAGTAGCGATGTCTCCGTTGGTGCTGATATAACTGGCAATCCTGGTCATTTGACCTTTAATCACACTCTTTCGTTTTATTAAGGCTTCCATTTTAAATTTAAACTTGCTTGTATATAGCGATAGAAAAGAATGTGCAAAAATATTGAACGGTTAAACGACAACCTGGAATTCACTGCACTTGGTGAGGACTATAATTACGTAAGGCATGAACAAGATACAATATGCGTACGATTAAATAATAGACTAAAATTCTCTGCACTTGGTAGCAACGGAATAACTTGCGTACATGTGACGCGATTAACTAACCGACTGGAGTTCACTGCACTTGGTAATAACGGAACAAAAAATATGTACATGTGACGCGATTAACTAGCCGACCGGATTTCACTGTACTTGTTAATAACGGAACAAAAAATGTACATGTGAAACGATTAAATAACTCGACCTGATTTCACACTTGGTAATAACGGAATAAATTGTGTAGATGTGACGTGATTAGATGATCGACTGGGATTCACATGTACTCGGTAATAACGGAATAAAATTCGTACATGTGATGCGATTAAATAATCGACTGGGTTTCACTGCACTTGGTAACAACGGAATAAATTGTGCACATGTGATGCGATTAGATAATCGACTGGGATTCACTGTACTAGGTAATAACGGAAAATATATTCACATGAGAACACGCTAAATATGCGTATGAATACTTAACCGACTGAATTTCACTTCACTTACGGATATCGGAATAATAAATATGAAGCACAAATATTCAACTAAAAATTATTTAATTGATAATATAAAATATAACTAGAACAAAAAACGGATTACCTGATTACCAATGGATGCTTTCAATAAAAATTGGTAACAATAATGATGACACACCACACAGGCTGGTGAATCGGTATACAAAAAATCCAAATTAAATTGATGCGTTGGACCGCATACGGTTAATGTCGAATGATTGCTAGCAAATAACTGGATTTAACAATAATGATGATACACCACACAGGCTGGCGAATCGGTATACAAAAATCCAGAATAAAATTGATGCGTTGGACCGCATACGGTTACTATCGACTGATTGCTAGCAAATAACTGGATTTAACAAATGATGACGCACCACACAGGCTGGCGAGTCGGTAGACAAAAATCCACAATAAATTGATGCGTTGGACCGCATTCGGTTAGTTTCGATTGATTGCTAGCAAATTATGATGACATACAGGCTTGTGAATCGGTACAAAGTTAATACAATAAACTGGATGCGTTGGACCGCATCCGGCTCGAAGGACCAAAAAATGTATAATCTAATGGTGATTATACATTCCAAAAAAATATCCAATATGCCAATTATGTTATATGTACAACAATTTCCATAATCACTTCTTTTATTTTAAACATTACAAAATAAAGAATTTAATTTTAACAATAATTAAGTTTATTAAAAATGCTTGTTTGGCATTTGGATACAGAATACGGAATATTATTTTTACAATTGATCATCACGAAGCAAATTCTTCTTGATGGTATATAATAGGTATATAAGGGAACAAAATGGTAAGGGTAATACAAATATGCAATAATGCAATAGTACATATAATTAATGGGTAGGGGAATCATACATAAAATAATACTTAAATACATAGATAATGATAAAGTTATATAATACATAAATATAATAGTTAGTCTAGAATCTTCTATGCGCGTTATATACAATAATTTAGGTAATGGTAATTGGGTATTGAACAATAATAATAATACATAAAAATAAATTTAATAATAATACATAAAGATTATATAATAATACTATATAATGTGTATGTATAAAGATATTATGTTGTTTAAATTGCGCGACAAGACATGGGATTTATCCATTTAGTTTAAACAGTTATAATATGCCAATTTTAATGGGAATTGCAAATTTAAAAATATAAAGGGCTGAAAGCTCACTAGGTGATCAGAACTTTGGTGTCTTCAATGGGATAGCATTCATCAGTATCATAAAGTTGGTGTGACAGTTTTGACAGTATTGATTTCTATTTTAACCAACATTAATTTACTTATACAACAACAGCCAAACAGGTCAAAAGCTTCAGTAACATGAGTACAGGCATGCAATTTAACACGAAAAATCGTATTCTAAAACTTTACACCGAAAGTAATATAAAAAATTATACTGATATTTCTAACCGTGTAGATTCCCATTTGCAACGCACCTGTTTCATTTCATCATAATCGGGTAAGAAATAACCAAGTTCCATCATACTTGGCCATATTCCAGAACTTTATCCAAAAATCATTTACTTCGGGCTAAAAAGACCAAAGTATTGAAATCCTGTCAAAAATGATGAAAAATTTGGTTGGTCCAAAACCACTTTTCTCGACGTTTTGAAAGTTCCTGAGCCTGAAAAAGCAAAAAAAAAAATAAAATGTCCGTCCATCTGTCTGGATGTCTGTACCAGTGGTATCTCGAGAACGGCTTGTCCGATTTTGAATTTTTTTTTCGCCAATTTGTTTCTATGGTCAAGGCGGAGATTTGAAAAGGTTTTCTAGACGGTACGTCCAGAGCGTGGGGTACCTGCCACACGAGTTGACCCAAAATACCTGGTTTTATAAATAGTTACGATTTTTTTATAAAATATGCTGGTTTGATTATTGAATTGGGCATTGTATTAGGAATTGATTTGAAGGTTAAGTTAGGATCAATTTGCGGGTTGAGTTGGAGTTGAGTTGGAGTTGGATTAGGATGTAATGAGTAGTTAACAAATTTTTTGTATCATGGAACTTGCCTATTTATCACCCGATTATTATGAAATTTGACATGAGTGTCGGAAATGGGAATCTAAAATGATTTTTGGATAAAGTCTGGAATATGGCCAAATATGATGGAACTTGATTATGTCTGGGGACTTATGGGATTTTAAATTTTTTTTGGAATAACTTCTGCAATATGGCCAAGTATGATGGAACTTGCCCATTTCTCAACCGATTATTATGTAATTTGGCAGGTGTATTAGAAATGGGATTCTAAAATGAGTTTTGGATCAAGTTCTGGAATATGGCCATCAGTTGTTCCGCATCGCATTTCTCGTCTTTGACAAGAGTAACAAAAAAACCTTTTTCGGAATTCCACTCTTCGAAGTCGAAATGTCTGTCGACTCATCCACGCACATTGAAAAGAAATTAATTCCTTAAATATTGCACAGCTCATGCATGTGGCTCTCTAAAATAACATTTCTAACGGTGGCAGTATCTTTTGTGCGACCACAAGTCACTTTTTTTAAAACTTACGAATCAGGAATAACAATTTCTAAAAGTGGCACCAATTCATCAATAGTTTTTAAACGGTAAATTATGTTCTGCGCAAAATGCTGCGAGTTGAATTTCAAATTTAGATACTTGTTTATTCGTGCTTACAAACTGTTGTAGTAAATATTCGGATGATGCATTAAAATTGAATGCCTTTGATTTTTCACGATGCTTTATAGTGTTTGAAATACATTTTTAAATCTGTTGCTCACAAATTCACAATGGCAAATTGTGCAATATGCAGAATTATTGTCGCTCTTTTTGATCCACGACTTAAAGACTAGTCGGCTTCTCATAAAACTGAGTAGTTTCCTTTTATTTTATTCTTAGTTTCCTAGAGAAACACTACAAATTTTCAGTAATTGATTAATTATGTTAACAACATGTGAGATTATAAATTATTATTTACTAGTACTTTATTTCTCGTTGTACTGATACACGGCCCAACGGTTTTATTTTGCCGTAGTTGTCTCGTACATTCCTCAAACGGTTTTAGAATTTCTTTTCCCCATTTTCCGGCTGTTGCACTTGCACTTTTACACGGAGCCGGAGCATTATTTGTTTTGTTTCACATTTTTTTGTTATACTCGTGCAGGTGCTCGAGTTGTTTGCTATTTTTAAAGAAAATCGATACATTCCACATATAAATTTTAATTATTATACTCATATTTGCATACTTTCTTACCTTTTTTTATTAAATACTTTTCATTTAAAATATTCTTCAATTTTTTTTATTAAATATGTATGTATTCATTAAGTAAATGACTGCTCGCTAAACAAGTTGATATTTTATATTTAGTTTGATGTATGTTTAATGTCCTCAAATTTTGACACACATGAAAAAAATCCACTGCACTTTTTCCCCTAAAAACACATAAACCAATTCGAGACATTTACCGCATAGTTGCTATTATTATTTTGACGCATTAAACCAAGCTAATAAAAATTTAATTAAGAAATGCAAAAACTGAGATTTTCAGATAAAACTGAGAATATCTTAGCAAATATCTTAGCTTGTAGTAGAGATACCATTATTGTGAACAACTTCAAAACGACCTTACCGCCTTCTATGCCATGACTGTTTCTTAAACCTCTTCCACTACTTTACAAGTGGCACAGGTACTTTTGGTGTATATTAACCACTTAAATACCCACTCTGAGCTTAAGAAAGGAAGCTAACGCGAAAAAGGTAATAAAGTGAAGGGAATAATAATACCCGCTACATTATATGGTGGGAGTTACACAGAAAAAATAAATTTAAAATACTTTCTTGTGCAACAAACTGTATTTGTATGCTGTCAATCAATTTTTGTATACGTCAATTTAAAATAATATATTCACATACAACAAATATTACGCAAGGATATATTTCTCCAAAACAAATCTTCACATTCACATCATATCAATAATCCAGTTTTAAATTAAAAAAAGGAAAATATGAAATAATAAATTGGTTTCAGTTATCTCATAAATTTTCCTGTTTTTCTTTACTAGACGCGTGTGTGTGTATGTCATATCGATAACAACAGTAATAATAATAATAATGAGATGCGCGTAAGAAGGAACACACATCTTCAAATTTATCATCTTGTTTGTGATTATAGATATTTGTCAAAAACTTTTACGACTGTTATAAATATTTGTGAATTTCATTTGAATGTAATACAACAGAAGCAGCAGCAGCATCAGCTTATACATTATATTAAAGTTAAAAGCTGTATACATAAAAAAAGTTATGTTTTATGGGAAATGTATCGCGTATAATTTTTGAAGCGTTCGAAAAAAAATTTGTATGTAAGTAAAAAAAAAATAGTTAATGCCGTGATACTATATCTCGTACTCGTATGCTGTTTTTTTTTTAATATATGCATAATGCTTTGCGGATTTTTCACTTTGTTGTTGTTATACTTCGAATATATAGAAAATATTCCAATTTCCATTTTTAATTTTCCAATTTATCAAAGTCAATCGTAAAATTTAAAAATAAAGCAGAATCTGATGGGAAACGACGGAATAGCATTTTTGTAAACAAAAAAAAAAGATTTTTAATACTTTTTTTTTGATTAATGATGCAATTAAAAAAAAAGTTTTTCTTAATATTTCCCAAAATTAGACAATTTCAGGGAAAAAAAACAATTTTATTTTTTTTATTATACAAAAATAGTTACAACGATCACACACATTTAGAAAAATTATAGGTATAAAGATTAAATCTTATATTTACGGATCTCTATGGTACAGTATGTCGAAACATATGAGAAAATATTAAAAGACAAGCTATTAGAAGCAAAATAACATGAACATGTCGTTTTATATATAGTTTCCGACTAACTTTGAACGATGTATCTATGTATGTATGATTATTATGATAAATAATTGGACAGTATGTTGGAACGTCGTTCTTCTGTTACAGATAAAATGTATATGCTATTTGTAATATGTGTTTGGGTGTGTGCTTGGAACTATACATGAGACAACGAAATTAATGTTTATGATAATTGACCTGGATGATATTTTTAAACAATGGCACATTTTAGAACATGATGTTAATGTTTTGTACTCTGACAGCTATATTCATTTTTACTTAAACACGAAGATTATATTATTTCAGATTATATCAGAAATTACAGGAAGTTATTT
Source organism: Tipula helvola (assembly GCA_963556165.1). NCBI lineage: Eukaryota > Metazoa > Arthropoda > Insecta > Diptera > Tipulidae > Tipula > Tipula helvola. The sequence goes on from OY744481.1 coordinate 288,713,488, forward strand.
ACAGATGTTACTCAGATCGTCCTATCATTTTTTCGTTATAGCTTTTATATACCCAAAAATTAGTATGTGTTGTTTTTATTATTTTTCACTGTCCAGAAAATGCCTAAGCCATCATATTAAATCTATGCTTGAGCATTTTTATTTATTTATTTCAAATTATAAAATTACAACAAAGACAAAATGTCTTAACTAAAAGAGTCACAAACAACTGTACAGTTGTAAAAAGCATATAAAAAATTCGCAACAATCATAATAAATTACTAAAAACTATAATAAAATCAATAATATTAAAAATACAAATAAGAATAATTATAATAAAAAATATACCCATAAATGTACCCATTAGTACAAATCACGAGGGTAGGGCCTCAGCAATGCGCGAAACCAACATTAACCACACACACACATCAATACTTCATTCAGTTCAGATATAATTGTTAAAAATAGCATTCACAGTTAAACGTATTCACCAACTTCCTTTTTTTAATATCAGGACGTAATAAGTTCCAAAGCTTAATTGCATGAACAAAGAAGCATATTCCATAAGAATTGTAGAATAATTTTGGGACAATTAGGTTAAGTGTTCTTGTTGATCTTGCAAATACAATCTTTGAGTATAGAGAGGTTGGTAATTTTGTGTCTAAAATTTTGTATAAACATATCAAAATTTGTATATCTATATATTTATCAAGCTAGTACCCTAATATTCTATTTCTATATGGTGACAGTCAATCAAATTTTCTAAGTTCGAAAACAAATCTAATGCAGACCTTAAAATCATTTCCAATTTATGTCCATTATAAGTTAGCAGCTTCGACTTAACAGTACAACCATAGGTGACATGAGGCAAAATAAAAGAAACAACTAGCTCTCTTCGTATATTTTGAGGCAGGCAATCTAAAAATTTCCACAGAGGACGACGAGTAGCATATGATTTTGAAACTATTCAACAAACATCACTATCCCAGGGGAGGTGTTTATCAAAAATAAGTCCAAGGTTCTTTATTTTATCAACATAAGGAAATACAGTATCATTCAGTTGTACTGGAGAGGCCACCATATTAGTTCCTTTACAGTATACTAGCATAAATTGAGTTTTTGCAATATTGAGTTGGATACCATTCAGTTTAGACCAGTCATTAATATGATAAATACCATTCGTGGACCAAAACTAGCTAAGGGTTATTCCTGAATATAATAACCACTATGGGGGACACTAATCAAGAAAATCTTACGGCGCAGGGAAACGGTCATCCAATGCCGGTGATTTTGAGGGGTGATCAAGCGGGCTCCCAGTCGTCGATATCCAATGACCGCAATACTTCATATTCCAGAAATAGAAATATTTTTAAATACTGAAAAAATCGACATTTTTCTAATATCCGAAAGCCATTTTGTTAAATCTTCGTTTGTTAAAATCCGGGGTTATAACTTATATCATTCCATTCATCCAGTGGAAAGAGCAAGAGGTGGTTCAGCATTACTAATAAAAGAAAATATAAAACATCATGTAGAAACAAAAATCGAAGAAGAAACAATGCAAGTCATTACTGTAGGGATTCACATTAAACACAGACAGCTTACTGTCTCTGCAATATACTGTCCTCCCCGGCATAACTTGAAAAGGAAGAACTAGAAAAAACTATTTAAATCGCTAGGACCTGATTTTATTATTGGAGAAAAATACCTATTGAGGATATAGGCTTACGACTTCCAAGGGTAAAGAATTGTTTCAAGCAGGGCAGAGTATATCTCAGAATTACATTCACATTTCACATTGAAAATAGCAATTCTCAAGTATCGGATCACTCACCGGTTATCATGACAGTCAGTGAAACGGTAATCCAAAGGGAAAGTGCACCCACATTAACAAATTCAAAAACAAACTGAGCTCTCCTTCGTAAATTAATAGAGGAAAAAATTAATCTCCAAGTACCGATAAGAAATTCTCGACAGTCGGAAGATGAATTGGAACAACTCGAAATAATTCACTATGCTGCGTTGACAAGCACCCCCATTTTACAAAATAAGAAGACCCTTAACATGTCTCACCCAATAGAAGTTAGAGAGTTGGTTAAAGAAAAATGACGGGCTCGTAAAACCGCGCAAATTAATCGAACACCGAAGAACAAAACAATTCTTAACAATTTATGTAAGTTTCTCAAATCCTTTCTTAAATAATAGGTTATAAATAAATCAATCAACAGATATCTAGTTAGCCTAACTGATAAAAAAATTCTGATTACTCACTGTAGAAGGCGACGAAGGGACTCAAAAGACTCAAATTGCAAGTGCCACTTAAAAAGGATGATGGGACCTGGGCAAGAGGTCACAAAGAGAAGGCTTATCTGCTTGCGGCGTATCTCCAGGAAACCTTCCAACCACTACCAAGACAAACTGCCAATGAAAATATAATATCAATTCATAAGCTGGATGAGTTGACATACGGCCAGTAGCTCTCAAAGAATTAAAATAAAAAGTGAAAAGCAACATGAATATTAAAAAATCCCAAGGGTATAACTTGATTACTTGCCAAATTATCAAATATCTACTAGACAAAGGATTTCGTAAGCTACTTCACATAATCAATGCGACTCTTCAATGCGAAAGTAGCAGAAGTAATCATGATAATAAAACCTGATAAACCTCCTAACGATAAAAAATCATACAGGCCAATTTCTTTGCTGCCAATTATATGTCAAAACTCTTTTTTTTTTAAATTATTACTAATGAGACTTAAACCAATAATTTAGGACCGACGTCTAATTTCTCCACATAAATTTGGATTCAAAGAAAAGCATTATACAATCATAGTATCACAAACATAATGGAAAGAACGTTAGAACGTAAAAAAGTATGCTCAAGCATATTCCTGGACGTCGCGCAATCATTCGATAAAGTTTTGCACAGTGGTGTGGAATACAAGCTGCATAGAGATCTACCGAGACAATTCTATACCATACTAAGATCTTATTTATCCAATAGACACTTTCGAAAGAAATTTGAGGATGAATACTCTGAAAATAGAAAGAAAATTAAAGAAAGAAAATCATGGGAGTGTCTTAGGACCAATTCTTTATTTACTATATACAAGGGACATACCAACCACAAATCACCTTTGCAGATGACACAGCAATTATGGCAATTGGAAGTAATTTCGCTGATGCAACGAGCAAACTCCAGAGGATGAACAATGCGGTTTGTAACTGGACAAAGCGGTCGCGAATCAAGCTTAATGAGGCAAAATTAACGCAAAAGACTTACAATCTATCTATTGAAATTAACCCAACACACGTGCCGTATGCAAATACAGCTAAATACCTTGGCATGACCCTCAAATGAAGAGAGCATGTCAAAAAAAGATGAACTTAACATAAAGTTCAGAAAAATGTATTGGCTCATAGGTAGAGGCTCTGAGCTTACAATTCACAATAAGCTGCTGCTATGTCGGCAAATTTTGAAGCCGATATGGACCTACGGTATACAACTCTGGGGATGTACCAAGCAAACAAACGCCAAAATGATACAGACGTTTCAAAACAAGTTTCTTCATAGCATCGTCAATGCTCCGTAGTACACAAGAAATAAAAACCTGCACAGGTCCCTACGGATGGAAAAATGCATGCCACAAAACACGAAATAAGGCTCCAGGACCATGGAAACCCCTATATTCGCCATATCATTACGAATTAATGTATAACCATTAATTTCTACTTCATAGTCTAAATGAAATGGTTGTAGCCATGACTCCGAAAACCAGATAACATCAAATCGGACACCACTAATTAGCAATTTTAATTCGTCCAATTTATGTTTTTTTTTAAATACTTTGAGCATTAAAATGACCTACATATATTAAAATTCTTTGGCTGAGATTTAATTGCGGATTTGAGTACTATATTAAGTAGCCGCTTTTCTTAACACTGAGTGGTTTGGTTCAGATCAAAGTTAACATTGAAAACAACCAAAATTTAATGGATGATTTTTTACTCGCCAAAGAAAAGTGTCCCAAAAAATGCCTGTATCTTTGAATGTGTCAGTAAATACAGAGAGGAGAGAGAAAAAACAAACATGAAAATTGTACGGAATTTCGTGAAAAATTAGTATTAATTGTCGTACTCACTTCCCTCTACTTTTACACAGTTTTCCATTTGAAAATTATAACACTATTCTTTATGATTTTTAGTTGGAATTTTGAGTGAATGCCTACATATTTGCAACAAAATTTAAGTCGATTTGCGTGCAAATTACGATTACTTTTCCGGGTGATATTTTATGACTGTTCTCTGTGTATTAACGATAGTTGCGGACAAGTTTTATTTCAAATATACACTGCGCCAATTAAAAAACGGAACAGAAATTTTCTTAGAAAAAAAACCCAGATTTGAACGCTTGTATCTTGGTGAAATAACACCATTCAAAAATTTTTTTTGGAAATGTTGTCTTCTTTTCGATATTGTAACGCATTTTATTTTATTTTGTGTTTTTATGACTTTTTTGAGTTAAACACAAAGGTGTCCGAAAAGAAAAAAATACGCTGCTGTTTGAAACTGTAAACGAATTTGCTCGATATTTCGTTCAAAAATCCAAATCGGCCATTTTATAGAGAATTTAGAAACCTTGAAAATGATACTATGGACATTTCTGTGCGGCCACTCCTTGTCGAGTTATTGAAGTTTTAGAGACAACTATACTTGTAAACCTCGCGCTCTACTATACAATTTTAAGTCAATTTAAATTTTACATTAGTTTATGAAACACAATAATTTAATTAATTAATAGAATTATTGAAGTTTTAGCGAGAAACGTAACCAAGAAATGAGACATGCAAGGAGAAAATAGTAGAACAAACAGTAAAAAATATGATTTATTTCATAAGGTACATTACAACAAAAAACCTTTTAAACTTTACTAAAATCTACGAACAAACTGGATGTTTCAATATCTCGTGTTACGAGATATTTTTTGCTCATAAAGAACCACCGAACAACATGAAATGCTACGACTGGCATCACGCAATTAGGGTTTAATCATTCTCCTTCATCGAATCCTTCACGTCGATTCACAGTATTCGCCCAAATATTAATATCACAGATTCGCCCAATTTCACGAGTAGTTAGACTTGTTTTACGAAAATCACAATTTTTGTAGCGCGAACGAGTGATTGTTCTTTTCGATTCATCTCGCTTAACTCTCCAAATAACCATGCGATAAAAAGAAATATTGTTTTCCATAAAATAACGTAAAATTTAACGAGACTTGAGTGCTAGTTTACAAGAAAAAAAATGTACTTGTTAACGTTTATACGCTTTCTGATAAGTTTTCTCTAAAACTTGTTACCGATGGGTTTGGGTCACTACTGACACACCGTTGCACACTGTAAAAATAATAGGATAGGTTTCAGTGGCGAGAAGGTTCACTAGTTCCGATGTGGCAGTATTTCATAGTACAAAAAAAAAAATACCAATACCAAGCTAAGTGTGCGAATCTAAACAAAAGTAACTGAACTAAATAAAAAAAAAAAAACTGGAGGAGTTGTCATACAAAAATACATCGCTTGCTATGTTCATCGCTTTTAAAGGTGCCCATACACCTGCAACCATGCTTGACAAGTGTGCTCGTCAAGCATGCTTGATGCGTTTCAAACACTACACAATCTTGTTGTGCAATCTTTATTTCTATTTAACCACGTCAATCATAAAGTACTAATGTCGATTTCTACTAAAACGGAGTAACGTTCCTCTTTTTTATTTTTATTCTTGTAATCTTCACTTTTCACTTTCCACAATGCTGGAAAACTTCGATATAAATTTAGTAACTCAGAATAAAATTCTGTGTTAATAACTCCAAATGCCGCCATTGTATAAATAATAATGCAGCTGTCATACATGATTGACCAGCAAGACAATACACTCTCAATCATGATTGCGCAGGGGTATGATTGAAGAGAAAAAATCAAACATGTTTGATATTTATAATCATTTTTACAGGATTGCGCAAGCTTTCAATCACCCCCATACACTCTCAAAATGATTGCGCAAACACGATGATTGTCAAGCATGCTTGCAGGTGTATGGGCACCTTAACTCAAACGAATTACGACATGATTCCTAAGTCGTTAATCAACATACGAAAAACAAAAATAAGTCGAAAATATGAGCAAGCCAAAAATGGCACAAAGCTAGAGAGATAATGGAGACAAAAGTTATACAATATCAGCAATATAAATAATAAAAAAAAACATGCTAGTACTTGAACACGGATGCAAAAACACAACCTAGGTGTCAGATTGATATACTAGAAAATTTACAAAAAAAAATTTTAAGAAAGCCACATTGACTTCCAGAAATTGTACAAGGAAATCAATAGAAAAAAAATTAACAAAAAAAAAAATTTAAATATAGAACTAGGGGTACACCCCATCCTAGGACGGATACAATTTATATATAATGTTGATGTCAAGCGGCCGCTGCCACAATCACCATTTGAACATTTCATATTTTTTTAACCGTTATATTTTAGCCAAGTAGGAGTAGCTCGAGACTGAAGGCTTTTAAGGATTAGATTTAATTAAAATTAAAATTAATGTATAGATTAATTATTTTAATTTAAAATAAATTAACGACCACTGTTTCTTTATGCAAAATTTGACTTTACAATTACTCGGATCGGATGAGCCATTCTCTCACTACAGTTAAAGGATTTAAATTGCGCGAAATCATTCGATAATATTATGTGTGAGGCATGAAGCCTAAGGACCAACCTAAGAAATCATACATTTAAATTAAAGGTAATGCTTACAATTGATTAGTAATTGCCCACAACCACAACCAAGGGAAAACTTTCTTGTCAATTTTCTGTACATGCGGTGTAAGACGTTATCACGTCAAAAAAATATACATTGAAAAACAAAACTAAAATGCCTTGACCACAATCGAACCTCGGACTTTAGCCGCTCTAGTCCAAAACATTTCTACTAAGCCATATCAACCTAAGGAAATTTATTTAATTTTCATTCTTATATTGTTTCAAACATAGCATGCTTTGAAGTTTATGAAAGGAAACAATTTTTTTACCGAACAATTCTCATGGCTTACTACAACTCATAATATGAAAGTTTTTAAATAATTTGTTGTAGTGTTTAGGGGCATCATAAACGCGGACCACGCATTTTCTTGTGTAACTACTGTAATAACTATAAAGCGGAATGTTTAAGGAGATGTACCACCTTCAAATTTTGAAAAAATCGAAATTTTTTTTATGATAGAATATGTTAGAATGAACGTTTAAGAACATCATTTAAACATGAAAATCTCAAAAAAAAAATTTATTTATATTTTTATTTTATTTATTGCGAAGGGCGCCAAAGTTCGCTGTATCGCTACACCGACTTTCTCTTAGTAACACCTGCTTATATATACATGCATATATATATATAATATAATACGTTATTCTCTCACATAACAGCTGTAAAAGTAGAGGGGAAATTTTTGAGAGGAAGGTATATTGTACGGTGCAGGCATCGCAGATTACATTTTGGTAAGGTTTAATACAAAAAAAAAATATTTTTAACTAACGCGATTATCTCGAAATGACGTTTTTCAAGTTGGCGTGCAAGATTGAGAAAAAACTACTTATCCAATCGTTCTAAAATTTTAACAAGTTGATCTACATATATTTCTGCTCAGAATGAACTACGGAAGGAATAATCGGCTTTCAATTTTTTGAGTTACAACTAATTGGGGGGGACAAAAAAGCTGAATTTTCGAAAAAATGCCGCCATTTTTTTATTTTTCAACCAATTTTTCTTTTTTTAGTTCATTCCAAGGGCGATTTAATGCTGAATTAAACCCCGTTTTTTTTTTTTAGACGTTTCTAAGAGCAGTTATGATGCACGCCGCGAATTTTCAGTGTGTTTGGAAAACCGTTATAGCAGACGACCTTGGGCTAAAAAAAATCTAAAAATTTTTTTTTTTTATACTTTCAGTTAAATAAAATGTCAATGGAAAGTTTCATTAAGATATCTCTTTTTATTCCATTAAAAAAAAATCTTTGAAAAACTTTTTGTTTTTCAATTTTGAAGGTGGTACGTCCCCTTAATTTAAAGTAAAATATTTGGTTATTACATGAATACTAAAAAATAAAAAAAAAATGAAAAATCGGATGGGAATCGAAGCGAAGACCTTTATCGCTCTAGTCCATTAGTTTACCACTATGCCACAAACTATGTTAAATATACTTTTAATTTGCATTGCTAAATTGTTCTATTATTTCAAAGCATTCTACAGAGTTCCTAGCTAAATATGTATATCTATCTATTATAATAAAATTATTTGCGTTGTCCGAACACCCAGAGAATAAAAATTAAAACTCAAACAAAGTGTGCTTACAATTTTGATTTCGAAAAATAAAACTCATAATAAACGAGTACATACGCTGTACTGTAATACGCTGTATAAATACGAGTACAATGCAAAACTAACCTTCTTAGATGAATGCTCAATGTGTCATAAGAAGCGTTTTTAGCGATTGATAAATTACTAAGAGATTTTATGCAAACTGATAGTCTAATGGGGGGCAAAGTATTTGTTATGGATGATGATTTTCGTCAAGCCCTACCAGTAATTCGGCATGGGACTCGATCTGATAGCATAAATGCATGCCTCAAAACTTCCGAATTATGGACTAAATTTAAAATATATCATCTTAAAATAAATATGAGAGTTCGTAACGACAACGATTTTTCAAATTGGTTGCTAGACGTTAATGAAAGTAAAATTAGAACAGCATTCTTTTTAGGAGAAAATATAATTGAAATGGATTATTTCCGCTGCATTAAAGAAAATTTGGTTACAAAAATATTTGAGTCTGAATTTACGCCGGATGATATCCATCTAAATACATATATCAAAACAAGCAATTTTATGTCCTTTAAATTATGATACGTTAAAAATGAATGAAGATGTTTTAAATATACTGAAAGGCGATTCAGGAACATATAATAGTATAGACTCTATAAATGTAGCTTCTACTGATCATGAATCGATTGAAAGTAGGAGCTATAGTCATGTTATTACGAAATTTAAATACTAGAAAGGGGTTAAGCAATGGGTAGATTAGATATGAAAGAAAATGTAATATTCGTTGAGATTTTAACTGGTACTGTAAAAGGAACATTTGCTTTTATACCGAGAATTACGCTTATTCCAACAGATACTGGTTTACCTATGCAAATTAAAAGAGTTCAATTTCCTTTACGATTATCATTCGCTATATAACAATCAATAAAGCCCAAGGTTAATCGTTTGACTAAGTCGGTATTTATTTACCACAGCCAGTTTTCTCGCATGGTCAGTTATATGTAGGTTTATCAGGAGCTAATTTACCAACAATGAACATCTTTTCCTGAAAATAGAAGATACAAATAACCAGGGAGAATTGGAACCAAACATAATCTATACTGTTAATTGTGTGTATAAAAAAGTTCTTTGAATTATTACAAATAAAGAAACTAAATTTTTAAATTAACGTTTGGTATTTGCTTTTTTTTACTCTCTAATGCCCGAAAAATGTTTAAAAATTTTGTTAAATTTGGGTATGTTTCAATGTATCATAAATCATAATATATTCATCATTCAATGGAGCTGAATTGACTCTTATTGGTGCTGTTTAGTGATTTTATGAAACAATTAATAAAAATCACGATTTTAACACTTTATTAAATATATCGCCGGAGGCGTCTCGCCGCGGAGCGGGCGTATTCCGCTAGTATATTAATATAATTATTATCATATAAACAATAAAAATAAAAATAAACAATAAAAACGATCGGTTTTCAATTCCTCCTGGCTGCTGCAATCAATGACCATCCAACTTCAATCAAAAAAATGTAAACGTCACACCAAATTGTACCGTAAACAGCTCACTGTATGGTTTAATACTTTATAACATACATTTTAGCACGATCTGGACCAACCGAACAATATACTGGAACAAACCGCCAACACCATCACTGCGCAACAATTTATGGGCAAAGCAAATGTTTCGTTGCTGTTGTGATAGTTTTTTTTCCTCTTGCCGTAGAAATAAAATTTTACTTCTTTCGTTTTGTTTTAATTTTCGGTTGATGGTTTAATTATGACGAGTAAAGATGCGTTATGACGTAAACGTTATACTTAACACACATTTATATATCTGGTAGATATTTGAGAATATTCAGGAACATCGGATAAGTACTTTTCGACCTTATACTTGTTAACAGACCTATTAATGTAATAGCGGGGGTATAAGGCATCTCTCTCGCTCTAGCGCTTCGCTTGAGTTGAGATGCCTAAAATGAAAAAAATATTCATACGATGACATTGAATTCTTTGCTACATGACATGATTCGTTTTTTTATTTTTTATTTTTTAACATTTATAGTATGCAATTACATTACATTGAGAAAAGCCGGACGCACAGAAATATTTAGCATCAAAGATGTTGTCATGAGATTTTAACACAGCATACACGTGAAGTGAACACTGAAAGTACTTTCCCTATTTTTTTTGTATTTTTGTTTCTATTTTAATGTGTTAAATAAAAATAGAGGAAATATTTTTATTTAATAGAACATTTTACATGACTTTTAACGCAACATTAACATAACATTATCTAACGCAGCATGTAACATGAACCCAAAACTAGTTCCCTAAATGTTTTACCAAACATAAAATTGGTGTTGCATATGTCGACCTTGCGATACACGCATTTTCTGTCGATGACATTTTAGCATCGACGGGAAATGGTATAATCGAGCGTCAAATGTTTATCGAAGTCGACATAGTATGTAACACCAATTTTTTGGTATTTCAAAATCACCATAAGGATGAATCATATTACGTCGAATTCAATAAATTCTAAAACATAAATCATAAAAATAAAAATCTAACTACCAAAATAAAATAATCACGGTGGTAGTAACATTAATTCAACATTTAATTAATTAATTTTTTTTAAAACTAAAGTAAACGTAAATTAAAAAAGAATAAAAATAATTTATACATGTAATAAATTATTTTGATCTACGGTTTTTCAGGCGATCTCGCGTTAGTTGTAACCTTTTTTTATAAGTATTATACAGGGTGATTTTTTTAACCTGATACACCTCAAATATCTCGGAAAATAAGCACTCTACGAAAAAAAATGGTCAAGATCAAAATTTAATTAATCCGCGGGGGAAATACATTAGTGTTAAAATTAGTACCCCTCCATCCTTTTGGGTGGGGCGAAGGATAACTTTGAAACTAAAATTTAAACTCCTATTTTTTATTGCAAATTCGGATTCTACGGCTAAAAATACGTAGCATTTGACTGAAACATTTTTCCGATTGATGATAGATGGCGCTGTAATTGACGATATTCAATTTTTTTCGATTTCTCCTACTGAGAACCTACGCGAACGATTCTGCAATACATCTGCAATAAAAATACCATGATTTCGTTGTAAATACACGAAGTTAGTCTTAAACAATTTATTCATTTTGCAAATTTCGAATAACTGGGAAAAGGGTGCTATGGAATTTTGAAAATTGAAAATTTTCCATTTTGCCTCTGCGCAACTGGTTAACGGTAGGAGCTAGAGAAAAACTTTTTGGTTGTGATTCTCTATGAGTGACTTTGGCTTGTGCTGACTTTTGGCTTTATGTACAAAATGTATGCATAACACAACCACACAAACAACATTATTAGAAGGAACTAGGAATAAACCAGCGTTTGTTAGTAATTGAAAACAGAATCTTTTCCCTGTTAACCAAATGAACCCGAGCTCATTCTTCAGAAGTAAACTTAGTCATGAATTCATAACAAGTCATAAGACAATTCATAATACAGTAGAATTCGGTTATAATGAACGGTCATGGGACAAATAATTTTGTTCATTATAAACGTGTGTTCATTTTAACCAAATATTTGGTTATAATGAACAGAGTTCATTATAACCGAATGCTTGGTTATAAGGAACGGTGTTCATTATAACCAAATGTTTGTTATAATGAACACCGTTCATTATAACCGTAAATACTTGGTTTGTGCATTCAAAATGATATAAGAATGAATGTACTCCAGCCGCGGATTGGTCCATAACAATTGCAGAGTATCATCAATAATCTCTTTAATTTGATTGGTCGTGCCTTGAAAAAATCTGGCTTTGCCAAAACAATTTTTGATGCTTTCGGCTCTTACTTTATCCCAGGTTTATTTTAATGTTTGTCAGCAAAATGTTTTCTTAATTTTCCAAATCGCATATTAATTTTCGGACAACGAACTCATGATAATATCCTTTTATAATTTTTATGGCCCCTTGGTCCATAGGTTGCGAGATTGCTGGTGTATTTGGCGGTAAAAACTTCAACTTAATACCGCGTAAATTTGGCACTTCAAAATGTGATGGACAATTATCAGCGATGAATAAAACTTGTCGCGATTCACTTACAAATTTTTTATCCAACTGTTTTAAATATTCCTCCCATTCGAAATGTGTCATCCAGGCTTTCCGATTATTTCTATATATGATGTGTAGAGTCTTAACATTTTTAAAACACCGTGGTTTCGCACTTTTACCTATTACCAACAGAGGCAGCTTCTCGGACCCATCAGAATTACTACCAACCAAAACCGTAACCCGATTTTTGCATAGTTTTCCACCTGAGCAAGATTTATTTTTGAATTCTATGGTTCTATTGGGAAGTAACTTGTAGAAAAGACCTGTTTCATCCAAATTGAAAACATCTTGTTTTCTATTGCCGTCAATAATACGAGGCAATTTTTCGGTGATCCAATTGGTGCACACGTCTATAGATACAGCATCTTTTATCCTACGACTTCTTTGAAAACCAAACCGTTTCTTTTTTTAAAGCGGTCTAGCCAGCCATAATTTGGTTTAAAGTTATTGACATTTAATTTTGAAGCAAACAGTGCAGCCTTTTCTTATAAAATAATGCCACTTAAAGGTACACCTTTTGTACGCATTTGTTTAATCCATGTCAACAGTACAGACTCAATTTCTGGAAACTTTCCAACTCTTATTTTTTTCCGCTTTAAGTTTAAATTCAAATCTTCCAAGATTTTTCTTTTCTTCACAATACTGGCAATAGAACCTTTCACGCAGTTATATTTGTCTGCTATAGCTTGGTAACTAAGATTATTTTCATCAACTTCTTTTAAAATTTTTAATTTTGTTTGAACTGAAATGGCGTATCGTTTTCGTTCCATTTTAAATATTGTTCACAACAGCTACCTCTAAAAATATTATGGCCGATACTTTTAAAAAATATGTACGCAAAATTATGTGTATGGAATTATGGATATGAATGAATAGACAAAAATACATATAATTAAAAACACGAAACAAATAATGATCGATGTTCATTATAACAGTAGATTTTTGTACTAAACAGGCATTGTAGGAACATTTTAACGTTCATTATAAGTTTATAAACGAAGTTCATTATATGTAGTGGAAACAAGAAAAATTGATTATGTAAATTTAAGGGACTAAAAAAATCGTTCGTATTAACCGTGTGTTCATTATAACAAGGGTTTGTTATAAACGAATTCTACTGTATTAAAAAATGATATACAATCAAAATCAGCTACATGACACCTCATGCAGTGTTCACGAGATTTGAAAAAGATCCTAGTAGTTCGATAGATCGATACTTTTTTTTAAGTTAGAATTTTTTCAACTAACGAAAGAAATAAGCGAAACCGAATAAATTTCTCAAAACCGAATTATTCGGTTCTGCTCCGATTTCAATTAATATTTACGACTACCTGCATTATTTGTTAAACAAAACTGATAGAGAAGTTGCGATTACCTCCTTACTAGATTTTAATTGTTTTTTTTTTAATAACATGTATCAAAATGAGTTTATAATCGACATTTTAGCGTATTTTGTTGTAATTTATAAAAAAAGTTATTTGAGCTAAATCAACAATTTATCAGTTCTTATGTTGTACCTTATTTTGTGTAAACCTTATTTTTTAATAATTTATCTATCTCTAAATAAATATTTTTAAATTTCTAACATCCAAACAATTATACACACATATAAACGCAAAAATGTAAAATTATTTGCAAAAATATGGCCATTAACAAAACAGGACTACATTTTTCTACCTCCATTTAACTCAACGAATGAACTCTCATAAATTGCAAACGCGATTTCCAGACGATATCCTACATGTGCCACAATCATTTTTCTTGTCAAAACAGAAATCATAAAACTTACCAAAACACAATTTGTTTATATAAATAAAATTTAAAATAACAAACATCGAATTTATACTAACTTGTGTATGTATATATTTCATTTGATTTATCTAAAAAAGATGTCGCTGAGGCTCACTATGCAGACGAAAAGGACAAGAGCGAAATATTGGAACAACAGAAAAACTATCACAGTGAAGCTTAAGTAGCGCTTGAGACTAAAAGAGCAGACAAAATTATGTAGAGCAAAAGCTAATACAAATAAGACGGTATTACAGTTGAACCTTCAACAATTTCTTCTGGCACTGGTCGAAAGGTTGTTACGAATCACATGGTTCGTTCCATTTTTTTCTTTAAAATATTCTTGTAAGTTGAAATGAAGAGGGAAAAAGGTTTAATTTGTTGTGCTTTATTGAGCTTATGTGCGCCAACGTCATGGTTATGTGTTAATACCATTTGTTATTGCATTTACCTTGCGTTGGGCAGAGGAAATTTTAATAATTTTTTTTTTGGTGTTGGTTTTGACTGTGGAGAGGGACAATTGAAGAAGAATTTGGCTTTTTTTTATTGACGATCGGGGAGTCGAAATTGTTCGTGATAAAGTAAAGAGTTAAAATAAAAGTTAAGCACGAAAAAAATTGAAATAAATTAAAAAGTTAAGCCAAAAATTGAGGCTTACAACAAAAAAGTACTTTGAAAGTTTTTTTTTTTTATTATTAATAATATACTTAGTATTTAAAGTTTAAAAATCATAAATATATAAATAAGAAAAAATAAAATTAAAATAAATAAATAAAAATAGTTTAAGGCAACATATTATAAGTTTATTTAAACGTTTTTTTTTTGTAAGACCTGAAAAAAAGTGGACAATATGGTGGTTTGCGTGCACATGTATTTTTTTTAGAAATAAGCCATTTTATGGCAATAGTGCAACAGTTCAACAGTTGAATTTATGAATGAGCGTTCTGTTTGGTTATGAAAGCTATGTATATAAAGCGATTAAATACACATATTAATGGCGCTTTGGTGATTGAACTAAATTAAAAAAAAAAATAATAATAAAATAAATAAATAAATAGTTAATAAATATATGTACTTAATAATAAATATACATATATCAAATATAATAAATAAATAAATTAATAATATAATAGTTAATAAATACAATGAATACATAAATAAATTAATACAAAGACGAAATAATGATAAATTTAATTAATCAAACATACCTGAATTTACTATATTTAATACTAAATAAGTTAACAACATTTTTGTGTAATACGAGCTAATTAATACATACAGGAAATTAATTAAATTAATTAAATAAATAATTACCAGATAACAGATTGGCAATACCTGGTGTAATAGTGCTTTATGGTGTATATAAATTGATTATAAACAAACAAACAACAATCAGTGAACATTTAATAGTTAAAACCTATTTGAATTAAATTATAATTAATTTTAATTTCTTAAGATAATTTTTTTTTTCTTTATATAGTGGTATAAGGGGTAGTATTAAGTTAGATTTTAGGCATTTAAAAAAAATACGAAAAGTTAAATTTGTATTTAAAATTTCTATTTTATTGAATAATTATTAATGATTCAAAGTTAAATTCCGATGCTCATTTGTTTTTGTGTTATTTTATTTCTCTTAATTTTTGTTTGCTTAATTTTGTTTATTTTTATAATGAGATGAATTGATTTTTCGGGTGAGGAGATGCAGTGTAGGTAAGTATATCATCAGGAGGGGATCGGCTACGCGACCACAATGGATAAAAAAATAAAATGTTTTTGAATGCTTCTGATTATACGGTCTAACAAGATTAAGTTATGTTCTGGGAAATCCCACCCCAATCCGATGAGTTCTAGCCGGCTTCAGATGACCGTACCAGAACCTCTAACTTGATAAACAAATTTTCTGCTAGCAATACCCTCTCAGGGGTCTAATTGTTACAAGGTCGATAGTTGGATTTAGACCTTGATTGTTGTATTGGACTTCACTGAATTGCAATTTGCTTCAGGTAGCTTATGCGGTGTTTTTTTTTCTTGGGATTGGTACAGGACTGCAGCTGGCTTGGTGGTTTTGGCTGCGTTGGCTGGATTATTCGAGCATTCAGTGAGGTTCGAATGAGCAATTTTAATTGGTAGTGGCTCATAATATTTGTATTGCTCGTTGGTATCGGATGAAGTTGTTCGATTGTTGAGGCTACTATGAAGTTTGCAAGAGTAATTTTATTTGGTAGTGGCTCGCTCACGGAGCATAATGGAGCAATGTGTTATGTCATCTTGGCAGTCTATTCTTAAATGGATAGGCGTTGCTTGAAATTTGGGGCAGAGATACAACTTCTTGGATTCATGCTTACAGAGCGGACAAGCATGCTGTTGACCATGAATTCGTTATAAAATTACGCCCTGTGGTGGTATCAATTGATTTTCCTCGATTGAGAGTCTTTGTCTTTGTAACAATTGACAAATATTAAGCGTCGATCGTATCTCTCTCTAATACATGTATTGCCCAATTCGATCATTCTATATTTAATTGTAACAAATTTCTTGTAAATTTCATTAGTTAAAGCTAATCGAATGGACAGCTCATCAAAAGTAGTGGTGTCACCCTTGGTGCTAATAAAATTGGCAACTCTGGTTATTTAACTTTAATCACACCTTGTCGTTTGTTTAAGGCCTCCATTTCAAATAAAAACTTCCTTGCAGATAGCGGAACAAAGAATGTGCAAAAGTGGTTAACTTTTAAATAACAACCTAGATTTCACTTCACTTGGTAACAACGGAACAAAATATGCACTTAAGGTTATTAAATAACCGACTGGATTTCAAAGTACTTGGTGAGAAATAAAGTTATGCAAAGTGTGAACTGGGTAAAATATGCGTACGATCTAGTAACCGACTGTAATTCACTGCACTTGGTAATAACAGAAAAAAATATATATGTACGTGTGGACGCAATTAAATCACTGGCTGGAATTCACAGCACTTGGTACTAAACAACATAATCACATGTGCAACAACATAATCACATATGAACGCGATCTCAACGCCAGTAATCCAGATGGGAGGCAGCTCCTGTACCCCGAAGTTTCCAATAGTTATGTTTACGTTAGTTGTGAATAGCAATAGAGATTGCGGCACTTACCTGATGTAAAAACAATTGCGTGACATGTTCGCATACATATGCTCTTTTTGCTAGCCCGCTCGACCAGACAAGCTATGTATGGTAAGACCATATCGATAATCTGAAGCTGAAATAAGAATAACGAGAATATTTATTGCTGCAAGTACAACCAGCCAAGGAAAGCATTTTTCATTTTCGTCGACGGGTGCTGATTCTGTAAAAAATAAGATAATATTATTATTTTAGTAGTAAGCCAAATCGAGAAATAGCAAACTCATAAAAGTAACCTTTGGTTTTCACAAGTTTACCCGTTTACACGTTATCTTATTTTTTAGAGAATCAGGGTAGTGCGGGATATATTCAAATATAGTATGTAACTTCCACTAATGCAACCATATTCAAAAATCACCCTTTTATTGCAGTGAGACATTTTCTAAATACATAACACACATCGTAAATTGGTACAAATTTCGTATGTTTTTCGAAAAATGTGCTACTCCCTCCCATATTTTTATGAAAAATAAATAATAACTACCCCCGAGAGTACTATCCATATTGACTGTAAAGTGTAAAAAGTAAACTATTTTACAAATAAGTAAAAATATATTTCATTAAAGTTTTTTATTTTTTATAATTCATCGTTCCAGAATTATCTATATGTGACCATAAAAGGTTGACTTTGAAAAAAGATAAATTTATTTATTACTTGAAGATAGCATCGTCAGGGGATCGGAGTGAAAAATTATTTTAAGATTATATCAATTTAATGAAAATGAACTTGTATACCTTTTAAAGTACATACATATATGAGTTTGATTATTTTGATGATCATATTTGTACTTAAAAGCAAAATTCGCTTAAGTTACTTCAAGCGGTTTTTATGAATTACGCATAAACAATTAAATTTGTCCACTATTTAGAGTATATTAAATTTTGGTGTGAAGGTTTTTAGAATGATAATTTCGATAAACCTGTAATGGAGCAAGATCACTGCACATCGGTGAATTCATTTTTAAGCGATACAGGCAGTACTAATCCAAGGGTAATAGTTGAACGAAAACAAAATAGTTTGGGAAAAGAAACAAACTCCAGTGATAATATTATAAAGAATAAAGGAAGAAATTTATTAAAATGTAACAAAAATACAATATAAACGGTGAAATTAAAATCAAACCAGCTTTAGATGAAAATAAACATAGTGATAGTGGAAATCATATTGAATTTAAGACATGAAACAATAAACAAGGTGAGGAAAAAAACAAAATTTATAGTGTAAACCACTGATTAGCTATATCAGTGGTGTAAACTACAAAAGTGAACATGAAAACTCTACTGAAACTATTATCCGCGGTACCAGTTTGGTATCATTAAGTTCCCCAAAAAGCAGAGAAACAGCAGATGATACAGTGTTTCAAAAAATTGTATTTTCTTTCTTGTTTTAAATTATTTATTACAATAAACTTATAATCAACATTAACAAATGGTTCTTTAATCCTTGTGATTTTATTTTATATTAATGGCACTATGATCTTTCAGGGTATTCAAACATCTTCCCCCGCATTAAGAAAATGTTAAATATTTTCTTAATTACCACCGAATAATAGTCAGTAAATAATATGGATTGCAGCTACTTTTACAAATTTAATTAGGACTTGTTATTAGTTGGAAGTAGCACCAGTTTTACTACAGGTCGTCTAATGGTATTGTTTGCTGTTTTAAGAGTGACCACTCTAACAATTCCATCTTTTCCGGGATGTGTTTGTACTACTCGACCGAGTAGCCATTGGCTGGGTGGTCAATTGTCATCTTTAACTAGCGCGACGTCATCGATATTGATTATTGGTTTTCCAGTTTTCCATTTATTGCGTTGTTGAAGCGTGTTTAAATAATCACTGGAACAGGATTTCCAGAAAGATTGGATATGTAGCTGAATATTCTGCTATCTGGATAATTTACGTACAGGTATGTTTTCTAGTAGTGGTTCGGGAACAGCTTGCATAGATTCACCAATTAAAAAATGCCCAGGTGTAAGCATTTGAAGAGAATCAATGTCATCATAAATACGGCATAACGGTTTAGAATTCAGCAAACATTCTATCTGCGTTACCAACGTTGTCGTTTCTTCAAAGTTTAGGTTAGCTTCGTTTGTAACTCTTCTGAAATGGTATTTTATGGATTTTACGGCTGCTTCCCATAAACCTCCAAAATGAGGTGCACAAGCTGGGTTAAATTTGAACTCAATGCCTTTCTGTAATGTAAAATTAGATATTAATTCATTATTTTGTTGATCTATTATTTCTTGTTTTAGTCTTTGCAGTTCATTGTTGGCTCCAATAAAATTTGAGCCGTTGTCACACCATATTTGTGACGTAAGCCTTAATAAATGCTGAATTTCGATATTGGGATGTTAATATAAATAGGACCCAAATAATCAACTCCAGTGTTTAAAAACGGTCTATTTTTCGTGCACCTCTCTGCCAAGTTAGGTTTCTCTTGGACATTTCGGTATTTTATACAAGTAACGCACGATTTATATAGCTTTTAATGAGATATCTTGCACCAATCATCCAAAATTGTTGTCGTAGTAAACTTAACAGTAATGTATTTTCAGCATGTAAATTTCGAATGTGTAGTTCTTGAATTATCAACCTATTGGATGGCTAATAATTGGATGTTTAGCCCCAAAAACTTAGATGGGAATTTCTTAGTCTTCCACCTTTGCAAAGAATTCCTTTAGAATCTAAGAATGGATCCAATGAACTTAAGGCGTTGCTGGATTCTAATGGTTGATTTTTATTAAGTTTATTAATTTCGCTCTTAAAACTTGCTGCCTGAATTGCTCGAATAATGTACAGTTCGGATGAAATGTATTCCTCATAGGATAAATGTTTATTATTTCGCATTCTATTTTCCGATTTGGGCAGTTGACAAAAACGAAGGACATATCCCATGATCTTTTTAATTTTGAACCAAGAGGTTTATAAATTAATTGGTCGACAACATCGAACTGACATATTTCCAACATTGTAATGACTCCTTGTTTTCTGGCTTTAATATACAATCCCGATGATGGTGGTCGTAATGTAGTTTTAGGCCATTTAGATTCATCTTGCTGTAGCCAAGTGGGTCCATTTCACCAACACTCCAAATTAGGGATGAGTTTGGGATCTACTCCTCGCGATACGTAGTCCGCAAGATTTTCATTTGATGGCACATGATTCCACCTTTCTCTAGGAACTGTGTCCAAGATCATGCTTGTTCTGTTGGCTATAAACGTTTTAAATCTTGTTGGAATGTCTGACAGCCAATGTAATATCACCATTGCATTTTGCAGTATTTTATCAGATCTGCAAGCAGTACAGCGCCACAGAGTTCCAATCTCGGTAAACTTATCTGTCTTATCGGTGCCACCTTACTTTTTGAACACAGCAAACGATTTGTAATTTCTCCTTGTTCATTACAGGCCCTGACGTATATCACAGCTCCATATGCTGATTCCGAAGCATCGCAAAATGCATGAAGCTGAATCGATGTATGATTTGATGATTTAAACACACACCTAGGAATTTTGATGGCTTGCAGATGCAGATGATGTAAATTTGAATAAATCTTCATCCACGTACATAAAATGTTGCTAGGTGCTGCTTCATCCCATTCAGTTTTAGTTACCCATAATTTCTGTAACATCATTTTAAAAGTTATAATAATAGGAGATAACCAGCCTAACGGATCATATAACTTCGAACTCTCTGACAGCATTTTTCTTTTTGTCCAGAACATTTGATTTGTTATTGTGTTCAATTTAAATGTGAATACATCTTGTTGTGGATACCACAAAATACCGAGGGTTTTACTACTTTGGTCATCTTCAATTAATTTTGGTATATCTTCAATGTTGTCCCGTTCTAATGATTGTAGGAATTCCGAAGAGTTGGATTTCCACTTACGAAGCCTAAATCCGCAGCTGACTAAAATTTCGTTGATTTGATCCTTTAGTAATATTGCACCTTCCACAGTAGCACTTCCAGAGAGTAACTCGTCCATATAAAATTGGTTTTGAATAACGTTTGCTGCTTCTGGATATCTTGATTGATGTATTTTCGCCACTTCTGCTAAAGAACGTGTCGCAAGAACGGTGCACATGCTGTTCCATAAGTAACGGTGTTACATTTGTATGCACTTAATTCTTCGTCAGGGCTTCTGCGCCACAATATTAACTGAAAATTTGCATCAATCGGATCCACTATAATATCTGGCGAAACATTTTCTCGATGTCAGCATTTATCGCAATAATGTTTTGTCTAAAACGAAGTAATGTTGTGGTTAGATCTGGCTGCAATTTGAATCCAATATGTAAGCAATCATTCAAAGACACTGCTGTGGTTGTTTTACACGACGCATCAAATACAACTCGAATCTTGCTTGTAGTGCTCTCTTTGAAAACTGCGTGGTGAGGCATAAAATATTTGTGGTTGTCTTCAAGTGGTACTTCATTCCATGGAATTTGTGTCATTTGATTGAGCTGAATGTATTCTTCCATGAATGTCTGATACTGCCTACAGTATTCTGCTGACCTAGCACATCTTTTCTCAATTTCGAATAACCTAGATTGAGCATTGATTTGGGGGTTTCCTAAATTCGGTCGTGGTATAACAAATGGCAGTTTGACGATGAATCTACCATCAGCTGATCTAGTTGTAGTATTTCTGTAGAATATTTCAGAAGGATCTTCTGCGTTAGATTCTGTAGAATTTATTAATAGTTCTTCTACCTTCCAAAATTTCTTTAATTGTTCCATGAGGTTTTCATTAGAGATTTTTGGATCCAAATTTACGTTGTGGTTCTGAATGTTAGACACCTTTTGTTTATAATGATCTAATTCTCCAGCTATAAGCCAACCGAATTTTGATAAGTGAAGAACTGGTAAATTTGGAATAGATAATTTTTGTTCCGATAAGATATCCAAAAAGAATTCCCTCCAATTAAAAGATCGACTGAACTCGGTTTATAAAATTCAGGATCTGCGAGCTCCAGTTTGTTACCTGCTCGTCTACCACTTAGAGCCTTTATTCCCGGTAGCTCTGTTCGGGGAGGTTACCATCGAAATGGTGTTGGTCGTGGGGGGTTAACGCTCTTGCTGGTAACAATAGTTGACAATTATACCTTTGCCGCGCTCACAACTGCCACCCGCACTTTGCGTTTAGCAAATCATAATATAAACAAATTAATATGAATCACAAAAAAAAATGTTGGCCAAACCACTCCAGCTAAATATGTTTATGTAGATATACATATATATGTAGAATTATCTATATGTATTGTATGTCTTGACCGTCGAGAAAAATGTGTAGAAAATTTTTTGAATTGTTTTTTACAAATTTTTCTTAGTTAATTAATTCTACTACTTTTTGGACCCCTCCACTAATGTTCTTGAGGAACTTTATACACTTATGGTGTTGGGGTTTCCTAATTTTCATATAATTTTTTTTTTGTTTGGTTTTAAAAGTTGAGGGTACTCATCTGTTATTGATGACCGGACACCACTTCAGTCCGGGAATTATTTACCGTTGTCTGCCTTCAGGATGATAGGTGGGTGACACCGCTTCAGTCCCCTATCCCAATAAATTAGGCGGATCGTTTCGTTGATTAAGTTGGTTGCTTAAATTTTTTTTTTCCAACCACGTTCCTTTTTATTTCTTTGGGGGTTTATCACTTGGAAGGCGACACCAATTCAGTCCCTTTATTTTCTTTTCTTTATTACGTCCCAATTACTGAAAGGTTTAGGACTATCTTTCCAGGATAGGACCACGCACACCAAAAAAACTCAACTCGTGCAATTTCGATTCACAACAAAAATAACAAGAAAAAAACGCTCCCCGTTTTGGGGTTTAATTTTTTTTCTGTATGGTGTAAATTTTATTTGGGTTCTTTTTTCTATAGGTTGCCCCACCAGTACCACTTTTCCCACAATATATTTTTTTTTTATAACAATAAACAACTCAAAAAGCTTTCCAGGTAACCGAATACCGAATACGAATCGTCGTCGTTTATCTGGGGACTGGGGGTTCGACCTAAATTTTTTCCTTTATCTTAGGTTTTCCGAGTTTACGTTCCGCGTAATTTTTCCTGACTCTCTTTTTTTTCCTTTTTTTTTCGAAATTTTATTTTTCAAGGCAATCCGATACCCTCAAAATCACCCGTACTCAACTTAATTTTCGTTGACCCAACACCGTATCAATATTCATATTGTAACAAGTTGCCATATCTTATTTGACCTTGGTATATTTATCATCGCTGATGGTAAGTTTGATGATATTTTATCGACTATATGTGCCGTCATTTTTAAAGTGTAATGTGGAACTACACGTGATGATACACTGATTATAGTTTTGCCTCTTGTTTTCCCTGCACAACTCGCTGCTAGGCCGAAAATTGAAACATTTGAATATTTTCGACGTAAACCTAGCCGTTGCATGCAAGTTTCCGTAATAAATGTCGATTGCGATCCTGAATCGAGCAGCGCTCTTGCGAGCATTTGTTGACCGTTTGTTGCTTGGATGTAAAGCAAAGCTGTTGGTAACAGTATATTAAGAGGTGTTTGACTATGATCATGTAAGGATGTTGTTAATACATTTGTTGATGATGTTGACTGAACTGGTTGAATAATTGTAGACTGATGATTTTGAGCCGTTTTAGTTGGAGCTATTGGAGTCGCCAATATATTGGAAGAATTTGTATATTCGCCTGTAGTATGTAAATTTGTTGTTGATGTTTCTTTGTGCAGGAGAGAGTGATGACGCCTTTTGCATATTAAACACATAGCACGAAAATAGCATTGCGGTTCTTGATGTCCAGATCTTAGGCAGTTGGTACAGCTGTTGGCACTGGTTATTACTTTGGATCTATTCTCAACGTTCATGCTCTTGAATAACGGGCATCTATAAATAAAATGATCCTTTTTACATGCTAAACAGCTCCACTGTTGTTTTTGAGTAACATTATAAACCCTTAAGCCTTTCTGCACTGCGCTAGTTGACCTTGTTACTGAAGTACATGTTTCAAGAGTATCACACCTTTTTGCCAAAAATTTCAAATGATGGAAATGCATCATCGACCGCTTCCTTTGCCCACGACTGTCTGGTGTCCACATCTAACTTATTTACGATGATATGCATTAGCCAGGGATCTCGTGTTTCCGCTGAATCTCCTAGTGCTCTTAATCCTCGATGACCTCGTCTGATGTATCGCATAATTTTCTCAAATCTTTATGGTTTGCTTGAGTACAGCTCTTTTGCTCCAAAAATAATTGGATCAATGATGACACTATTGGCTTGGGTTTATTATTCCGATCAATTAATTTAGTCCAAGCTTCTTCATAGTTTTGCTCCGTGACCTTGATATGCCGTATTAAAGCTGCTGCATCTCCTTTCAGTAGTCCATTTAGCGCACATGTAATTTATGAATTGCACTTAAAAAACTCTTATTATTATAAACCGACGTTAAAATAGATCGTGAAACGAAGGCCATAATTTGTAATCGCCATCGAATGGTTCAATATTGAATTTGGGTAAGCGTACGTTGTGATTTTGGTTTAAGCCTTGCAAGAAGCTTTGCTGTTGTCCCATTTCATTATTTATTTATCGATTTGCTTATAATTTGTATTGGATTTATTAACAGATTTAATAAATTCATGTGGTTAATTATAAGCAAATTATAAGCAAATCGATAAATAAATACATAATGAATTTTGAATTTTTCAAAAAAAAAAAATCCAATGGTGGCCTAATGTAGCATTCAGATCTGAGCTTCAGCTTTATTTCCTTGAGAACTTATGTTGATTTCAGCCTTTAATTTAGAAATCGTGTCCAAGTAAATTTCGTCTACTTCTTCGGCTATCGGCTTATAATTATCGAAGGCTACATAGTAATTTCACCTCTTTGTTTACCAAAATCTGTATACCGGCTATCCAAATTTTCTACACGCGCCTCTAAGGCCTCCAACGTGGTATTAACATCAATGACTTTACTAAAATTCCATATGGCTTTAATTTGGTTAACCATACGATCACGAGCGCGAATAATTCGGTCCATTTTAATCACAAAAACTTCACTTTAAATTACAGCAAATGCTTACATTTTGATTAATAGTTAATTTGCTTCACTGTTCACTTTAACAAAATCTTTCTTAATTGTTTATAAAAATGTTCCGTATTTAACGTAATTTTATGTTAATAAAGTTTTATTTTGTATATTTTAGATTAATTACGAAAACTTTAAACAGTAAAGATAATAAATGATACAGGCGACTGTAACTTATGTGTACTCGGTATATCTACGATGATGACGGAAACCGCATTAACACAATTAATCCGAAAATATGGCAAAGTAGTAGTGTGAGCATGCTGAGATGAATAAATCAAGTTAAATTTGGAATCTTCAAAATGTACAATTGTTCCAGCATATATAAAAGCTGTGAGATCAACGAAAGTTATTCCGGTACCATCAAATAAAAATATTAAGAAATCGGCACAAAAAACTAAAATATTCTCAAAATATAACGATCATCTAAAGTATCGGGTACCAGAGTTGCCTCGTAAATACAAATGTGATATAGATGGTATACGTGATGTTTCATCAATTCACTGACAATGGCGACGCCTGTTACGAGAGGACGAACAAAAACGACACGACATTAAGCAGCGATAACAAAAAAGAGACCCTTGATTAATAAAACACCGAGAAAATTGGCGATCGAACACCAACAGTTGGAACTCAAAAAACTAGAGTAGGATGTTAAAAATAAAAGCACAACAAATAAAAATTCAAGGATTTTTACCGGTTACACAAAAAAGTTTTTAATTTTATACATTACAGCAGCCGTTTCATTAATATTTAGATGGCCACCAAATTCCTGGAAAAATGCAGATACGGCAACACCCAGTAGTTGATATGTGTAAGTTCGAGCTAACGACGAGTTCGTTAACGGGGTGGATTATGTTCAAGTCGATCATCCCTGAGATCAAACAAGTAAAAGAAGAAACCTTCAATTAATTTCTGTTTACGGCGAATCTTAAAATAGAAAGAAAATTCACAAAGAATCATTTTAGACATAGCTAAATTTGATTTGTACTTATCTAGAAGCATTAGCTGATGTATCATTATGGTACAGCACTATACAAAGTCAATGCTTTGGCTTTAGAAACACTCATAAACCATTTATTAATTATGAATTTATGACACAACACCTTTGACACTTAATTAGTTTTGTTTGTTATAGTGACCACTTTAGGAATAAGAGCGATATTAAATTTAGTCGAATTGGGTATATAAAAGACCTAATATTGGATAAGAGAACTTGATTATTTAAAAGAAATCTTTATGTATCAAACAATATAGTATAAAAGGATCAAATAAATCATAGGGTAAATAGTAATACTGAAACATAAAGAACCCATTTTGACAGGCAATCAATCATAAAATAATAAACACTTTATTTGTAGACTAAAACCACCTTTAAATAGTTAAAAAGATGGTGTTTTTTTAAGGTTGTTTTAGTCTAAAATTAAAGTGTTTATTATTTAGTCAGTTTTAAGGTCAAAGGGTTCAAAATTTAAAAAAATGAAAAACTCGATTAATTGTTTTATTTAAATTTGGCCTTACTAACAACTTTTTATGTAAGTTTATGTCATCAGCCTTTTCCAATTTATTGAAATACATATAGCTACCAACTTGATTTTGGCAGATTTTTTGTTTCACAAATCATACACTTAAGCTAATTGTTCTAATGAAAATTCTTCTAAATGAATGCCTCATCAATTTTTCCGTTTCCAGCTGAACGTAATTTAACAAAAGGAAACAACCGAAGAAAAAAACATTCATCCAAGTTTTTTTTTTTGCTTTCTTTATATTTACCGCTAACGAACAAATTAGAACAATAACATACAGTATATTTGTGTGCAACACAATAGAAAATTATCTTGAGAGATGAAAAAAAAAAAAAAATAAAAATATTTCGTCTTAAAATTATATAATGAAACTTAACTTAAATTTTCATTAAGCTTAATATACCCGTCGACGTACAGTATGTATAACTATAACCCACAGGCCACAGCATAATATTGTAAATAAAATGGTAAAGGAAAATTTCAACTGAATGATTTGTTTTCAATTTTTCTTTCTTGCTAATGAATTTAAACAGTTTAAAACAAAAACAAAAAAGTTAATTTTGTTCACAGACTATTGATTAATTGATTAAAAATTGTTTTTCTTGTCTTCATCTTTATATAGGATTTGACTACACATTATACAGAACATATAATTTGAACCGCTACAGTGGTATTATGTAGGGTATGTATAATGTATGCAAATTAAATTAATTATCATAATTCAATACAAAAAAATACGATGGGAAACCATATAGCGTTATCCAAAATCTTACATCTAAAATTATTACCGAGAAATTAGAAACGGTTTTTTTTTTGTTTACTATTGTCGAGGTTTCCATTTGGAACTTGACAAATTTGAACTTTCACTGTGAACGCACTCTTAAACAATAACCAAACTGTTAGTGTTTCAACATTCAGTAAAGACAACATTTTCATCATGGTGAAGTACACGAACGCACAGCGTTTACAAATAATTAAAATTTATTACAAAAATTCCGAGTCGGTGACTGCAACTTAAGAGTGTTAATTTCAATTTTGGGTCGTAATTATCGTCCCAGACAGTAGACAAGCAATTCATAATCTAGTGAAAAAATTTGAGTCTAAATATTCGCTGTCGAATGTTCCCGTGCCAGTGAGACAACGAGTTTGTCGAAGTGCCAAGCATATTGCTGCCATTCAAGCGTCTGTCGCAAACGTACGAAAAACAGTCGATTCCACGGCGTTCTCAAGAATTCTACACAAGAAACCACACTTTGACGAATTTTGCGAAAGGATCTTGGCTTGCACCCTTATAAGATAAAGTTAACACAAGAACTAAAGCCACTCGATCATATGAAGCGAAGTACGTTCTCGGATTGGGCTCTGAAAATTTTGAAAGAAGATGACCAATTTCATCGCAAAATCATCTTTAGTGATGAAGCGCATTTTTGGCTAAATGGCTTCGTCAACAAACAGAATATGCGTTATTCGTCAGGTGAAAACCATCACATGCTTCAAGAAACACCACTTCATCCACAAAAAATAACTGTATGGTGTGGTTTTCATGCTGGTGGTGTCATTGGACCATTTTATTTTCGTTGATGAAAATGACCGTCATATTACAGTCAATGGAGATATGCTGGAGACGCTACAGAGACATGTTAAACCGTTATTTCTTTGGTCAATTGCATGAGCTAGACATTAATGATATGTGGTTTCAACAAGATGGTGCGACATGCCACACAGCGGGTCTTACAATCGACTTATTGAAATCTGAATTCGATGAACGTGTTATATCCAGAAACGGTTCTGTCGATTGGCCGCCTAGATCGTGTGATTTAACACCTAAATCATTTGGTTTATGCCAACAAGCCGGCGTCGTTAGAGGAGCTCAGAGCCAATATTGCACGAGAGATAGCGGCAGGCGAGTCATCGAAAATTGGATTCAACGAATCGACACATGCAAACGTTCCCGTGGTAGACATATGGACGATGTCGAATTCCCTACATAAATATTTTGATTGTACTTTGTAATGGTTTTAAGGTATAAATACGGCAATAGATAGCAGATATATTCTACTAAACCACTACGAATACTTTTATTAAATTAAACGCACCAAATATTTAATTATGACAAGCTTTATTTATTAATTGCTTATTGCACAACATTTCACAACGAACTACCGACCACCGAGAGAAATAAAATGTATTAGCAAAACAAACGGTACAATCCAGTAATACATATAATGTATATACGTATACATAAAATAAACGAGTTAAACAATCATTTATATTATCCTCGAAATAATGATTTGTTTAAGGGAGCTTTGAATTAGATAGACATAACATTCCCTCCCCTTTTACTTTCATATGCCCGGAACAAAACGTACAACTAGACGTTTGTCTCTAGCGGATTTTCTTGGTGATTCAGTTGGTTCATTTTGAGCGAACGCTGCTCGCTTAGATTGTTCGCCCCCTTCTATAATTACTAATGGTCCTTCACTTGTTTGCAAGCGAGCAACGGATGTAGTTTGCTCATTCTCTAACTCCGGAGATCAACATGATGTTACTTCTCTTTCGTAGTCTCTTGTATCATCCATTTCTTGGTGTGTCTTAATATCTTTATGACGTGTCGATATTTCACGTCGTTTTCTACCTCGGTTCGTTTGCACCACGTACATCATCTTGCCCAGACAACTAACTATTCACCTCGAACCCATTTGTGTTCCCTCGGAAAATTTCTTTTTACCCAAACAATATCGTCAGGTTGTAACTTCGAAGTTGGTTCGTCAGTAGATTTCGTCTGGTCGTATATCGCTGGTAGAAAAGCAGCTAGACGATTTTTAGGTTGTCGCTCATGAAGCAACTCTGCCGGCGATTTGTTAATTTTTGGAAATGGTGTAGTACTATATGTATGTACTCAAAAACGTTAATTAAAACATCCTTGTCTCTACATTGCCCATCCAGTGAAATTTTGGACAGAGTAATTTTACATGCCCTTACAAACCGTTCTGCTTCTCCAATTGTTGCCGGGTGAAATGGCGCCGTCATCAGATGCTTAATGTTTCCCTATACGATAAAATCTTTAAACTCTTTTGATGTGAATTAAGCGCCGTTGTCGGATACGACGGTATCAGGAGACTCTTCCATTGCAAAAATTGACTTCAGAGATCGGACGGTTGCTTCAGCAGTGATGCTTTTCAACGTAACCAGGTAAGGAAAACACACAAGCGTTCCCATGGTTTATTCGGTTTCGGCCAATCGCTGAACTCCCGTTTCGGATCAACGTTTAATTTGTTGCAGATGTTACACGTACACGTACTAGCTTTTTCACGTATGCTGTTATCTATACCAGGAAACCAACGATATCGCCTGGCCATCTGCTTAATTCTAACCATTCCCCAATGCCCTTCGCGCAGAAGATCCCATACATGAGCTTGAATTCCGGATGTAATAACTACACGAAGATAATCAGACTGTAATAGAATAACTCCATCATGTATCGTTAGTGCTAATCTTTCCTCAAAATAGGAAAATATCTGTTTTTCTAAATTTGATTAATTTTCATTCTTGAAATTCTTGCAAAAAGTCATTATAAGCGAGCATCACTTCTTTACAGGCTTCCTCATTCTTATCAAAATTTGTATCTAGACCCATAGGTATAGTCGACTGAGAGCGTCCGCATTGCTGTGGAGGTTAGTATTGCGATATCGAATCTCATATTGGTAACCAATGAGGATGATCGCCCATCTCGCTAATCGGTTTGCAGTCATCACAGCTACTTTATTGTTCAGCCCAAATAGACTGACTAACGGTTATTAGATATTGGTGAAACTTTCGGACACCAAATATTATGGACAAAGCCTCTTTCTGTATTTGCCCATATTTTTTTGTGCGTCACTCATCGTCTTCGACGCAAATGCAATAGAATGCTCCGCGCCGTCGGGTATATGTCAGAAATTACCGCTTCAATACCGTAACAGGATGCATCTGTTGCTAGTACTACTGGATAGTCATCACGGAAATGAACTAGTTTCGTTGTTTCAATTATTCTGTTTTTTAGTGTGTCTGACAGAACCCCACATGAATTCAACATTTTTCTCCCTCAGTCATTCAAAGGTGCAGAAACTTCTGAAAATTGTTTAATGAATTTATGGTAATAATTTTCCTTACCCATAAACGACTGAAGTTTCCCGATATTACTCGGTCTCGGCATCTTACGAATGGCGTCCAATCCAGACTCTGATAGTCTGATACGTTTTTCGTCTATAATGTGGCCTAAATAATCCACTTCGGTCTCAGCAAATTTACACTTCTTCAAGTTGACGGTCAGACCGTGTTCTTGAAGCCGCTGGAATACTAATTCAAGTACTCGCAAGTGCTCATCTAAATTACTACCTACCAGGATAATGTCATCCAAATAGTTTGCACACCCTGGCAAACCAGCTAACACCTGCCCCAGAAATTTTTTAAATATCGCCGCTGAACTGGAAACTCCCATCGGTAGTCTTTTGTACTGGAACATTCCAAATAGAGTCTTGACAACGACAACTTCCTTAGATTTGTCGTCCAGCTGAAGTTGCAAGTAAGCATTGAATAGGTCAATCTTTGTAACTTGTGGAATAGTTCATCCACCCGATGTACATAATACTGTTCGACCTGGATCTGAGGGTTCAATGTGAACTTAAAGTCACCCACGATGCGCACTGAACCGTCTTCTTTGCCATGGGTAGAATTGGTGTTACCCAATCAGACGTAGAAACCGCCTTCTAAATTCCGTCGTTCACCGTTCGTCGTTCATTATTAACAAAAACATTCGGATATTTACACGTTAGCTCGATTACTCTTTTATTCGCCTCCGAATTTGAGTCGAGTGCTTGTACTTCCTCGCTTTTTCTTGCTACTATTTGAAGTCCTAAACAATGAAAAGCATCCATGCCCAATATGTTAACTCCGGAATCCGAACAAGTAACGAGCACATGTATCTACCAGAAATGACATGTTTTCCCATTCATTATTACGTCTATCATCACTTTCCGGTTAGTTCTCGTAATCTCCGCCAAAAAAACTTGCTCTGCGACCTCTAAGGTTCTGATGTATTCTGCATTTTTTCTTTCTGTGGCTCGTCTTGCACTTTATTCATAAAACGAGATTGGCAAACAGTTTTTATATGTCCTACCATACCACAATGAAGACATTCAGCTTGTCTAAATCAACAATCTTCACTTTTGTGATTACTTCCACAATCTTGGCACGATTTACGATTGTGAAACGAAGACTGTGAGCGATTGCGTGATTGTTCTTTGTACTGTCTGGAATTTCGATAACGCGACCTTCCCATTGGTCGTTTTTGCTCTACCATATTTTGGTGAACCTCTGGCAAGAGATTATTTTCCTTCCCCTGGAACGCGTCCACCGTCTTACATGTGCTGTCGTACATGTCTGCTATAAGATAAGAACATCCGATAGTGTCGGGTTCTTTTTCTGGAGAGCAGCGGTCCTAACTGAATCGTGAGGTGTCTTCATGATAATGGCATCTCTGATCATTTCATCTACATAAGTTTGATCATAACCCTTCTTTTGGCAGACGAATTCACAATCACGTGCTATTCCTCGTAGTTCCACTACCCACTCCGAGTACCGTTTGCCTTCCTGTAATATTGTTCGCCCAAATTTGCAGCGAGCGGCCAAAACCCGAGTACCCTATTTCAAATGATCAATTAATCTTCTTAGTAACTCATTATAGGTTTGGTTAACGATATTCTAAGTCCCAAAAAGTTTTTGTAACAACGTGTAAGCATCCGTTCCAACTCAAAACTATAGAAACGAACGGTGTTGAAGGTCGACACGTGGTACGCTGCAAAATGCTGTTCTAATTGTTCACAGTAAATACTCCATGTAGAGTGTCGACGATCAAATAGTAGAAATGGTGGCACTGATATTTCTGGTAAGTTGCCACCAAATATTTAATCAATTCAGGTAGACCCCCCGAGCTGTAATCTAACTAGAATTATCCACCTAATTAAAACCCAAAAAAGGTTGATTTAAATAGTATGGTGGTTGAAATTTCAGCAGATTATTTTTACAATCTAAATCAGAATTGTTGGGAATTTTACAATTGTATCACCGACTGTTGACAGCCTGCCCAGTAGAATCGCTGACGTATCTTAGCTAGTATTTTATTAATTCCTAGGTGACCCCTATACGTACTCCTCCGTGATGCTCTTTCAAGATTTCCGCAATCCGGCTCATCGCTGGCACCAGCAACAATTGCTTCACTTTGCCGTCCGTGCTGTCCCACACTATTTTTCAACAATTGTTTGCTATTCAGAGGCTATCCCATTGAGCCCAATAGGTCGGGGGCGTTCCTTTGCATTCCATTCAATGATTACCGACAAATACGTGTCATCTAATTGCTCTTACCTGATCATTTCGTCCGTCCACTCCTCCGCAGGCAGCATTTGTGTAAGCTCAACATCGATGATGCCTTCCTCTGCTTCAACGTGACCACGATATGTTTACATTCTCCTGGACATGATTGTCTTGATAATGCGTCGACATTTCCATCTGTGCTTGGCCCTTTCGATGTTCGATCTAAAAATCGTAGCTTAGGAGACGTTCGATCCAGCGTGCTATACCTGTCCCTCTGGATTCTTGAATTGTAACACCCACCGAAAAGCGCCATGATCCGTCCATAAATTAAATTTTTGCCGTAAAAGTACTTAACGAAATCTCGCAATAATTATAATGTTTAGTTGTTATAGTTCTTTACCGCTGCGTTCTTTTCTTCGTCGGTGTGAATGCCATTCATCGTTTCCAAATGACCCAAATATATGTTACTTCCGTTCTAAACAGCTTACACTTCTTTGGGCTTAACTTTAATTAATCGTTCAAAAGTTGCACAGGGGCATTACATAATCCAAAAGGCATAACATTAAATTGCCAAAGCCCGTAACCCACACTAAACGCCGTTTTCTCGCGATCGTCCTCATGGACTTGACCTGTCAATAGCCGCTTTGTAGATCTAATGTCGAAAATATTCAAGCACCCGATAATGTGTCTAACGTGTAATCGATCCTTGGCCGTGGGTAGCTATCTTTTTTCGTCACAGCATTGAGTTTTCTTATGCTACCGTGCTGTTAGATGGTTTGATGACACCTGCCGCCTGCATATCTGTTACCATCCGGTTGAATTCTTCTTGTTTTACTAATAGTAACCACGATGTCTACAAATCGGCAATTCTGTTTCTGTATCAATTCGGTGCTTTACCATTGAGGTGCCGTAAGATAGAGATAAGATTTTCGGTCCATTTCTGCATAAGTTGTTCTTCCATTTCTTTCTGTCCTTGCTTGTCGGCTTTTCCAATCGGACTTTTCTGTTCACATTTAACTATCGTCGATACTTCGTCACATTTGCCAATGATTGTCCTTTCTTTCTTGATGGTTTTTGTCTTATACGCTGTATTTTGTCCTAGCCACTAGAAAATCTGGCTGCTACTTTTAAATAATCAATAAATATTGTAGGTCCCTGCCTCCGTGATTATTCCGGTCTTCCAGCCCTAGTCATCTTTCATAGCTGCAGCCCGCCTCACAATGACGACTATTTAGTTAGTTTTATTTTAGTTTTAGTAGACTAAATCACTCAATAGCTCGAAAAAAATGTTTTCCAAATTTATTTTCCTTTTCCGTTATTACGTATGATTTTAATTAATTAATCAATGAATTTTTCTTGGAGAATACTAATTAAAAAAAAAAATTCTATTGTTATAAATAGACGTTAACAAACGTTGCTGCTACCAAAGATAATTTTGCAAATGTTTTGGCATAACAGCAATTTTAATGGTACAGTTGCGATTCCTACTTTCACATTCGGCTAAATTTTTACTTTACACAAAAAAGTTAAGTCATTAAGTTTACCCCCTTTCAAAATTTACCACCAAATCCTAAATTTTACTTTCATTATTTTTACAAATACACACAAACAAACAATTTTGAAACGATTACAACAGAAAATAATTTATTTTCATATTTTTGTAAACTGTAATAAAAACAGCACCTAGAAACTAATAAATTACTATAATTATTAAGCAGATTCTTGATATTATCAAAATTATAAACATGGATCTACATAATAATAATAATTAAAATTTTTTACACGATGAAATAAATAAAACAAAACAACAAACATATAGAACTTTCCGTTCTGCAGTTAGTTTGGAAATTCAATATTGTGTTTCTGTTTTCGTTTTATAAAAACACTCTTTAAATTTAAAAAGAGTGAAACACAAAAAAAAAAGTTTATTGAATCTTTTTTTGTGATTTTTTTGTTTTAATTAAACAAAACTTTTCCCACTTTTTCCAACAAAAAAATTAAATTAATATAAAAAAAAAGTTTAAATAAAAATTCATTCATTTATTGTTGGCTGGGATATTAAATTTCTTCAGCTTGTTATTATTTTTTTTTTTTTTCATTATTACAATTATTTTATTTCTATATTTTGTTTAATTTTGTTTTTGTATTATTATTTGCCAAATGGAAAACTATCGTAAAATAAAAAAAGGAACTTAAACAAAACTATGTTCATAGCGGAATAATAAAAAAAAAAATTAAATCAATTGTGTTCTGTGTGCATGTTCAAATTGTTTCAAATTTCAATGTTCAACAGATTTTATTAGTAGGGCATTCATAAATAGACGATCCAATATTTTTATTGTAGAAATTACATAATGAGCTTAAATTAATTAAAATATTTTAATTCTTTCTCACCGTTTAACTAGTTGTTTATTACGACTTAGTATTTATATTGGTGTTCGGTAGAAGAATTTAAGGTTTACCTTTTACGGCCAATTTATTTACGACATAACTTTTGGAATTTAGAATAAATTGTGTAATGCTTGTAAAAATAGTAAACCCAAATAAAGGAAGTTGAGAAAATAAAAGACTTTATTACTAATTATGACAGGATATTTTCCAATACAAGAGAAGGTTTCAAGTAACTGAAGAAGCCCTGGAGGTAAAAAGATATTGTTCTGATTTATTCATGAACACAGCACAAACTTTTGACAAGATGTGGCATGTGGGATTACAACACAAAACTAAGCGATGGTTGCCATCCGATTTGTCAGAATATTATCATAATATCTACTGGACAGATATTTTATAATAAAATATCAAGATGCGTGTACAAATGTCCGCCTACTTAAATCTGGTGTACCACAGGGCAGCGTGCTTAAGCCGATATTATATCTGCTATATACCGCAGATATACGTTCAATCAATCAAGTAACTGTCGCAACATTTGCAGACGACACGAGAGTTCTCTCATCATATGAAGACTCAAACAAACCTACAGAAGTTTCGCAGGAGAATATTAACATTGAATACTGCACGGTTGAAGAAAGGTGAATTAAAGTTAATAAGGATATACCTCAAACTGATGAAGCTATTTGGTTGACATATTGCATTTAAATATTAATAAGTCTAAATTTAGTTTAATCGCAGCTAAAAATATTGATAAAAATAAAACAAATGAATAAACCCGATTTAGCTATTTATAAGAATTCAGTAAATTAACGTTATTACAAAATAGCATTAAATGACAAAATAGTATACACGAGCACAGAAAAAAAGCTGCTATCGATTCCTTAACGACAAAAATTTTCTATTTACCGTTTTTTTTTTGTTGTAGGTATACTCCCTGAGAAGAATAAAATGGAAAAGTAATAATTGTACGTGATTTCGAATAATATCGAGATAAAAAGAAAACTTTTCCCATTTTATGTTGTTTTTATTGTTTGTGTACACTTTCTGTTGTTGTTGTTGTGTTATAATATTTATTTGAAATCTTACACTATTAATGTTCAATCAGGCTTCTTTTTTGCCGTTCGTTGTTAGGTAGGTGCTTATCGAGAGAAAATTGAATTTATTTTTATTTTTTTTTTTCTTGTTCAATTTAATAGTTTTTGCTTAATATGTTTTATGGTGCTTCCATTATTTTGAGAAATTCCTTTACCATTTATCACTCTAGATGTTTATGAAAATGCACGTGAGTTAAGGAAAATTGTTGGGATAAAATTATTGGAATTTACATTTGGTAATTTAGTATTAACTATTGTAAAAATACTTGAGCTATTTCAGAGTAAAATATTTCTGTTAAAGCGTGACTACATGGCAAGTGACATGAAACAACGTCTGACTGGCGTTTTGATGACATTTAATTGTATTATTCACATATTCACGCCGTAAATCTACATGATATATTTGTACTCTAATCAGACGTATAAAAAGTTTAATGGAGGCTGGAGCGCAATAAAGCGGAAAGCTCTTGCCTGTATACACAAATAGAATCTATAACGTTTGTTTTAATTCAAACAAATATTAATTATTGAATAACAATTAGGTTTTATAGATTTTATTAAATGTAATAATTATGACGGTCCAAATTCAACTGACTTGAAAAAATGGCAAGAAGAGAAACATGCATTTAATATAGTAAACAAAATAAGAATAACCGATGAAGGTGAGTTTATGTTGTAAAATATCCGCTCATGATTCTACAGTACTTCTCGTTTAATTTATGCCTCGGTAGACGCAAATACGTTCGAAACGCTTCGGTACTTCCCTTTGTAGGTGGTCGGCTTCCCTACCCGGTATATCATCTTGCTCGCTGCTTATGGAATCTTCGGTTCGTCCACTGCAATTAAAACGCTTTGTTATATCAAAATGCTTTCTTGATTAACTGGTAGCTGATGCAGGATGAGTATTTTCTCTTAAAGGTTGCTTTTCCACCATATGTTTCCAAATTTGATTTTGATGTTTCTTCCATAATCCGCTATCTATTTTCACCAGATTTACCATTTTGCCAAGTACGTTTGAAATTTCTGCAGGTATCCATCTAAGACTCCTTGAGTAGTTTTTTGTGAGTTCTTTCTGTCCGATTTGAAGTTTGGATTCCCCTATTTTTTGAAACTCGACTTTCGGGGATAATAGAGATAAGATGGTTTTCGGTTGTCGACCGTGAAGAAGCTCAGCAGAAGTTTTTCCATTTAGCTCAGGCGATGGGCTTGTATGGTAAGATTTTCCCCATCGATCTCGTAAATGCCCGTACCGTTCTTTCCGCTAGCCCATTCGATGCCGGATGACATGAAGCTGCCATCAGATGTTGAATTCAGTTGAGTTCACAGTCCATTGTTCGTTACGATAGTATCAGGGATGTCCTCCATTCCGAAAATTACCTGAATTATCTGAGCAACTGGTGCTCCGCATTCTTGTAATGTAGGGAAACTTTGAACATCCGTCGATGCAAATGAGCCACATATTCTCAATAAATGGGCCAGCAAAGTCCAAATGAACACGTCCCCAAAGTTTTGTTGGAGCGAGCCAATCCGGGAATTCCTTCTTTGGGTCTGCCTGTGAACCTTGGCACACTGTGCAATCTACTAACAGTGTCGCTATGCCTCTGTATGTGATCGGATTTTGCGTTGCTGCTTCTGGAATAACTGTCGCGTCTACTAGGAAAACGTTTAATTGTCCATCTATCTGATCATCAATCGGGAGACATCCATCTTCTCCTTGGTTGCAGACTTCATCCGGGGCATATGAAAGTGGTGATCGTGCGTCGATGTTGCAATGCATTGATGTTGGCTTATACTTAATCGTGAATTTATAAGCCAATAATTTGATTGCCCATGTGTTGGTTGTTTATGTGTGCTGTCGTCGTTGGGATTTTTTTCCGTGAATGAAAAATTTGCACTAATGATTGGTGATCAGTGAAAAACTCGAAATGCCTGCCATAGAGGTACTGATTAAATTTCGTACAGCCAAAAATAATAAACATAGCTTCCTTTCCAATTTAGTTGTATGCGTTTTGGTAATCAGCTAACGTCTTTGAAGCGAACGCTATTGGAGGCTCTGATCCATCAGGGTATCGGTGGAAAAGCACGGCACCAATCCCATAACTGGAGGCATCTGTTGCCAGCAAAACAGGGTAGTTGACTCGAAAATGAACCAATTTAGTCGCATCTATTATTTGACCCTTTAATTTTTGAAATCTTCCTGTTGAACTCGATCCCACTCGAAGGGAATATCTTTCCGTCTTATTTGTTTAACGGTGCAGAAATCTGTGAAAAGTTCATAATACATTTGTTATAGTAGTTTCGTTTACCCATAAATGATTCCAATTGTTTGAGATCACTTGGGTGTGGTAAATTTTGAATGGCTTTCAATCCAGAATCGGTTGGACGGATCTCTTCGGCATCAATTATGTATCAAACATATTCGTCCTCTGATTGGGAAAATTTACTCTTATTTAAATTGCTCCTTAGATAAAATTTATGTAGACGTATAAAAAGAGATTCCAGATTACATAGATAGACATGCCGGATAGACGCTGGTACTCAAATAGTCCGAAAGGAGTGGTTACCACTATCAACCGCTTCGATTCTTAATTCAGTTTGCTTTGGTCATATGGATCGGACAGGTCGATCTTCGAATAATAATTCCCATTCTGTAATTTATGGAACAACTCTTGCGCTCTTGGAATTGGAAATCGCTCGACTTCTATTTGTGGATTTACAGTTGCCTTGAAGCCCCCACACATGTGTATTAAACCGTTAGATTTTGTAGTAACTACTATCGCTGTCGCCCACTGGCTAAATTACACTGGCTTGATGACCCCCTGCGATTGAAGTCTTTCCGACTCGTTCTTAACTTCGACAAATACAAATGGTACGGGGCGTGATCTAAAATATTTAGGTGAGGCAATTGTAAATATGCTTAGAAACCTACACAGTAACCCAGCGTTTTCTGAAAAAGAGAATCAAAGTTAATGCACATTATCTTTTATTAAAATTTGGGTATTGTAGTCGGAATTGGAATTAACCGCCGAAACTGTGGTCGAATTTTCCATGAGGTCAAAATTTAACGCGTCAAACCAATCCATTACTAGAATGTTTGATTCATTCTGACTTGGTAACTAGAAGCGGTAGTAAATATTTGTTACTGTAAATACTTAGGCCAACCATTGAACACGTTGTACCGGTTTCCACTTGAAAATCCAAATGTTTGACGTCTACGCAAACCTTAATTAAAAGTTTCCTCCCTATCCGTAAAATAGAATCCGGAACATCCAAAACTTCATTAGTACTCGAAACTTCATTGGATACCACACGATCGGATGACTCTGATAATTCAATAGAGACCGACATTTCCGCAATTATGACACTTCGCCGAAAGAAACCTACAAACACTCAGTTGATGCTAGGCAAAACATCCAGAGCGTGATCTGTTTGTGTTAAAGTTGGACTGGTTCGCTTCTTGTGAACGATTCCGGTTTCATGAACGACCTCGAGTATGGTAACTGGATTTGAGAACGGTGTTTACCGTACTTTGATCTAGGTCATGCTTTATTTCTTTTATTACGTTAATTGCCGGGACTAAAACTTTGGCTAGAATGTGATATTCTAATTGAAATGCAGCCGTGTGAACGGAGTCATGCAGCTTATGTAGCAGGAGCATATCACAAATCTCATTATCAACGAAAGATTCTTTGAATTTCGGGAATCTATAATCGTAGTTCGGCGCGGCACCTCGTAAGTCAGCTATCCAAGATGCGTGAGATTGATTTGGTTTCATCACCATTTGTCGAAAATTACACGAAAATTTTTGCCACCCAAATTTTGCACAAACCTGGAATGGACGATTATTTATTTTATTAACATACTCCGATTTCCGGACAAAACATGAAAAATGGGTTAGTAAAATAAAATGTACAACAATCAACGTTCAATTTGATTTCAATATGCACTAGATCGTGATTTTTCATATTAACCCCACTCATCTCCAAGAGAATATCCCCAAATTTTGCACAAACCTGGAATGGACCATTATTTATTTTATTAACATATTCCGATTTCCGGCCAAATATCAAAGAATATTTAGTAACGCGCGTACTTCTCAAACTTTACCTTCAATTTCTCGTAAAATCATTTCAATATTGATTGGTTACTAATACTTTCAAACACTTTTTGTATTTAGGAAAGATTTAGGAAGTACTTCACACGCGTTGGAAACATGGTAATATATTTTATTAAATGTAATATTTATGCCAGTCCAACTTCAACTGACTTGAAAAAATAGCAAGAGGAACAAGCATTTAATATAGTAAACAGTATAATTACAAACTAAGACTGTGCCCAAAACCTGCGATAAAAAAATACTGATTTTTGACATTTATTTGATAAAACCGCACACACCCAAATTATCATAGTCAATTCCTATAATAATTTGTGACAGCTTTAGAATAAATTCATTATTTGATGTACTAGTGTGATTGATGTACTGTACCGATTAAAATTAATTAGCTTACCGTAGTTATACCTTAATAAATATAGTAGTCATGACGTTTTTTGTCCAAACAACCATCCATTTCTCCAAAAATTACTATAATTAAAATGAAGCATCAGAAATGTGAAGCGGTGAAATATACAAAAATTATTACACTATGCGGACAGCCATGACTGTCTCTATTACAGGCACGATTGTATAGTAGCGCACACACACAATCACACCAAAAAAGTACATCGAAAATAAAAATGCTTCAAAAAAAATGTTAGGAATAGTTTTTTATTATTAAAAATTTAGCATATACATATGTACATGTACATATATAAAAAATTCATACATTCATATAGAATAAATAATTCATTTAAATTAAATAAAAATAATAAATTAATTGTAATTAAATAAAAAATATAAGTTCATTTGTATTTTAAGTTTATCAAAAATATAAATTAATTCACAAAATTATTAAGTTACTAATATTATATTGGGCATATTTAATAATTCGTACGGTGCGGCTATTGAGTGAGAGAAGGAACATTTTTACATCGCACTGCACAATCATCGAACAGACCCAATTTACTTTTCATTTTTACCACAATTTCATTGCCTTATTTTATATTTTCAGTTATTTTTTGGTTTTAATTGATATCACTAGAAACTAAATAATTATTAAGTTTTCTGTTTTTTGTTTTTTGTTTCATTATTTTAGATTTTTCATCATTTGTGGTTTTTGTGTGATTTCTTAATACTAAATTGCACAAAGAATTACAAAACATGTAAAATACCTTCTTACTTGAAAATCCGCATTCGCATTCGCGGTTTAAATCTATGAAAACCATATTTTCATCTATACTTTTAAATGTCAAGTGTACAAGTAAATTTTTTTGGTTTATAAAGTTGAAAAAAAAATTTGAATATATTTCAGATTTTAAAATTTCCTGAAACACAGCGT
Organism: Tipula helvola; assembly: GCA_963556165.1. Lineage (NCBI taxonomy): Eukaryota > Metazoa > Arthropoda > Insecta > Diptera > Tipulidae > Tipula > Tipula helvola. The sequence goes on from OY744481.1 coordinate 288,755,804, forward strand.
TTACATGAAAGCAAAGAAATTTAACTTCATCCGTGGGAGCTATCAAATCACCACGTTGAATAGAATCAAAATACTCATCAGATATTTCAGATCCTCTAGTTTCAACAATTAAAGCTGCGCAAAGATTGCAGTGAATTCTTCTACAAACAGAGTGAGATATTGCACCACATGCGTATATGTTAGCGGAAATGTCTATTTTGACGTTTTTTAAATAATCGGATTGGAATATATCGTCGAAAATATGGATGTTTTCAAGAGTGTTTGCATTAGGTATATTCTCATCAGATTCATCGAAGTTATTTAAAGTTTGAAAATTTTCCGCATTATGAACAAAAACGTTATGAATACGAATTTTTTTTTCACATTCCAGCAGCTCTATATGAATGTTGGTGAATAATTATTTCCAGCCATGGATCGATATAACCCAAACGTCCTCTCAATTGGGTCACTTTGAAATTTTCCCGCAAGAACGTAATTTACTTCTTCAAAGTGTTTTAAAGAATATTCTGCAATTTCGAGAAACGTTTGGGATGTATGGAGCAAAGCTGAAAATGTATCTTTAGTTAAATGCCCATTATTGTTGTCAAAACTATGCCAATTAACCAACCATTTAATAAACTTTTGCAAAAATTTAACTTTAGGGTCATCGGACGATTGCCGAAATTCTGTACAATATTGTTTTCTCAAACGATTGCCTTCGAATAGAGTTTTTGTATTAAATATATCCCACCAATTTCGAATAATTTGTAAAAATTCAGCAGTTTGAACAGTATCTGGATTGGACATAAGTGCAGCAATAGTACTTTCATGAAAAACATTATCTGCATAAAGTACTTTTTGACGTTCAAAGGAGGTGGAATAAACAGATTTATAATTTAATTTAAATGCTTTTTTAATATGTTAATTTGATTCCAATTGATATAAATCCCTTATATGTTTAAATGAAGCAATTCTATGATCAGTTGTATGGAAATCTGGATAAATAAATGAATTATTTAAATTTTTCAAGAATAACCAATTTTTTCTGATGTTTTTAAATATGTGAACAGGATCATAGAGGAAGTATATATACAGCCCGATTCCCTTAGTCGTATCACTTGTTACGCCAAATAACAGCCAAGTTATCATATCCTTTTTATAAACTCTCTATGGCTGCTATAAAAAACATCATATTGCCTTGACTTTTTACGACAATAGTAATTTCAAGTGACTACTAGCAGAGCTATTCATCACTTGAAAATATATCATGACAAGGAAAGTCATTTGTAATGACTTCAATCGTAAAAAGTCAGTGCAATATGATGTTTTTCATAGCAGCCATACAGAGTTTATAAAAAGGATATGATAACTTGGCTGTTATTTGGCGTAACAAGTGATACGACTAAGGGAATCGGGCTGATAATGGTTAGGATAATTTGGATTTGAAAATCTATTAGTATTATCTGTATTAAAGTGTTTAAACATACATTGATTTACTCTATTATTATCAGAAACAATGAAAATAACTTGGAAGCCAATATTTTGTACAAATTTTATTACTTCCATTGCAATATTAAAAATTTCGAAACCAGTAGATAAATTTACCGGAACTAATCTTACAACTTCTTTTAGGTTACCGAAGGCAGATGTAATCATAAAAGTCTGGACTGTTTTTGCTAATTCAGATTTCTTATTTTCTGCAAACCCAGATACGATTGCTGATTTATAAGTCAATGCACTGTTAATATAAATTTCATCTATAATTAAATTAACTTTTTTTTCCCGAGTCGTTAATTTTTTGGAAATGTGTTTTAAATAATTAGAAGTGTTTAGTTCTTTGTCAGGAGATATATGTAATTTTGATGATAATAAACGTAAATGACTTTCATGGGGTAAAATTAGATAATTTTTCAATAATTTATACGTTGCTGGTGAATGGGAATTAATAACAAATGCAGCAATAATTGTTGAGCTTGAATAGCGTTTTCTTTTTAAATTCATTAGATTGATTTGATCAATAACTATATTCAAATAGCTCTTATATTCAAAATTATCAATATTTTCTAAAAGCTCTGACAAATATGAACCGGCTTGGCTTAAATAATATTCGGAAGTAAAAATTGTATTGGCCCCATATTTATATCTGGAGAGTAAGTTTGTAATTTGCGGCCAGGTTGACAGTATTTTATTGTTTGGAAGAATCCATTTTAATTCATAGGATGTCAATATTTGTTTGCTTAACCTTAGCATGGGCAGCAATTTTTTATACATATTATGGGCAGGATTTACAAATGTATATATTTTGTTTTCCTTTGTATTTCGCATGAAAAAATGTTTATTATTACCCTGTTTTCAATTATAATGCATCTTTTTCGTGGATTTAGGTACACACTGTTTTTACTAACGGTAATTTTTGTCTGTTTTGTTAATAATGCATTTGTGCAAACAAAACTAAACGAGCGTATTTACACTTGGTCAAAAATTCAGCAAGGTTTCATGAATTCGGTTTCATTTAATACATTTCTATGTATGTGTATGAATCTTTTTCATTTAATAAATGCTTTTCAACTGTCAATTATATGTCCTTGAGAATTTTTATATTTCATTTTTGTTTGTGTTAGTGCGATGAAACCCGAGAAATACAAAAAATTTTGGTTTAAAAAAGTATCCCCACCATGGCGGCAATAAAACCGGTTTTGTAGGTAAAGGAGGGAAATACGAAGAAAGAAACCGGATTCATGAGACCAAGTGTAAATACGCTCAATGAAAAACCCACGGTATTGTTTTTGGGTATAAAATTTAGTTTAGCGGTGTCTTTTGTGTAAATTAGATGTTCTTGTTAATTTTATAATTACATAAAAAATAGAGTACTTTAAGTGAACTAATAAAATATGAGTGATTTTAATTTTTTATCTTCGGGTCAATTAACTAGGTGAGTACTTACACATGGATTTTACATGAAAAATTATCAAACATGTTGTAGTACCTTGAGATGTAATACTAATAAATATCGAATATTTTCATTTATATTCTAGACTTAGTTATGAAGAGCGGGAAGCTTATTATTCTAGAGTTTTAAATGCCATCGATTCAGAAGACGATGAGCCGGAAATGTTATTGGTAGATAACAATGAAAATGAAGAACCATTTGATGAACTGGAATATTCCATCGATGAAGAGTCTGACGCAGAAATTGAATGGACAGAAATAGAAGTGGGTGGTGGTGGCGAATCAGACAATGAAAACGACGCTATTGGTGAGGATGATGAATTATTGGAAACTGGTGAAGATGTTGAGGATAGCGGAGGGGAAAGCGATCATTTTATCGGAAAGGACGGCACGAAATGGAAGAAAAAAATGCCTGCTTTTCATCGTCATCGCGAACAAAATATTTTTCGAGAGCGATTTGTCGGTCCTCATCCAGACACAAAAAATTTTAGCGATGTTGAGACGTTTTGTGCTATTATGCACACATCTATTACAACAATTATTTGTCGGCATACTAATCGAAAAGCCGAATCAGAATATACTAAATTTAATGAGAGGAACCCCGATAAACCAACTAAGAAATGAGCTAGAATAGATGAAGAAGAGCTGCGGGCTTTCTTTGGTATTTTACTCACTATGGGAATCAATCAATCCAACCACGAACGTCTAGATTTGCTTTGGAGAAAGAATGCGTATCCACTTTACAAAGCCACAATGTCAGCTAAGCGATTCAGGAATATAATAAGATTTATTCGCTTCGATCAACAGAATACGAGAGCTACCAGAATTACTAACGACAAAGCGGCACCAATATCAGAAATTTTCCAAATGCTAGTGGACAATCTTCGAACAAATTATAAGCCATCAGAAAACATTACTGTCGACGAGCAGTTATTTCCATTCAGAGGCCGAACGCGATTCACTCAATATATACCATCAAAACCGGCTAAGTATGGCATCAAAGTGTGGTGGGCTTGTGATGCAAAAACATTTTATCCATTGTGCGGCCAAATATATACGGGAAAAGTAGGAAATAGGAGGGATGTAAATCAAGGGGAGCGTGTTGTTTTGGATCTAGTAGAACAATATAAAAATACCGGTAGAAACATTACAACGGACAATTTCTTCACATCGGTTTCTTTAGCAGACACTTTGAGAAAGTGGAAATTATCGATTGTAGGAACCCTAAAAAAAAATAAACTATATTTACCAGCCGAATTTAAACCATCTCCTCGTCGGGAAGTATTATCATCTATTTTTGGATTCGGTGAGAAAACCACTATATGCTCGTATGTGCCGAAAAAGAATAAGTCTGTAGTGCTTTTATCAACAATGCATTTTGATGATAAAACTGCAAATATTAAAAATAAGCCCGAAATTATTTTATTTTACAATGAAACAAAAGGTGGTGTAGATACTATGGATAAAATGCTGGGGCAATACACTACAAAAAGAAAAACAAATCGGTGGCCGTTGGCTCTATTTTATAACATCCTGGATGTGGCAGCTCTCTCGTCACATTTAACATCAAAAACAGGTGAGAAATTATAATTTTTTACAATCGTTGAAGCTGAATACTAATTGTTTTTTTTTAAATGTTTTTAGGTCGACGGCGATTGTTTTTACTAGATTTAGGCGAGCATTTGTGCCGTCCTCACATAGAAAAACGATCCAAATGCCGTGGAGTTACTTCATATTTTCCTACTAAATCGGCCATAGAGTGTATGTTGGGTCGCAAGATAGAAAGCGTTAGTAGTTCGACGGATAAGTTTGTTCCAGATGACGATGATCGTGGCAACTCGAAAGTGAAAGGATTGTGCTTCATCTGCTATCATGAGGAAAAAAAAAGAAAATGTGCAACAAGGAAACTTTGCGTTGATTGCCAAAAACCTGTCTGTGTGGAGCATAGCCTAACACAAACAAAGTGTTCAAATTGCCATTTAGCATAAATTTTTATGTGGATAATAACAATAAATCTTTTTAATGAATTACTTGAAATACCATAAAATATGTTTTTTACTTGTCAAAAACCTTATATTATAGCGATTTGTTATAGATATAAATAATATGTTCCTGAAATGATGTCAATATGTACTTTCTATGAACTAAAAGTGGCGAAAAATATTTATACTTCTCATATAACACACGAAAGAAAAATATTTACAAATGTAAATATCTGCCCATAATCGGATAAAATTTTGAAAAAGTGCTTAAAAAGCGTCTAAAAAAGCTTTATTATTTATTTTTTTTATGTTTTCGGAAGAAGCTTAAAAAATTAGCCACTGACCAGAAAGGTTTTCAAAAGAATATGAATAATGTAGATTTTATTCTAAAATGAAAAATGAAATATTTACATTTGTAAATCCTGCCCAAGTTAAGGTTAAACTTACTGTGACTGTCATATCGGAATCAATTAATATATAGTTTTGAACTGAAAAATTATCGTTGCTAATATGAGCCGTTTATTTTGAAAGTGACTTAAGTCCATATTTTGTTGAAACGAGATAATGAAAGAATAGAAAAACAATAAATGAAAAAACATATGGGATTTGGAATTTTCTTATTTTTTGCACAGGTGTTAGAGATTAATTTCATTTTGTTTTGACAATAAATTATTTACCGCTAGAAAGATTATACTGTTATTTATCTATTGCTATCATTAACTTGATTTTTTTGAAAAATGGACTTAGGTCACTTTCAAAATAAACGGCTCATATCTAATGTGTAAATATAAATGGAGGAACTTTGAGTAAGAACTAACCATCCACTTAAATCTAATTGATTTTCAAAATTGGTTTTAAATTCATCAAAATTTTTGATATTTAGAGATAAAAGGAATTGATTATTTTTTGCTTCAAGATTAATCATTTGATTTTGTCGGCGTTTCTCTGGGTCTGTTCTTTTTGTTTTTTTAATTATTGCTTTAGTTTTATTACTAGATCTTTTGCTTTCAAAAATAGTTGGGACACAATTTTTTTTTAATCGGTACCTTTTTAGTGTGTCCTGAAATAGTTCTTCGTTTAAGAAGCGTTTTACACATACAACCGACGATTTTTTAATTGTCCATGATTTGAAATATCCAGTAATTACCTTTATCCATTCTCCTTTTAAATTTTCGCATTTTGGGAATTGAAAAGTTGAAATGCTTGCATCGGAGGTGCATGCTGGGATTGTACAACGTCGCGGCATCTAAAATGTATAACACAACATTTTGATGAAATACATTTCTTATAATAATAATAAAACAATGAACTAATGGTACTCACTTCATTAAATATAAAAACAATAACCCAAATATTTTTCGGCAAATTCACAACAAAAATTTAGTAGCGAGAAAGCTAGAATGTATGCAAAAAAAATTTAAATATTTAGGTTTATAGTACACTACACATTATATATCACAAAATTATATTTAATGTATTAAAATGTTTAATTTTAATAAATCACATTCACTGCACTTACATTAAAACTGAATAAACATAAAAGGTTTTTTTTTAAATAAAATTGCGCGTATAATTTGGTTTGTTACATGTTATTCGTCATTCAACCTACTGTCAAACTACGGCATTCGACAAAAAAATAGTACGACACACATACATATGCATTCTGTAATCGTGCCTGTAAATAGAGACAGTCATGGGACAGCATAATAAAAAATTGTGAATGTGGTGGAATATTTTTCAATAAATGTTAAAAATTTGTACTAAATAATATTTATTTATAATATTTTTTATTTAGGTTTCGGACACAGTCTAAGAATGAACGTTTATTGTAAACAATGGTATTTGTGTTGTACATCAACATATATGCTGTAAATGAAGGTGAGTTTATATTGTACAATAAAATATCCACTAATGATTTTACAGAATCAACCAAAATAAAAATGCAAAAACTGAGAGCAATAAAAAATATATTTCGTTCATTTACAAGGAGTAAAATATTTTATAAATCGAATTTCGTTCTTTAGTATAAATATTTATCGCATTTTCGTTTTCATTCCTCAAGCAATTGCGAATGAACAAGAGATAATGAGGACCTTTTAAACACTGTTAAAAACATATTTGTCCTGTAATCAGTAATCATGAAAAATTACCTAACCCAAAAATAAAGTGAATATTTCCCCTAACAATTATTACCAAATATTCTTACCGTATTACAATTTCTGATTTTGCTACTAAGGCGTATAGGATCAATCAATGAATGAATTAATCATTCATTATCCGTTAAAAAAAAGGATTACGAAGCTCCAGTATGAAGCAATCAAATCCCTCTAAGGGATGAAGCGCCAACGGAAAAAAGTCTTTTACCTTAGTTAAAACCCATTTCGTATTTTACTGGTAGCCTTAGTTATCATTGGTCTTACGAAATAGTCTTACGTAAGACCGACAATTTTGATGGTCTTAATTTGACATTTCTCTTGCAACAAAGTGATGTCGCTTTTTCAACAAAGTGCAGTTATAATTTTTGTGTATCCGCATAAATACATTCAAATGTGTTTATTTATCTAATTTTCCAATAGCGAAAATATTTCAAAATATAAATTAAAGCTGAAAAACTAATGAAAAAAATAAACATTGGTATTTGACAGGTTTACAAATATTTTAGAGAATTTGCAACCAAAAAATTAAGACTGCTGTCATCAGAATACAAGTACTATAATATTTAGTCTTAAACAAAAAGTCTTCCCAAAAAATATCTTAGCTAAGACAGTCTTAGGAGTCTGAACGTCAGAATTGGAGGATAAATTTACTATATTTCAGATGACAACAAATGGAAAATTCAAGTTCAAGGATAAGTATTAATAATTTGTGTTTGTTATCAATTATTTTAATGATGTTTTGTTTGTGATTTGCAGATGTAAATACGAGATTATCAGCAAGTGTTCTTCAGCGATGCGATGGGCGATGTCAGCAACAATTGTTATGTGTTGTCTTGCAACAAAAACCTAAAATCAACACGAAATCTATGTATACACATGTAATATATGTACAACATCATCCGGCATTTCAAAATTATCGTGAGCCGAATACAGAAAAAAATAAAAAAACCTCCTAGGTACTTTATTTAATTGTGTTGTGAAAATATTTACTATATATGACCGCAGCAGCAAGTATTTTTGAAAATGAAAATCACATATGAGCAAAGTGAGTACAAATTTGACACGTACAGCGTAAGTGACTCAAAAAATGAAATGGAAATAGCGAGCTGTGAAAATGACACATGTAAATTGTACATATAATGTATATTCTAGAAGGTACCTATTGCATTAATACATTTCAATTTGATGGACTTCTCTAGTACAAAACTAACATTAATACCTCCCAATCGAACTGCGTGCAGCTGAACTAGCACAAATTGCACAATAGATCAAATTTTTAAGTCATTTACGTTGTTGGAATGTTACTTTGTACGAAAATCGCATTATAGGAGGGTTGTCCGCAATTTTCGCTTCGCTTTATACGGGAAATGTGTAATACGAGGGTTGACTGTATTTAACCCTTTGAGCCCTTGTGGTATTATAATGAAACTACACAGATTAGGAGAGAGGATCTTATGACTGGAGAGTTACGCAAGACGGAATATTATAGAAAAGTGGATTGACGAAGGGCCGATTAATTTTTTAAGCAATTTTCACAATCCTAAGCAGGTAGCAACTGTGACTAGAAAGCGGGAAAGCGGAAAGATAGGACGTCGCCGTAAGTAACATCCCACACTAGTTTTAGATTACAATTGGCATATGGGGTATGTCGACAAGGCAGATATGTTTAAAAGCTGGTATCAGATAAATCGAAATAACGCTTTTATAATTTTTGTCGCAACGGACTACCCTTAAGTCAATGACTCTAACCTGTTTTCGTAAATGTATCCTTGAAGGGTTTATTGGGGCAACGAAAGATGTTTCAAAAAATCAGTAATTTCTAAATGGAACCGGGGGGTTCCTATGCATCCAGACGTTGCTATTTTTGTAGCTCATCCGGTAAGATTCGCCGAACACCGTGGACGTGTAAAAATTGCGACGTGGAACTATGTCTTACATCACAAAACAATTGAATATGCAATTTCGAAAAGGGACATGTCTGAAAAGTTAAATTTTTCAGGAATTAAAGAAAACTATCTATTTTCTAAAGTAGTATATACATTTATACAATTTATTTTCAGATTAAGTGAAGGGTCAAAAAGTAATTGAAAATTATATAAATATTTAATGTTAGTCTTTATTTTATATATTTTTTTATGTATTATATGCATACGAGATGTGCCCTTTTCGAAATTTATAAAATTTAAAGTAAATCTAATTAAAAACACAACGTATAGACTTTATGAAACTGTTACCATAAGTATCAAAATCTCTTCAGCGACAGATAGAGATATATCGCCGTCGCCGATTAATAAAATGCATTAAATTCGAAAAGGGCACATCTCCAAGAGTTGTGACTTGTGACCTTTTCGAAATTATCGTTATACAAACCAGGGTCGGTTGTGGCAGTATTAACACAAGAAATGTGCCTATTTTAAACCAAAATGCGAGGATATATTTCCATCACATTAACGTGAAAAAACGGTTTTGTCAAAATTTTCGAGATGCACCCTTTTCGATATTGGATATTCATTTGTTTTGGAAAATTTCATTGCAATTAAAAATAAATTAAATATTTATGTTACTTTATGTACCTTGCATTCCTAGTGGTACTGTAATGAAACCACACTCTTCAGCCGATATTTTGAAATAATAAAATTATTTTTCTTAAGAAATGTCTTATTGGCTTCTCATCAGTGTTCAACAAAAAGTTCGACAAAGGGGGAAAATAACGTACTTTAAAATATGAAAGATTTTTACAAATTAAAAAAATTAAAAAAAGTAATTTAATAACTTTCACCTTCAACGAAATTTATATTTGATTTATTTTCAGCGTTAAGCGCTTTAAGTTATTTACCCACTCAAAAACGAAAAGAAAAATCGGATTTAGTTTTTTCGATATAATTCTAAAATATTTGTTTTGTTTTCGTAAAAATCTTCTGGTTCTTGACTGAATATACAATTTAAAAAATTCAAAAGAAATTTTAATTGGCTGAGTAAATGAAAATTATATTTTTTCGATTCTATGTAAATCATTTTTCAGAGGAAAAAAACTAAATTCTTATTTGCTCAGCCAATTAAAAGTTTTTTTTTTTAATTTTTTAAATTGAAATAATATTGTCTGGTACATTCGGTCAAGAACCAGAAAATTTTAATGAAAATAAAACAAACATTTTAGAATTATATCGAAAAAACTAAATCCGATTTTTCTTTTCGTTTTACAGTGGATAAAGCGGGTTATCCCTTATTAGTTTACCCCTAAATTCTCTAAATATATACCGGCTTTAAATTTACACAAATTACATTTAGCACCGAATTTTCGAAAATGTGTACACGTTAGCATTATTGAAAACATACGGCTAAGAATATTTTGAAAGCATTCAAGTAATTTAAAGCTGAATAATATATTTCGAATTATTATTGATCCGATAGGTATGAAACGTTGCTATTGACAAAATTTAACTTGACAAAAAGATATTTTCAATCTTTATAAACAAAAACAATTCGGTAAAAATTGGGAACAAGATTTAATATCGAGACATTTCACAGAATAAATAAACAGTTTGACCGTGCAAATATCATTTGTGTTCGTTTTCATATTTAAATAAAAAGATCTAGATGCTGTATAATTTAGACATATTATGTATTGTATATAGTATAGTACAGTATAGAACATCTAATATTTGCCTTAATATTAATTTACATAATATTCGAATACTAAACAACATGAAAAAGGTCGATTTATTCATATTTTGTATACATATAATATGTTTGCATGAATTGTGGTGATGTAATGTCCATTTTATATGTTGAAAATGTAAATCTAATATGTAGAAAAATGTATTTTTATCTTCATTTAAATAACCTTAAAATACATATGTATGAGTGGCTATATACATTTTGTTTGATTCTTAGTGCTACTCAAAATTTACGACAATCTATAAGTAGTTATGCTGTTTTTTATGTAGATTTGGTCATTTCAAGACAGCATTTTCTCAAATATTATATCATTTGAATTTAAAAACCAGAATGTTTTTGGTCGCCATTTATTGATAGTTTTATCACATTTTAACCGTTTTTCATTATATTTTATTTGGCTACATAATGTACAAAAAAAAATATGAAATGGTTTCTCTCTATGTATACATATGAGTATATTGCCACTGATATAGGTTCCCAGAAACCGATTGTATTACAAAAAATATGTAAAATACTAGAAAAAAATATTCGAATGTTAATAAATAGCATCCCTTTTTTATTTGGTTAGTTTTTTAAGTATAAATTTATGTATTATTTATGGAAAGGGATGTTCGGTATAATATGTAGGTACCTAATAAAAATATTTAAGTGACTTTCAAACAATTTGAAAATTTAAATTAGAATTACTAGATATTATATAACGTACAATAAATTGATAATAAATGTCGAATTAATGTATAGGTATATACGCAAAATTTATCTCGAATGAATAAAATTGAACTGTCAATTTAAATATTCAAAATCATAAAACCTGCACAAAAAGGTAAAGCCTTTGCTTATTATTTAAATTATTCCTGACATCATAAAATGGATGCACAAGATTCATTAGATACACAATATTCACCAGGTATCAGCAAACTATTTGGAACGATTAAATGTTATCAAAAATATGACTCAAGCTTAATTAAATGAAAACCTACAACCATAGACCAAATGAATATAACACGGCAAATACAAGTACGGAGTACAATATTACATGAGTCATAGATACCAAAAAAATATTTCAAATTTTATACAAAAAATTTAAAAATTGGGAGTTATTTTATTTTTTGAGAGTTGTTTTAGTTTCTTGAATTTGGGAAATATTTCATTAAGAATTAAATCTCGAATAAAATAAGTCCCAAAAGTGAAAAGTTATGTTAATCCGTTGGTTATTTTAAAGGATTAGAGCTGCCGCCCCAAGCCCCGCGACAATGTATAGAAATTGCAACATGCATAAAAATTTGAAAAAATTGTGTTTTTGAGTAATTATTTGCAAATTAAAATAAAAAACTTTCCAAAACTGCTTAGCATTGGATGTTTCAAGTTGAGTTTTTGGTGGAAACTATCAACGTCATTCTCGTTTGGTTCTTTGTGGTAAAATAAATTCTGTTTAGGTGTACAACAAAATTATATAAATCGCTTAAGAGCTCCGATGAAAGATTCACTGGTAAAACTTCTCTCTGAATCCCTTATTGTTTTCATGTTGTTGATAAATTTAATCATAAGCGCTACAATCCGCTGCAGTTTAAAAATCGAAAAATATTTTATCAATAAACTGTCTAATAATTCATTTGATATGAAGCCCCAGAATATTGCTTTCTTTGTTTGACGTTCTTCTTGGACATACTTAGTATCGATTTCTTGGATTAGCCATTGTTCTTTACCGTAGTTCAGAGAATTAGATCTTCCAACCATATAGGTCCTACTTCTGTAACTGTAAGGAGAACATAAAGCGGTTGATGCAATCTGCTGGATTTTGCGACGAAAGCACGTGTATACATTGGCGACGTGGTAAAATATCCAAAATGCCCGATGTTCGGTTAGTCACGAATGTTGCGTATCGATGAGGTTCACTAGCAAACCAGTCAAAGACAATTTTGGTAAGTCTGGTCTCTTGTTTAACGTTTTCAATCACATTAATTATACCTCAAGTTTGGGTAGCGATACTTGCTTGATTGGTGCAACATTATTTTTTACTGTCGCTTACTTCACGTGTACTTTTTGTTCAGGTGTGGTCATTTAAAAATATAACACCGCTGCATTCGCACTCTTGCTAGTATCAAAGAATTTATGAATGTAAACCTTGGAGGTACTAAAAAATTGTAAAAATTTCGTTAATGAAATATTTCCAAGATCCTGATGATTTGAACAAATTTTTTGCCATTGCGGCTTGTAATCTTCAGGTAACGGATCATCCCATTTTAAGTTTAAAATCCAAAGAGTCCAAATGAAAATTTTAATTTTAACAATAACCGATGCTTGCCAGCCCAGCGGGTCCAATAATCTACTGGCTTCCGAAAGGATAGTTCGTTTCGTAATCTTTGTTTGGGCTTGAAACGGTGATTTAAATATGATCTCATCATTTCGCGGATTCCAAGCTATACCCAATAACTCATTGATGTTGCAGATGTCTTCCCGGTCCGTAGCTGAGGTTAAAAGAGCTGTACAATGAGAAGACTATTTTCCTTGTTGGAATCCACAATTATGTAACAATAATTGTGGGAGATTTATAACGTCGGCGCTTCTACTTCGGTACCTAACATCTTTATAAATAGTGCTCACTGGGTTGCAAATGTTTAGTTTCTTCTGTGATTTATTTGAGACATCTTATTGATAGAAACGGTGAACAGGACAGTCTATATGTTACCATCAGAAGCTGGTAAAGATTAAAGGGAACGGACTGGTGTTTCCTACCAGTACATTTTCTCAACATCCGCGCAGTTTGCAAATTTGTATTCTCTAAACCGAAGGATTATGGCTTAGCCTTAGAGAGTTGGTGGTGTGGTGGGTACTACGGCTAGGTAACTATTGATAGATTGATCTATTGAAAACGATACTTAACTTCTTAGTGGAGCTAGCTTCTTTTAATAAACCGTGATGTGGCAAATAATACCCTTCATTTTTTGGAATTCTTTCCGTGTGGCGTAGGTATTCAATTCGTTCATAAAGATATGATATAAAATTATGAAGTCTACATATTTCTATCGAATCATCTTTCCAAAGCTTCTATGTCTTTGAACGGCTAAAGAATGTTTTGCTTAGTTTGTTTGGTGGTTGTTCAAATTGTTTTGTTCATTAAATATTTATCACAAAACCTTGCTTCACAAATAGATTCAATCTCCCTAACCCGTTTCAACGCGACATTTAGATTGCCTCTTGGTTCCAGCAGTGTTGTGATTAGATATGACATAGACTCTTGTTCTTGTCTGCATCTTCCAGATATTACCCAGCGGAAGATGGGTTTTGAAGAATTGGGCCATCTAGGTGGAATGGCCTTCTTCCATTGAGCAAACTGGAGAAGAAATGGTCTGCGCCAAGTAACATTTCAACTAAACCAGTCCGCTTAAAATCTGGATCAGGCAGTTGAAGTTGCTCCAAACATCTTTCGGAACGCTACTTATGTATATATAGCTTGCATTGGTATTCTGGATGTTAATTTTGGCTAAATTAACGCATTTAGCTCTGATTTGAACTTGAATTTAAATTAAAATATGTAAAAAAATGTTCTTTTCCAAAACTGATGAAATCGCACGCATCCCCTCTTGAGCAATTTTAATTGTAATTTTAATTTTAATTTTAATTTTAATTTTAATTTTAATTTTAATTTTAATTTTAATTTTAATTTTAATTTTAATTTTAATTTTAACTTTAATTTTAATTTTAATTTTAATTTTAATTTTAATTTTAATTTTAATTTTAATTTTAATTTTAATTTTAATTTTAATTTTAATTTTAATTTTAATTTTAATTTTAATTTTAATTTTAATTTTAATTTTAATTTTAATTTTAATTTTAATTTTAATTTTAATTTTAATTTTAATTTTAATTTTAATTTTAATTTTAATTTTAATTTTAATTTTAATTTTAATTTTAATTTTAATTTTAATTTTAATTTTAATTTTAATTTTAATTTTAATTTTAATTTTAATTTTAATTTTAATTTTAATTTTAATTTTAATTTTAATTTTAATTTTAATTTTAATTTTAATTTTAATTTTAATTTTAATTTTAATTTTAATTTTAATTTTAATTTTACTTTTAATTTTAATTTTAATTTTAATTTTAATTTTAATTTTAATTTTAATTTTAATTTTAATTTTAATTTTAATTTTAATTTTAATTTTAATTTTAATTTTAATTTTAATTTTAATTTTAATTTTAATTTTAATTTTAATTTTAATTTTAATTTTAATTTTAATTTTAATTTTAATTTTAATTTTAATTTTAATTTTAATTTTAATTTTAATTTTAATTTTAATTTTAATTTTAATTTTAATTTTAATTTTAATTTTAATTTTAATTTTAATTTTAATTTTAATTTTAATTTTAATTTTAATTTTAATTTTAATTTTAATTTTAATTTTAATTTTAATTTTAATTTTAATTTTAATTTTAATTTTAATTTTAATTTTAATTTTAATTTTAATTTTAATTTTAATTTTAATTTTAATTTTAATTTTAATTTTAATTTTAATTTTAATTTTAATTTTAATTTTAATTTTAATTTTAATTTTAATTTTAATTTTAATTTTAATTTTAATTTTAATTTTAATTTTAATTTTAATTTTAATTTTAATTTTAATTTTAATTTTAATTTTAATTTTAATTTTAATTTTAATTTTAATTTTAATTTTAATTTTAATTTTAATTTTAATTTTAATTTTAATTTTAATTTTAATTTTAATTTTAATTTTAATAAAAAGTTTCTTTAAATTTTGAAGTTCAGACCGGTCTCCAATAAAGTTGGTAGCATTATCAGAAAATATTTTGGAACATACACCGCGGCGCGACGTGCTACAAATCGACGAAAACATGATATGAATGACTCAGTGGACAAACTCATAACTAACTCTAGATGCACAGCTTTCGTGGTAAAACATACAAATAAACAAACGAAGCATGCCATTATTAATTTTGAACGAATAGTTGATTTGGTAACAAAGGGACCACAAAAATCTATGCCGACCGTGACAAAAGGCCGGGGATGCGATGACTCGGTGCGATGGCAACTCACCCATAATTTGGTACTGGGTATGAGGACGTGCATGGAAACATCTTATGCACTGATGTACGGTACTTCTGCACAGGTTTCTGCCTCCAATGATCCAATAAGTCAATCTCATACTATATAACAGGGCTTGTGGATCTGCATGCAGTGGTCTCCAATGTTCGTGATGAACAATCCGTTTAGTCAATACATGACCATTAGAGAGGATTATTTGGAGTGAGAGAGGATTGTTTGTTGTCATACGAGATGGACGCATTTCGAAGTCGACCACCAACACGTAGAATACCGTCTTGATCTACAAATGGAGTCAACGCTCGCAACGAGTTTCTGATGCCAAGTGGTTTGTTGGATGTGAGACATTTTATGTCTTCTGCAAAATCATCTTGTTGAGCTAGTTTGATTAATAATTTTAATGTAGTATTTAGTTCTGAAGGAGCCATTTGTCTTGATGGGTACGGATTTTGCTTGGTCCTTAGACAATTATAAAATCGAAGCATACAGGACACCACGCAAAGAAGTTTGGGGAGCGAATTAAAACGATTGAAGATATCTTGATAACACGATTTTGCTTGAGAAAACAGTACTGCCGAGGGTTGCCAAATATCCAAATTCATTAGATCGGCATCAAGTTGATGACTAGTAGGTTTTGGCCATTCTTTCTTGTTTTTGTATAGAAAGTCAGGACCTGACCACCACAAAGAGGCATTTAAAAATTCTGAAGGCATGAGACCTCTAGACACATAGTCGGCAGGATTTTTTTATGAGTTAACGTAGTACCAATTTGACGACGCAGTATGTTTTTGAATTTTGGCAACTCGATGAATAATTTTGCCACGACTATAATTGGGGCACAGAAGCTTAATGGGTCAAAAAGCTGACATATTTCTTTTCTTTTCAAGCACATTTCGAAGTGGTCGTATGACGTATTCCAGAGCAGCCCTAGTAATAATGAAATGTCAGATTTGGATTGCTTTCTGAAGTTAACGCTACATCGTTAGATTGAAATTTTCGAAGTTCAAAACCTCCCGTAGCAACAGCTTTGTTAATTCCAACTTGAATCGTAAGGCGTCGTTAAGAGTTGACGCACCAGTTAGGACATCATCCACATAAAGATCGTTGGCTAAGACTTTCGAAGCGAGAGGACATTTGTCGTATTCATCAGCAAATAACTGTTTTAATGTTTGAGATGCTAAAAAAGGCACACTAGCCATTCCGTAAGTGACGATGCATAGTTTGAATGATTGCATCGTCTTTGAATGATGATCACGCCACCAGATTCGTTGAAAACTTAGGTAGTCATCATGAACACGAATTTGTCGGTACATTTTAGCTATGTCACCACAGAATGCATAAATGTGTTTTCGAAAACGCAGAGTAATGGCAAAAAGAGTTTGTTGGATAGTAGGACCGACCATTAAACAATCATTCAGCGATAATTGCGTCGAAGTTTTTGCTGAAGCATTGAAGACTACTCGAAGTTTGGTGGTCATACTAGTATTCTTTAACACATAATGATGTGGCAAATAATACATTTTTGAGTCGCTGACATTTGAAGTTTGTTGGTTCGTAGTGGTCGAAGATATATGAATACTCGATGCGTTTACCTTTATAGGTGATTTGGTATTTGAATCTCTAATTTGCTGGTTCTTTTTGAAGTGTAAAATGTCGTTATGTTAAAACGGGCAAATTGTGCAAGGATTACTTAAACACTCACGAACACTATGTGTTTCAATAAGACAATTAGTACACAATCTATTGCCTTCTATGAACCTAAACCGCATTTGAGGGGATAAATTTTGGTCCGTAAACGATGGACAATCAACCAGAATGTGATCTCCCGAACAATAAATACATTTATTGAAATTTGTTATTAAAGCAGGCGACCGATCATGGTTTGAAGAAACCCTGCTCATGTTCATGGATTGCCATGAAGGCTGTTGGGATTCCCTCACAGAAATTCCTCCAGGTAGCCCTTTTTGATCTTCTTAATTCGAGATTATATTCCGTCAAGGCCATCTTATATTCACCTCATTCACCGGTGCGTTTAGCCTGTTGAATAATCTTCTAGATATTTTCCTCAACTTACCCAGCGTCCCGTTCCACCAAGGCACCATCTTTGTGGAATATCTTCACTTAACCGGGCAGCTGTTCTCGAAATCCAATTGTATAGAACTATGCCGCTGGTTTGAGTGGAACTCCAAGCCCTCTGGATACTCTATATTCCCCACAACCGAGAGCTATTCTGATTCGAGTAAAACTCTATAAGAGTCCCAGTCGGTCCGTTTTGGAATTCGGATTTCCTGTCGCTGCATGGTCTCGGCCGCCAATTCTAATCTGATGTGCATGTGATCCGATAAAGAAGCCTCTTCAAACATATGTCAGTTTTTAACTAACTTGCTAATGCGGAATAGCAAGTATCAAATCTAGAACCTCTTGCCTAGTTGCATTTTCAAAAGTAGGTTTCCTTCCCCTATTGACAATATCTACATTATTTGAGATCAGAAATTCAAAAATGTACCTTTGTTATTGATGTCCATGCTGCCCCACACCGTATAGTGCGCGTTTGCATTGCATGTTCGGGCCTTACTCGAGGTTAATTTTACCAGGATTAGGAGAGGTAAGGTAACATCGAATCCACTTGCCTTTAGATATATAAATTGTAATTCATATTTCAGATTATTTTATGATGTTATGCAGCTGAACTCATACACGCTAATGTATATGGAAAATATGATAGAATGTCTGTGCCCTATGGACAATTTTCATAAAAGCTAATTGCAAATATTATAAATTAATATTCAAAACATAAAAATATGTTTACATTTCATTTATTAAAAGAACATAAACCAAACAATCTTAAATATTTAAATTTTCAATTAATCCTAACCTTAGATATAAAATGCCTTGAAAACCATAATAAGTACACGAATTTATGTAAATGTATTTTTAAGCAAAATTCCATGAATTTCTCAAATTCAAAACTGGATTCATTTACATTGAAAATATTATTGCATTTAAAATTAGAAAAGAAATAAGAAAGGCGCAATAACATAAAAAAATATAATTTCATCGATAAAATAATAAATAAACTCCACAATCTAAACCAGCAAAATATATTAAATATGTTGAAGTAGACAAAATAATTGTACATTTAAAAATTATTATGTTTAATGCTAAAATAAAGCAAAAATTTATATTTATTTGCGTTATACTCGTACATACATTTTGTATCGTTTAATTTTCATCGAAAATCCATTAAACTTACATAAATTATAGAGTGTTGAAATTTTGATTACGTAATCTTTTTTTGTTCTTTGTTTTTATATCACGTACTTTGAAAATTTACATAAATACAATATAATGTGGTTTGCTTAGAAAATCTGAATATTTCTTATAATGGTAACCGCTGTGAGGGTTTAAAAGCTTCTTTCTCAGTGAATAACTCATTGAGTGTTGTCAAAGTCTTCTGGATATTAACCCCCTTAATCAAATTTATAATTTTTGTGGAAACAAAATAAGTTTTCAATGTTTTTCTTACAAATCATTAGTAAAAAACGATCGACTATCGCTGCGAGTTGTAAACAATTAGGTTAAAGCTAGGCCCATCTCTCACTGCTTACAGTGAAATTGTCCCTTGGTACTTCTCACCGCGGTTTCTGCTAGCCCAGGAGCGTAAAGTTTTGTGAGGGGTAAACGATTTATATGGGGGTGGGGAGAAGGCAGGATAATCCTTAATGTTTAAAACTTTCGAAACATTTCACGGACCACCAAACCGAATGATCAAGCACCGCCGTACTTGCCTGCTCTGCGGAACTGAACATATGTAGCTCGGCAGCAGTTAAATTATTTATTTATTTAAGGAAGATTTAAAGTTGTTGGCCTACATTACTGCCTTTCCAAGAAAGTCGTTCGCAAATATTTGCCAGGCGATCTTTGAATATATAAAATGCATCGGATGTACTTTGTTGACCAACTGGCTAAATTGTGAAGCAAAGCTACTTTAGACGTATGTTAATAAGTCATTTAATTTAGGATTTAAAGCACCATCATGCTTACAGAACAACTTTAAACTGAAAAAAAGCAAAAATCAAAAACGGTTTAATGTACAACAAGAAGGACTGCAAACCATCTCCTTCGATTGCCAAAAAAATATGGTTCTCCCGGAAGTGCCAAGCCAGGCAGCGTATTTTTCGAGACAACTGTATTTGCGGGTTGTGCGTGTATTATCACTTGACAGGCTCAATTCAGATAACGTGTCTCTGTACGTTGGATTCGAAAATGAGGATACGTAAGGCACTAACGAGATTGCGTCGGCATTATATCACCGACTATGCCGAAGTGGAGCAGGAGAAGGGGATTAAGGAGATTTCAATTCAGCTACTGATTTGCAGTGGCTGCGGTGTCCAAAATAAAATTCAACCGTGGGTATGATTCCTTTCTGCCTAAAAGAAGTGGTAACTGAGCAGACACAAGAAGTGCAAATTATTTTTCCGATCCTGTTCTGGTATATTTCGCCGGACAGAGTTTTTGGCCAGCTAGAGAAAAGCTAAAGAAGCTAAAGAGCGGATCATAAATTCGAAGGAATATTTAGGTTTATATGCCGAACATGGAGATATTTAATGTATTGAATCAGATGCCTGCCCTGTGAAGGATTTGAAAACAGCAACCGCAACCTGTGGTAATCCTCCAGACAACCGCACGTCCAGTTTAACAAGGCCAAGCAATCCATCATTCGAAAAACGCCTGAAGGTTATATTTCTGTTCGCGCTGAGGTAGCTTAAACATCGGACGTTGGGGTATGTAATACACGAAAAAACAACAGCATCTCTCAAATTCAGGCAGAACTTTTAGATATCAGAGTTCCCGTAAAAAAAAGTGAAACTGGATAATGTTACCAAGTTGTTGATAAAGCACTTCGGCAAAAATTAGGAGACAATGGATGAGCTAGACTGCTATAGACCGGCCCTCCATTCTGAGGCAAAGCAAAATATTGTTTAAGATTGTACTCAACCTATAAATTCGGATATTGTGGATTGCAACCATACTGACGATCATGAATTTATATTTTTATGTTTTCGTTTCGCATATAATTTATTTGGTTGTTGTTTAATGAAATTTTTGTTCTATTTTACAAGTGGCTCGTGTTATTAGCCAAGAGAAAGACAACGGATGTAACCTGCAATGAGACGCTACAACATACCACTGTAGGTGAAACGCATACTTTCGAACAACCCAACATTTTAACCTCAGCCAACAAATGGGACCAACGATAGATCTGGAAACGGTCAACCTAGAACCAGAAGTTCAGAAGGTGTTAACAGCAGTCCAGATGTTGCACCGCAAAGAGTCATGGCACCAAATGAATATCCAAGATTTTCCTCAATATGCGATACCCTTACTCATTCCAGTTGTTTTGCTACTTGTTGCAGGGTACCAGAGACGACAACTAGTCCAAATGTTGTTTCAAATAAGTCAGCGCAGACCAAGGGACCACAATATTTTACCGATGGCAACTGAATATCGCCGCCGAAGCATACGTTAAGTCGTTAGTTCAAAAATTAAATTATCCACCTGTCTCCATCCAACAGAGCATGAGATCTCTTTAATCTCAAGGATTGAATTTTCCCCACGCTGTAACGGTGGCTTGGCATCCTCCATTATCAATTTATCCCACATCAATCAATTTTCTAGATAAACATGCCAACACGACCTTGAAGATGACGACTTCACAATTATCGAGATTGAAAAAATAAGTTGGTGAGGCCAATTTCAGTTGTTGTTTGTTTTGTTTAAATGTGCTGATACATCAGTGCATAAGACAAACAATAAAAAAATAAAGAATACGATCTTTATTTTCTTCTTTTTTCCTCGTTAGTGCAACACATAAAAATCCATTAGAAAAATGCGGATTAAGCAAACGGCGATCTTTGTTAGTGTATTATGAATTAGATGTAACTAAGTAAAATAGAACATGGGAAAATAAAAAATAAAAAAATGTAAAGGAAAAAATTTTGTAAAATGGAAAACCTGAAACTTTAACTTCATAAAAATTTTATTTAGAATCAGTTTTCAAGTATTAAAGAATTATTATTATTTTTTTAAATTTAGCAGTAAAACAAAATATTAAAGTAATTTTTTTTCTATGGTGGGGATAATTCAGTGATTTTTGAAGGACTAATTTTTGGCAGTGGTTAAAAATTACTGAATATTTCAAGTTTTTTTTGAGTCGAGTTTAGTTTTTAGATCACTCTATTTCTAGGTTAGTATTTAGATAACTTGAGTTTCAGACTCCAGATTGTAAACTACAATCGTGTTTATTCTACATTTATATTACCGAAGAAAACCCGAAACAATTTTTTTCTTTTTGTTAAAACAAAAACAAAATAGAAGAAACACGGAGGAGAAAACATACAATTAGTGGTGAGTAGAATGTGTATGCAACTAACCAAAAAAGGGGCCCAATCAGTAGTGGGTTAATTGACACCCTCATTAGAGGCGGGTGAAAGCGTGCTTCATTGCGTCGTCGTCCTTTGGTCAATTACGTACCACTGATTTAATCTGTACTAACAACTAAAAAATAGTTTTTTTGTTCTCGTCTACCACAAATTTAAAGAAAAATTTGTTTTGCACTGTTAGTTTGATAATGTGTGGCTAAGGCCCCATTATTGTCCATTCATGCTGGACATTTTACATCATTTTCGATAGTCACCACAGACAGGTCCAAAATATTCAATAAGTTCCGCCCAATCCATTTGTGATCTCAATGATCACCCAATTTTTTGTTAAATCGCGGTATAACTAGGTTTATCAACTGTGTCACTCCAATCCCCACGACCAATTTTACCTTTACCGGCCTTGAGCACAGGCAAATGACGCACGGGGTGACAACAGCGGTCGAAAAACAACAATTTTGTATATGTCGAGCTGAGGTAATTCAGCTCGTTTCATTACAAAATTATAAAAATAAAGAATAAAATATAAAAAATTTAATATAAAAAATAAAATAAAAATTATAAAATATAAAATATAAAGAATAAAATATAAAATATTAAATGTAAAATATAAATTATAAAATATAAAGAATAAAATACAAAATATAAATTTAAAATATAAAGAATAAAATAAAAATTATAGAATATTAAATATAAAGAATAAAATATAAATTATAAACTATAAAATATAATGAATAAAATATCAAATATATAATATACAATAAATAAAAAAAATACAAATATAAAATATTAAACATAAAATAAAAATATAAAATATTTAATGAGAGATGTTAAATAAAAATATTAAGAATAAAATATAAAATATAAATTTGAAACATAAAGAATAAATGTTGGTTAGTTTTTTAACTTTTTATAGACACAATTTATTTTTATTGTACATTAATAACGCCAAATAATGCACAACATAATTTAATTTTTGATATTTATGCCGAATTTTCGATTGATCCAATCATTTTCCAGGCTTTAATTTATTTACAACTAAAAAAATATATTATCAAATATTATAAACATAGAATATGTATGCATATAGTAAAACATACATACAATATTAATTAATTATTAACAATAGAAAAACCTTTTTTTAAGATTTTTCAGTTTAAAAAAATTATTTTCGTTTTTCCAAAACAACAAAAACTTCACAACAAGAAAATTTTCTATTTTTTAATTTAACGAAAAAGTGAAACAATTTCTTCATAGTGCCTTAGACCTTATATCCAACTACTTGACAAATTTATTTTTATTTTTTATTTATATAGTTCCAAATTAATTAAATCAAGCATAATTCTTAATTATATTGATGTAATTAGCCTGCAACCTATTACTATCTACCTTGTAATTAACAGGATTCCTTGATAACCAAATGTGACACGCCTCTTTGAAAAGTCTTTTAAAGAATAAAGTATAAAATATAAAATATTAAATATTAAATATAGAATATCAAATATATAATATACAATATATAAAAAAAATACAAACATAAAATATTTAATAATTCTTAATTTTTTATATTTAATATTTTTTATTGGTTTTTTTGTTTATTTATTGTATATTATATATTTGATACTTTATTCATTACATTTTATAATTTATGTTATTTTTTATATTTTATATTCTAGAATTTTTATTTTATTTTTTATATTTAATATTTTATATTTTGTTCTTTATATTTTAAATTTATATTTTATTCTTAATATTTTATAATTTATAATTTATATTTTAAATTTATATTTTATATTTAATTCTTTATATTTTATAATTTATGTTAAATTTTTTATATTTTATATTTATTCTTGATTTTTTCTATTTTAAATATTTTTGTTTAATATCTAATATTTATCCGCGCTAGATAAGCTGGAATATGGAACTGGTGCTCCAGGGATATAATCGACGCCATGGAGCACCAGTTCCATATTCCAGCTTATCTAGCGCGGATTCTGGATGACTATATGAGGAACCGCACCCTCACATATGACACGGAAGAAGGGCAGCGAAGCATGGCGGTTACAGCGGGAGCAGCCCAGGGATCAATACTGGGACCCGACCTCTGGAATGTTTTCTACGACGGTCTGCTAAGAATAGAGACACCCGACGTGACTCGATTGGTGGGTTACGCGGACGACGTGGCGGTGATTATTGCTGCGCGCGATACAAAGCAGGCGCAACTGAAGTTGAACCAGGTAATGCGAACCATAAATGGATGGATGGAAGAGCACGGTCTAGCCCTAGCACTCAATAAAACCGAAATAGCTATTTTGACGAAGAGGAGAATCCAGCCATCTCTCCCGATGTGGGTTGGTAGCAACGTCATAAATGTTATGCCAGTAGTCAAATACTTGGGTATATACATTGACTGTAAAATGAGCTTTTTCGAGCAGATCAGGCGGACTGCAGACAAGGCTGCGAGGGGGTTTCAGCTCTAAGTCGTCTAACGGCTAATGTTGGTGGCCCGAAAGCGAGCAGACGCCGGCTTTTAATGTCAGCCGTCCAATCTGTCCTTCTCTACGGGGCGGAAGTATGGGCAGACTCCCTGGAAAAGGAAACATACCGGAAGAGGCTATCCCAAGTGCAAAGACGGAGTGCGCTACGAGTGGCAGCGGCCTATCGCACAGCTTCCGAAGCAGCTATCCTCGTAATAGCTGGGTGCATCCCTATACATCTTCTGGCAAAGGAGCGAAAATATACCTACGAGCGAAAGTCGGAGGTTGGACGAAAAGCAGCGAGTCTCGAAGGGAGGAGCCGCACCTTGGAGCTGTGGCAGAGTGCATGGGAGCAAGGAATTACAGGCAGGTGGACAGCACGGCTTATTGAACAAATAAGCCCCTGGGTGGAAAGAAAGCACGGGGAGGTCGGGTACTACCTGACCCAATTCATCAGCGGCCACGGGTACTTCCGTGCATACCTTTTTAAAATGAAGAAAGTAAGGTCGACAGAATGCCTATACTGCCCAGGTATGGAGGATGACGTAGAGCACACTTTCTTCCGGTGCCTAGCATGGCAGGACAGAAGAGCACAACTGGAGCTAGAGGTGGGTATTTGGACGCCTGAAACGGCGGTAAACATTATGCTGCGAGGAGCTGTTTGGTGGGATCTCGTCTCACGATACATAGAGGGAGTCCTTAAGAGTAAAAAGAGGGATTTGGATAGTTTCCCATAAGACAGGAGGTAGCTCGGGGAGAGCAATGGAAAAACAGACTAGCCCGAAGTAATGTGTTAAACGGTCCCAGGCTAGTTTGAAGGAGGAGGGGGAAGGTGGTTTTAGTCGGTAGTTCTAAATGAGAGTCCGACACATCGTGCGTAAATGCATTTCCACATTCCTCATAAAAAAAAAAAAAAAAAAAAAAAAAAAAAAATTAAATATTAAATATTAAATATTAAATATTAAATATTAAATATTAAATATTAAATATTAAATATTAAATATTAAATATTAAATATTAAATATTAAATATTAAATATTAAATATTAAATATTAAATATTAAATATTAAATATTAAATATTAAATATTAAATATTAAATATTAAATATTAAATATTAAATATTAAATATTAAATATTAAATATTAAATATTAAATATTAAATATTAAATATTAAATATTAAATATTAAATATTAAATATTAAATATTAAATATTAAATATTAAATATTAAATATTAAATATTAAATATTAAATATTAAATATTAAATATTAAATATTAAATATTAAATATTAAATATTAAATATTAAATATTAAATATTAAATATTAAATATTAAATATTAAATATTAAATATTAAATATTAAATATTAAATATTAAATATTAAATATTAAATATTAAATATTAAATATTAAATATTAAATATTAAATATTAAATATTAAATATTAAATATTAAATATTAAATATTAAATATTAAATATTAAATATTAAATATTAAATATTTTTTTTTTTTTTTTTTTTTTTTTTTTTTTTTTTTTTTTTTTTTTTTTTTTTTTTTTTTTTTTTTTCTGGGGAAGGTGAAAATGCCATTTACGCACAGAGTGTCGG
Organism: Tipula helvola; assembly: GCA_963556165.1. Lineage (NCBI taxonomy): Eukaryota > Metazoa > Arthropoda > Insecta > Diptera > Tipulidae > Tipula > Tipula helvola. Next base: position 288,782,134 of record OY744481.1, read on the forward strand.
ACTCGCATTTCTGCCCTACCGACTAAAAACACCTTCCCCCCTCTACCGGACTACCCTGGGACCGTTTATCACATTACTTCGGGGTAGACCGTTTTTTTTTCCTATGCTCCCCGAGCTGTCTCCTGTACTACGGAAATCTATCTAGATCTTCCTTTTTTGTTCTTAATATCTCCTCTATGAACCTTGAAACGAGCTCCCACCAGACCGAGCTTCGCAGCATAATCTCCACTGCTGTCTCCGGAGACCATGCCCCCACCTCCATTTCCAATCTTATTCTCCGCTCCTCCCATGCCAGGCACCAAAAGAATGTGTGCTCCACATCGTCGATACTACCTGGGCAGTACAGGCATTCTGCTGACGTCACCTTCCGCATTCTAAAGAGATATGATCGGAAGTATCCGTGGCCACTCAGGAACTGCGTCAGATAGTATCCAACCTCTCCGTGCGTCCTCTCGATCCAGGGGCTCACCTGCTCTATAAGCCTCGCTGTCCATCTTCCTCTAGCCTCTAGTTCCCAAGCCGATTGCCATAACTCAATAGTGCGGGACCTCTCCTGTAGACTCGCAGCTCTCTTATTTAATTCATCAGCCCGGCGATAAACTGCTTGCCTTTCCCTGGCTAGTAGTTCAATTGGGATCGTCCCAGCTTATTACCAATACCGCAGGCTCAGATACCGTGCGGTATGCCGAGGCAACCCTTAAAGCACCACGTCTTTGCACTTGTGCTAGGCGTTTTCTATACATTTCCTTGCTAAGGGAATCGGCCCATATTTCAGCACCGTAGAGCAGAACGGACTGAACCGCGGACATTAAAAGACGTCGTTTACTTGCTTTTGGACCGCCAACATTTGCCATGAGACGGCTTAGAGCCGTGACCCCTTTCGCAGCCTTGTCTGCTGTTTTCTTGATCTGCTCAAAGAAAGTCATTTTCGAGTCGATCATGACACCTAGATATTTTGCTGCTGGCTTCGTCTCGACCACTTCATTGCCAATCCACATTGGTAACGCGGTTTGTATCCTTTTTTTTGTGAGGACCACTATCTCGGTCTTCTCAAGCGCTAGAGATAACCCATGCGTCGACATCCAGCTCATCACGGCTCTCATGACTTGATTTAGCTTAAATTGGGCCTGCTTTGTATCCCGGGCAGCGATTAGTGCCGCGACATCATCCGCGTACCCAACCAGTAGAGTTTCATCTGGCATCTCGGTTCGGAGCAGACTGTCATACGAGGCATTCCAGAGGTCAGGTCCTAATACTGATCCCTGGGCCACTCCTGCTGTAACTGCTATCTTTCGCTTCCCCTCTTCAGTCTCATACGTCAAGGTTCGGTCCTTTAAATAATCGTCCAGTATCCTTATGAGGTACTCCGGTATTTTAAAAGACTGCTCCAACGCGCCCAGCATATCCCCCCAACTCGCAGAATTAAATGCGTTCCTCACATCGAGCGTCACTAACAAAACAATCCGCTTTGAAAAGTGATTATGCTGCTCTGCTCTCTTAACCGCTTCTACAACCTCCTGGATCGCATCCAAAGTGGATCGGCCCGCTCGAAACCCATACTGCTTGGGTGAGAGGTCCCCTGCTGCCTTGATCGCGGCGTTAAGCCTCGACCTGATAAGCTTCTCGAAAACTTTACCAACAGTATCAAGCATACATAAAGGTCGATAGGACGATGGAAGCCCGGGATCGCCATTGCCCTTGCGAATAAGCACAAGCTTCGCACATTTCCAGCGAGAACTAAAGACGCCCGCTGTCAAGCATGTATTAAACAAATTCAGCAATATACTGCGATCCTGTCGATACACCATTTTTAATACCTCGTTTGGTATTCCATCGGGCCCAGGAGTTTTCCGATTTTTTGCGGATAAAACAGCTTCCTCCAGTTCCTCCTCGGAAAAAAGGGGAACGTCTACTTGTTCGCGAAATTGCCTTGCAGCTCGTTCTGGGTGATTTGGGAAGAGGGCTGATATAATCGTTCCCATTGTGCGCGAATCCATAACACTTGTTGGCCTCTGGGCACCGAGCTTTTTCGTGACAATTTTGTAACCCAGGCCCCATGGGTCACGGTCTATGTCCTCTGTTAGAACTCTCCAGCAGCACGCTTTGCTGTGGTTGATTGCTCGTCGAAGTTCCTTCTTTGCCCCCTTTATACTCGGAAGACATGCTATTTGCTTCTGCTCGGTTCTTTGCACGTTGCGCTTTGCGCCGCAGCATGAGACATTTTTTCCGTATCTCTGATATCTCAGTCGTCCACCAATAAACAGGCGGCTTACCGTGTCGCGGTTTTTTCCTTGGCATGGATACCTCGCACGCCGAGGTGATAAGGCACATGGTATGAGCGATCAGAGCCTCAGCTGCAGATCTTTCACATTCACCTATTGTCTCCATCAACGGCACGCCCTTGGCAAGCTCCCTTTCAAACGCCTCAACATTGAGCTGCCGCAAGTTCCACCTAAGAGGTTTTTCCTTTACTCGCAACTGCCGTTCATCGCCTATCTGGAAGTTGATGTATTGGTGATCGCTCCCATTGAAGTCTTCCAGTACTCTCCACTTATGGACGAGTGGCACAAGTCCCTCAGACGCAAGAGTGATGTCAGGGATTGTTTCCATACAGCCAGGGCGGCGAAATGTTGTGACCGTCCCAACGTTCATAACTAGCAGTCCTACTCTGGCGGCCATCTCTAATATAAGCCTGCCTCTCGTATCTGGGCGTGGCATCCCCCACTCAAGGGCTCTGGCATTAAAGTCTCCAGCTACCACCATATGTCCTGTTGTCTGTAGGATCTCATCTTCCAAGGCATCTAGCTTTGAGCGGAAATCCGCAATCGCTTCATTTGGGGTAAAGTAACAACTAAAGTAAGTTGTACCCTTACTCTTGATCCATACAAAACCTCTGCCCGCGCCATGCCTTTCGATATACACTCCTCCATTTAATACCCAAATAGCAGCCGTCCCCAGAAGGTCCGAGATCCAATAAGGCGACTGCTTATTTTGGTACTGCTCACTTAATAAAAGCAGGTCAGCTCCGTTCTCAATTGCCAGCTGCTGCAAGAGATAGTCAGCGGTCTTGCTGCGATTCATGTTCCCTTGAATTATACGCATCATATTCGGTTCTTGGCCTCCTGGAGAGCCTCCCGATACACCTTGCATTTTCCGGTTCCTGGAGCGTGTGCTACTTCTTCTTGGCTGACACCTTTTTCCTCACAAAGCATACAACGGCCTACGGCTGTGCAGGCTTTCGCCTTGTGGTCGGCGCCAAGGCACCTGTAGCAAAGTTTGCTTCTGTCCGGCCCATCGCAATTTCTGGCCACATGCCCATACCCAAGGCACTTAAAGCACCGCGTTGCCACGGCTCGTTCCCGAACTCTGCAAACGGTCCACCCTATTTTAATTTTCCTTTTGTTTATTAATTTCAAGGCTGCTTTTCCACTCATTACCACCACTGCCACCTTTTGCTCTCTGGCGCACGGGAAGAGCATAACATTTACTTCCTCTGCCTCCGGTACATCCCGCTTAATTGCCTCCGTTACCTCTTCCTTCCCTGTGTAGGAATCAAGATCGCGGATTTCTACTGTCATCTTGGTCCCAAGGTTAACTACTCGGCCTTTCTCACCCAAGGTACTGCTCAGCAAGTCCCGGAAGCCTTCCATACTTTTAGTTTTTGGCCGAGTTCTATGAGCACCTCGCCCGCTCTTGTCTGGCGGATTGCTGTCACCTCCGCCTTCCGCTTCATCCGGCTTTACTTTACTCCGTAACTCCTTTAGGACATCTGCGTATGTTTGGCCCTCCGCCGGTTTAACTAGCAGGGCGTCAGGACGGACCTTTGTGCGTCGTTTCTTGGGCCTCTCTTGCGCACCAGAAATAGCAACGGGCTTAGGGTTTGTGCTTTCCGAGCACCGTCTTTCAGCCTCCATTTGATGCTTTTTTCCAGAGACTTTTTTCCCTTCTGGACTCTGCTCTTTCCCACCCGTCCGTGAGCGCTACTTCCCTCAACCTCTTTTCCTTCATTCTTTTCAGCTGGGCTAGAGGCAGTTCTTTTTACGCTTCCTGACGGGGTAATCGTGCCCCGCTCCGTAGTTTGTTCCAACTGTGAGATCTCGGACGACCTGACCATTTGGGTAACCGGCGCGCGCAAGTATGTGATACCATAAGCGACAGCGTCGATCGCATCTTCTAGTTCCACAAGCCCCAGTTTAACATCATTAGATATGTTTTTCTGTCTGTCCGTTGCTTTCTTCATTTTTTTAATAATGGCTTTGCATTTCAAAATCAGCTGCTTTTCTTAGCCGGCCCACTATCCACTGCTTCTTCAGTATTTCTACGCATCGCATGCTCTTTTGTCTGAGCTGAATCCTCTTGTGGTATCGTCGACGTCCTAAGCGGACTACTGGCAGCATTAGCCATATTCAGGCCTAGCACCGCTGATCTGCCTTTGACACTGCGCTGTGGCGTATCGTTCTCACTCACCATGTTCACTGAGGTTTCTCCTATTTTAGTAGATGGAGGGGTCCTCTGTATTCTTGCGTCTTTTTTAAAAATGTTTTCAACGTTTTCCTCAGCACTTGTAAGGTCTACCATTTCTACCGTTCCTCCATGCATATCCACGGAGCCACTTGGCTGCTGCGGCGCTATTAGAGAAGCGCCATCCTCCTTTTCATTAATTAATTTATTGATTGTTTTCATTTCTGTTCCCACGAGTAGCACGAGAAAAAAAGGTCACCTATGACAGAGCTCTGCGTTATCATAGGAAGGCTATGATTTAAACCGGAAGTCGCCTAAAACCGGAGTTCACATACTTGCGACTAAGCATCCCCTTAGCCATGCAGCTATCGGCGTATGTAGTGCCACCTTAGCTTGGGTGTGCTAGCTTTTGGTCCACCCCGGGTATTTGATTTCCCCGGTACCTGCCATATCTGGCGGGCTGTCCCCTATCCGCCACCTGGGGAGGCGCCCGATGGGGGAGCTAGCCAACCCCACACGGGAAATATTAAATATTAAATATTAAATATTAAATATTAAATATTAAATATTAAATATTAAATATTAAATATTAAATATTAAATATTAAATATTAAATATTAAATATTAAATATTAAATATTAAATATTAAATATTAAATATTAAATATTAAATATTAAATATTAAATATTAAATATTAAATATTTAAATATTAAATATTAAATATTAAATATTAAATATTAAATATTAAATATTAAATATTAAATATTAAATATTAAATATTAAATATTAAATATTAAATATTAAATATTAAATATTAAATATTAAATATTAAATATTAAATATTAAATATTAAATATTAAATATTAAATATTAAATATTAAATATTAAATATTAAATATTAAATATTAAATATTAAATATTAAATATTAAATATTAAATATTAAATATTAAATATTAAATATTAAATATTAAATATTAAATATTAAATATTAAATATTAAATATTAAATATTAAATATTAAATATTAAATATTAAATATTAAATATTAAATATTAAATATTAAATATTAAATATTAAATATTAAATATTAAATATTAAATATTAAATATTAAATATTAAATATTAAATATTAAATATTAAATATTAAATATTAAATATTAAATATTAAATATTAAATATTAAATATTAAATATTAAATATTAAATATTAAATATTAAATATTAAATATTAAATATTAAATATTAAATATTAAATATTAAATATTAAATATTAAATATTAAATATTAAATATTAAATATTAAATATTAAATATTAAATATTAAATATTAATATTAAATATTAAATATTAAATATTAAATATTAAATATTAAATATTAAATATTAAATATTAAATATTAAATATTAAATATTAAATATTAAATATTAAATATTAAATATTAAATATTAAATATTAAATATTAAATATTAAATATTAAATATTAAATATTAAATATTAAATATTAAATATTAAATATTAAATATTAAATATTAAATATTAAATATTAAATATTAAATATTAAATATTAAATATTAAATATTAAATATTAAATATTAAATATTAAATATTAAATATTAATATTAAATATTAAATATTAAATATTAAATATTAAATATTAAATATTAAATAATAAAATATTAAATATTAAATATTAAATAATATTATTAAATATTAAATATTAAATATTAAATATTAAATATTAAATATTAAATATTAAATATTAAATATTAAATATTAAATATTAAATATTAAATATTAAATATTAAATATTAAATATTAAATATTAAATATTAAATATTAAATATTAAATATTAAATATTAAATATTAAATATTAAATATTAATATAATATTAAATATTAAATATTAAATATTAAATATTAAATATTAAATATTAAATATTAAATATTAAATATTAAATATTAAATATTAAATATTAAATATTAAATATTAAATATTAAATATTAAATATTAAATATTAAATATTAAATATTAAATATTAAATATTAAATATTAAATATTAAATATTAAATATTAAATATTAAATATTAAATATTAAATATTAAATATTAAATATTAAATATTCCTACTTGGCCATATTAATCGGTTGAGAAATAACCAAGTTCCATCCTACATAGTAATATTCCAGAACTTCATCTAAAAATCATTTTAGAATCCCATTTCCATTGTAGCTCACAAGTTTTATCGTTATCGGCCGAGAAATAGCAGTAATTTTGTATAGATCATAAAATTTGATAACTTGTCATTTGATAAGTTACAGACATTCTGATGTGCAACGCTTATCGCTTATCATTATTAAAATTTGATAAGTTTTTAAATTGATGAGTGATGAGATTATTTTAGTTTTGGTGAAACACTTCATTATCAAAAAAACTAACTTATTATAAATTGCTAAGTAATAAGTGATAAGTAGTTGGTGCAATAGGGCCCTGATCACTCGAACAGTTCAAACACATAATTGCTAACAATAATTTTGACTGATGAAAGGACCTTGTTTTAACTAAAGCATCAAAATGTATTGGTATTGATTTAGGAAATTACATTAGCTTGATTCCAAATTGCCTTCCACTGCACAACTAATTCCATTAATTATTTTTTTTTATAAATTAATTAACATCTCCAACCCTGAGTAAATCCAGTTCACACGAATTTGAAGTGTTTTTTTTATATTTCAAACACTTTATTTAATTTTATACAGTGATTTAGCAAAGTAAAAACAAACGGGTTGTTTTAAATATAAACAAAACAATCTTCAACTATAGTATATCACATCAAAGAAGTATAAAAGTTTTATCAAAAATCATTAGTACGCATACACAGATAAGGATACTAAACGCATGAATTTGTTTAAATCCAAATTCTAGTAAACAACATTGTAATTGAGTACCTACCTAAAAGTTAAACTTTTCTTTATCTTATATTTTAATAATAAAGCCTTAACGAAACCCATAAAACCCTTCATAAAGAAACTTGAAGAGATTTACAAAAATAAAATAAAAACATAAGAAAATATCCCTTTCACTTTGAAACAAAAAATTCAAGATTTACTGCAAAACTTTTAGATAAACTCAAAAATTTATTTTTTGTGTTCAATGTTTTATTTTTGGAAAAAAACAAATCTTAAAGTTTAAATGTGAAATAAACTTTGCATGATTTGTTTGTATTCTGTTATATAACTCTGAGTGGCAATGATGAGATAACGTTTCCGTTTAAGCATTCCTTCTTAAAGTTTTCACCTCAAAAAAAAATTTTTTTTTTTTTTAAATCAATCCTGTCAATTTATTTATAACAAGTCTAAAACATAAATTTTGGCTTATTTTACAACAGATAACCAATTTGTAAACCACGTGAACTCAACTCTTTTTTAATTGATCCACATTAAAATTTTTCACGTCTCTTTTCATGATCTGTTTTTATTTCGCCCATCCGTTCTCAATCCGTTCTTTATCTGTTAAGCGGCGAACATAATAAAAAACTGGACTTATTGGAAACTAAATACTTTTCTTGCCAAAATCGATTGCCAGTTATAATTTTTCATCGGGTTTTTTACAGAAATGACTTCTACAATAAGATTGTTCACCGCTGTGACTCACCTTTACCAATAGAAAACAAATAATTTTGGAAATAAGGGTTCCTTTAAATATGTGGAAGAATTACATATCGTCACCAACATTTTTTTTAAGCTCAATGCTATGCTGTAGACGACAAAAAAACCAATAATTAAATATATTAATTTAATAATGGATTACTTGAACTTCCCAAATTGTAAGTTAATTAAATAATTGATTCGTTAATACAAGGATCCATCCAGAGCTAATTTACTTAACAAGAAATCTACGAGTATATAGAGCATCAATCAAATAAAAAAAATCCCTTCTATTTTGTTGTAATTTAAATAAATGTAACGGAAACCTCATAAATGATTATTCTAAATAATTCCTAGCTGTCAGTATTTAAATAAGATTTAAAATACGTATTACATCATTTTCGACTTAACTTCACATTTTCCCATTATTTATGGATGAATTGTGGTTTGGTAAATCTTAAAATGACTCTCAGGGGACCCAAAAATTTAATGATTTTGTTTTATTCCATCTACCATACCATTTATACGCGTTTTAGGTTTATTTTAGGTCTATGCTGTGTTTGAATATTTTTCTAATATGGTTTTAGAAAGAAAACAACGAACAATTTTGTTTTTCGTCAATATATGTATGTATGTATTTAGGTACCGCAGCTTAATGAAAATCACACTCATAAAATCTCTTTCTTGTGGTATCTCTTGCGAACCGTCAAATATAATTTATGTATATTATCGATCCTAGCACTCTAAAAATTAGAAAATTTCAAAGAAAATGGAACAGAATAAATTATAAATTTGCATAAAACACACAGAGCACCGTACAAGTAATATTATAAAATATAAGCGATTACAAGCAACCGCAACCAACCCAATATACAGCAACAACGATTTTTTTTTTTTATCATAAGAATCATAAATGATTAATAAAGTTGAATTTCTGGAATTTCGAGATATATAGCTTATATACTCATATCGTAAAATTGTTCATTAAAGATGTATACATAATCTAAAGTAATGCAAGAGCAGAAAATAATTTTATTTAAATTACTTTTATTTTTTTTTAATATATTCCATTTGCGCTTGTGGGGGTTTTCGTTTCCTTTTCGGTACAACAGATATGGTGAAATTCCGCAGATAAATCTTAATCGGTGAATGGCAATAGTACAGTGCCAATAGAAAGGATAAATAGTTTTTCATTTAAAAAGCGTGTCAAACACATCAGGGAAAGAGTTAGGCAGAAGTTTTGCTTTATTCGTGTATATTTCACCTCATTTACCATTATCGTGTGATTTTTTTATTTTTTTTTTTTTCTCGGGATAATGACAGAACATTATGAATAAATAAGTTGAGGTTTCTCTCCCATTTTCCGCCGTAATCATTGTTTTGTCATCTAATTTATAGAATTTTTTCTGTGGTTTACTTTATTTTATTTTTTTTATCTTGCACATAATATTTTACCGTTATGTATTCACATAAATAAGTATATTTTAAATATATGAGTACATTTTTCTACTCTACGTTCCTTGAAATTTGTTTTATTTATTTTCTACTTTCGGAAATTTTTAAGGATTTAACCATTATTGTTGAAAAAAATATTTTATATGTAGAAAATGTATATATTTTACCAGTATACAGGAATGAAAAACGTGATTGAGAATTTATTAATGAGAAATTATTTAAACAGGTGTGGAATTTTTTGTTGATGGGATTTATGTCATTGTTTTAATGGTATAATGATTCCTATCTGTGTATTAGTAAACGATGAAATTTAAATTTTTTCCCGAATGTACATTTTAAATTAAGGCCGAGTTATAATGGGCATACGTTTTATAAAATTAATTGGAAGATCCGTATACAAATTGTATAATCTTATTTATGTATTTATTTCTTATAACCTTTAAAATATTTACAAACTTATGAAATAATTAAAATACTATTAAAAAAAAGGTATGAATATAGGTTAATCTTTTCCAAAAGGTAGAAGCGAATCACCTTAGTAATACAATTAATTTTAAATACATCCACCAAATAAATTATAAATAAATACGGATTATTACGCCAGTGAGCTAAAAAAAATTACTTCAACCTTCCAACAGCAGTAACGGTCGGAGCGGATATAGCGGATAGATAATATATAGCGGAAACAACAGAGCATCAATTGCAGTGCATACCTAAACAACGGATCTTCATGACACCAAGGTCACGAATTAGTTTGTTACTTTATTACTATAATATATGTTTTTTTTTTAGTTATATTTATTTATTCTTTTTCTAATTAATTAATTATAATGTACTTAAAAATTCTTTTTAGTGATAAGCCGAAATAGTAAAGAAGCGATAACTTCTGGAGATCGGAAATTATTTGTTCCATATTGAACCAATAATTTAATCTTAAACATGCTATGCATTTCAAAATTATATGTGCATCGTGAAAATTGTTTTTATTATAATATAAAATTGCTTCCAAAATTTTATGTGGACCATATTAAAATAAATAAAAAAAATTGTTAAATTTTAATTCATACATAAAGGAAACTTTAATCAAGTTACTTACTTACTATGTCAATTCAATAATCACTATTTGTAAACACTAAATATTGTCAAATCATTGGTCATATTTTCTGTAAATCACAATGGTATAGCTCAAGCGGTTAAAATCGGTTAATTCACAAAACAATAGGTAAAGCTGCTATAATTCTTAGACGCTTCAAAATATTACAAGCTTATGAAGTTTGCCATAAAGCTTACCAAATGATTTACCATAAAATATGATAGCCATGATGTAAAACAAAAAATTATAAAATTATTGCTATTCAATCATAATCTGGTGAAGAAGAAAGATCAACAATAAACAGCTATAATAATATACAGTGTGTTATTCAATTTGTAAAACAAAATAAAAAAATTCAATTAACAGTTTGGCTACAAAGGTTTTTTAAATACATCATTCAACAAGCAGTTCAATAGTGTAAATTTTGCTATCATCTGAAGTTTCATCTTTAATTTCATAAGTCTACATATTCCATAATTAATATGGTCCAGTGCAAAATTTAATCAAGCCAATTAATTTTTTTATATGTGGGGCTTCTTTTGGGTGACGTATGCATGAATCCCTTTTTCCTGAAGCTTTCGGCATATCGTGGACTTACTAATGATCCGTTTTGATGATGAATTAATCCGATTTTGTATGTTGCCTAGTGTTAACGTAGCGTCAACCTTTACAGCTCATGGAATCAAGACGATTGCTTTTAGGGATGCAACTCTTTTTCTTCCTCTCCCCTCAGTATTTTTGAGCACTCCTTTGTTTTTTTGTTTCGTTACTTGGTATAAAATGGTATTTCGATGACAAGCATATTTTTTTGCCAAGTTAGCGGTTGAAATTGCACAATTGTATTCAGCCACAATGGCGGTTCTTGTTTCGACGATAAGTTCCAATTTTTTCGGCATTTTGGAATTATCTATCGTTTGTAGGGAAACAAACCAGTTATTTTAAACCATTGGAAAACAATTTAAAGTTAAATATTGGCAACTTGATGTTCGAAAAACAGAATACATAAATAAACAATTTAGAAACAGAAACTGAGTGCACAAATAATTTTGAAATGTACTTAACCCTTACGAGACACACTGGGTTAAATTAACCCAGATATTTTTTTTTAACGCACGCCATTTTGGGACGATTGGTCCTTGGACCATCGGGCCAGTGGATTAGGGAAGTTTGAAATGTCCACTACTATCCCTCTTTAAGCCAGCTACAGTGCATTTATAGAAGCCGTGCAATGAACAAAACAGGTATGGGTAAAAATTACCCAGTGTATCTATTACGTCAGAAAAACGTTTCATTTAAAAAATTGTTTTTGGTAAATATTGTATGTTTGTGTTAAACTTATATAATTTTTGTCTATTTGAAATAAAATATGTATGTACAGAGAAACCTCACTACAACGGACATGAAAAAACGGGGTAAACGGAATTCTTAAATGATTTTTATATAAAGTTTTGGAATATGGCCAATTACGAAGAAACTTGGCCATTTCTTATCCGATTTTGATGAAATTCTCAAGTGATTTTTAGATAAAGTTCTAGAATATGGCCAATTAGGATGGAACTTGGCCATTTCTTATCCGATTTTGATGAAATTCAGCATGTTCGATAGAAATGGGATTTTCAATGATTTTTATACCTTGTCATTGAATGCACAGGTAAAGATCAATTAACTACCCCCCGCAAGAAAATAAGCATAACATACTAATTAGGAAGGTTCCAATTAGAATACGCCATATTGCGGTTACCTGTATAAATTTCTATAACAACATTTAGCAAAAATAATTGAAACATGTTTAGTGTTAAACGGTATGACGCGACAATTACAGATTGAATCAATGTTGGAACATTACAAGCAACAATTCTCGTTCAAAAAATAGGGATTCAGGTAAAAATCTTTGTTTGTATCACTATAAGTATCCGAATAAAGCTACTAAATGACAAAGTAATTGCACCTGGAAAACGATTTCAACTCGGCAAGTAGAGTTTCTGATTTCTCGAATGTTTTTCATTCTCGAGATTCGAGATTCTCGAATTTTGCAACAATTTTGTTTCTCGAGAAATAGAGAATTTCATTAAATTTTCTCAAGATTCTCGAGAATTTCGAGAATGTTGGAATACTTATTTTGCCTTCAAAAAATAAAAATATTTAACAAACTTAATCTTAAAAGTTAATGATAATTTCTTAATTTAAAATAGAACGTTATCCACTCATTTAGGAAGGCAATAACAAAATAAATATCAGTTCATCATGTAAATCAATATTTCTTATGAAGATTAAAAATGATACGTAAGATACGTACCACTTAGAACGAAATAATTCAAATTAATTTATTAGTAAGTTAATTTTCGTTATTTAAAAAATAATGTTTCAAAACTACCAAACTGTCTATGGATTTGTCATTTAAACATACTCTTCGTTTGGTACACAAATTTCCAGACACCGAAAAATTCCATTCATTTTACGTATGTAGATGTGGGTTTTATTAATAATAAAGCATTTGTAAGATTTTCCAAATTTCTGGTTATTTTACCAGTTGCTTCATAAACCACCATTTCCGAACAACGGAGGTCATTCTCTATTGTTGTGGGTAGCTGTATGCTTTCACGAATGCTCTCCTCTAGAAGTTGTTCTATAGAACTAATATCGTCTTGAGGCGTCGCTGAACTTGAAGATTAATTAAATTCAATACATGACAAATGACGCATCTTAACGGCTAAGTACCTCTATTGATTTTTTAACTGGCGTAAGGATGCGTAATACATACATATGTATATTGGAGGCACCTGTATCATTTTATTTTTACGATCTCATAGTACCGACCAAGATTAAGGTCATTTACCGTTTTTATAATGGCTGGTTTAATTTAAAAAAAAAAACGTTCAATCATGCTTTTGATGGTATTTCATCTGGTCTTACAATCTAACAATAACTGTAATTCGTAAACCTCAGAAATCATTTCCTTTATCGTCGTGTGAGAATTAAAGTGTCCCATACGCCATTTGGAAAATTGTTGAGAAATCGAAATTTTAACTTTCAATGAAAAGCTGCTTATTTTCCCGGTATAATTATTAGATAATGTCAATTTTTATCGTTACTTTAATCATTTATTTATTTGAAACGATTTAAAAAATGTTACTAGAGCAATCCCAAAAAAAAATTAAGAAAACCGGAAAAGTGCCGAAAATGGATATAGGACACTTCTCATATACTTCTAAAAATATTTTTGTTTCTGTTTTATGTAATTCGACATTTCTACGGATATACATAGAACAAATTAATAAAAAAGAAAATCGTTTTTTTTTATCAAGAAAAATAAACTTTATTATTCAAAATAGTTTTAACATTCTTAGTAACAAAATAAAATTATCTTTAATACACTTCAGGTAAAATCACTTAAATAATCACAAAAAAACATTTCAATGTTTATAAAAATAAAAATAAAATCGCAGTTCTATTAAATTTCAGTCTTTGGTAAGTTTATCAATTAATTGTCCGGTAATTTCAATATAGCTCTATAAAATTGGACATCCTCATATGGCATACAGCTAAACATAGACTGGATATCCTTATTCTTTTCTTTGGAAATAACTCCAGGAGTGTTTAGTTTTGCCACGGTTGGAAGTGCCTTATTGAGCTTCACTCTATTTCTTTCCACCATCAATGGTATTGTTTCATACGGTTGATCATTTTGATAATTTTTTTTAAATTTAACGGTAAATAAGTTTTCTTTTTCTAAAAGTAATTCGGTTGCTTCTGTAAATTTAACAGAGGTAAAATTAAGTCCAAGTCCGGCCTTGTTATAATTGTCAAAATCAGTTGCATGCATCTGCATTAATTTTAATTTGACGTTTTCATAATCCATAGCCCTTAAATGCTTCAAAAGGCAGTCTCCCTGACAGACTGTGATATTCTATATGTTTCAGATGCCGTTCAATTACACTGTGCATGGCATCTACCTCTTGTACCCGGGAATGCCCTGGTACAGAAAATCGTTGAACTATTGTATGAACCAGGTTGTTTTCGCAAAATTTTAGCAACGCCAGTGATGTTATGCGGTTTCGATTTTGTGGGACACAGGAATCAGACCATAAAATAATTTTTCTCACTTGTTGAATGTCATTTATCACCGATTTTAGAATTTTTATCAATACGCTGGCAATGTCATTTTCTGTTCGTCCGCTTTGGCTCTCATACCAAATTGAACAGTATGTTATGCCGTTTGCATGACAATACCCGGTTAAGTTGTACAAGTTCAATTTCCTTTTATAAAAGAAGTTGGATGCGCTTCCCTGTAAATTAAAAACATTTTGGAGGTCATAAGAAATAATTGCCACCGTAGGATCAAGTTGAGCTAATTGTTTATCTGCCTTTTTGCGTTCTTTGGCACTTTGATTGAGTTCCTTATGTTTTAAATTTTCTGCGGTTTGTTTTTCCCTTGAATCTAAAATATGTTGATATTTGCAGCAGGGGTCGCATATATCTTTTTTGGGCACGAAAAATGAAAGGTTATACTCGGTATTAAAAAGTTTTCGGTAGAAATAGTTTTTAATATTATCTGATTCATTTTGAGATTTGAAAAGCCGATACATTTTTTGAATAGAAAGCCCAGGCTCAAGATATTGCCTCTGTGTGTCAGCTCTTAAATAATGAGAATCGATACATGGAAACGATTCTATATGACTTCGAATTTTCTGAATATGATCATTACTCACGGTTTTATTTTTATGTTTCCCTTTACTCGATGGCTTTGGTACACCAGTGACTGGATTGAAATTATTTTTAAGAAAATAGTAAATTGTTCGCTGAGATATGGACAATGTAGCTAAAAAAAAAGATCGGCTACTCTTAGCTGTTCTTTGCCATGTTTTAGAGAATAAAGGAAAGAATTTTGTTTTCTCGACGTTTCGGAGGTCGTCCTTTTTCGTTCAGCAGGCGCAACAGTCACATACTTGGTATAAAATATTCGTTTTTCTAAATCAGATAAAACCCAGAAGTCACTAACTGTGTATTTCCTTTCGAATTGATTCCAAAAAGTACAATGTACAGTTAAATGGGCATGCTTTGTCACATTTCGGCGGCTTCACACATTTGGCAGGAACTGTTTTTTCTTTTGTATTATTGTACTCTTTTCCTGCCTGACGTTTTCTTCATAAGATTTGACTTTTCTTACTAGTTTTGTTAATTTTGCACTTACGAGATGGAGTTGCAGTGTCCATAACGTTTCTAGGTTGAAGCAACACGTTTTGATGTTGGTTAGTATTGGCAATAGTTTTATTTATTTGGAGCTCTAAATCTACAATTCATCGTTATCTGGAACATAGTTGGGATCGTCGATTGAGTCATCACCAAATATACTTAAATGAGAATTAGAGGCTCCATTAGAATCTTCGCTTGAGTTCAGAACATCGGCGAGTATTCTTAAAAAATATAAAATCCAATAAATTAAATTAAGACTTACATAAAAAGTTAAATATCGTATCGCTGCAATTAATAAATTATTATAATTTATTGTAAACACTACTATTTACCAAATATATTCACACACAAGTAAATAAAAAGTTGTGTTTTAATTTATTAAATACACTTTAACTAAATTTAGAATAATATTAAACATATTTACCGTTCAACACTGGGTTGCATAGATCGGACAGGGGATGATCCATCTCTAATTTATTAAATTTAATTATAAACTATTTTTAAACTAAAAAATACAATAGCAATTTACCTAATAGATTCATTTTTTTCCATTATGTTATATTCCGTTATGTTATATAGATGTTCACCATGATACAAAGAATTAATAAGATATGCTCAATAGATGTAATTACGTCATCTGGTGACAGAAATTTGTTTTTTAGTTTTTGTTATTTCTCTATTTTATTTTGTTTTTAGCACGTCATTCGGTAGTATCGTGGTGCAGCATCGAATGACGTGCTAAAAAACAAAACAAAATAGAGAAATTTGTACAAAAACTAAAAAATAAAAAACAAATTTCTGTCACCAGATGACGTAATTACATCTATTGAGCATACCTTATTAATTCTTTGTATCATGGATGTTCACTCACCGAAAGATTAAAGAGAACTAAAAATTTTAGAGTTAAACGACACGCTTTTTATAGTTCATTTTTGGAACCAATTTTTTCATTTGATATGGGAGATGGGACAAATAAACTGAATTTTATATTAAAAATTGTGAAATTAATTGTTCTATATCCATGTTTATAGGATATAGGACATTTATGAGTGAAACGATATTTTTAGAAACGTATTATAGAAAATTGATCTATTTAACAGTAAAACAATTTATAGGACATTTAAGTATAAAATAAACCGAAGTAAACACACATTTTGTGGTCTATAGGACAAAGGAAAAAAATTCTATTTTGAAAACGATTAGATATAGAACAATTTCGATAAGAGATTCTGAAAGAGCGCAGTCGAATTAGTAAGACTATAAGTTAAAAAACAATTTTTGGAAAAAATGGTCTATGGGACATTTTAATTCTCGCACGACGTTATGTTAGTTTGTAAAATACTATTCCGGTGAATTTTTGTATAGTTTTACAATTTCTCTAATTTTTATTTTTGTATTTCTAATTTGAATATTATCAACAACAAATGCATGATCACCTAAATCATCTGACACAAAATCATTATTTAAGCCTTAATCGCTGGAATTGCTACACGAAGATACTTGATGTGCATTTTGTAGAAGATTGTCATTACCGCCAAGTGTATTGCGTGATTATAACAGAACTGATGAAAAGCCGGCGACAACATACCATTTTTCAACATTATACTGGCTCTATCGCAATAGAAACTATGTCTGATTTGTAATGTAAATCGAACGATTGAATTACTTGTCACCATTTCAATCGCTTTTTCAGCAGGGCATGCACCTTCAATTCTCATCAAGCCTAAATTTTCAGACGATCTACTGGAAAAATATAAATATACATCTAAATACGTATGATTACGGAAAATGGTTCATTCAGAGTGTATAATGATAATGAGAATTTTTGGTTTCTCGCCTTCATGTTACTGATTTTTAAAATAAGTTTGTTTTTAACATTAACGTGAATTATTTGATTTAATTTTATATTTTATTCAAAACTTGAAATAGTTTTTAATTTTCTTTATTGTGATATTTTTTGTATTTTATTTTTATTTTAAAAATACTAGTTTCGAGCTTCGCTCTTGTTGTTGTTAAATAAAATAATATAAATTGTTAAATAAATAAATAAAAAATTTAAAAATTGTTTGTGTTGTTTGTTGTTTTTCGATGCTTTTCCTGGTTGTTGTTCTATTTCATTTTTGCTACCCTGTCGTACAATCTATTTGTTTTTGTATTTAGTTTTTCATTTAAAATCAGTGTGTTGTTGCGTTGTTTATAAAATAAAATATAAAATTAAATCAAATAATTTAAGTGTGATATAAGCCACGGCCACCACAAATAATAATGTATTTACATTATTACGGAATTTATTAACGTGAAATTTATAAACTAAATTAATCACACCTGATGGATTTTTCGGGAATAAGGATCCCTATAATTGCAGATAATTCTTTAATATTACCACTAATAGATATTCCATCGTTTGCAGCAAGCTAAGAAATAATTCTTGCAAGTGTTAAACTTTTATCGTTTATAAAATACTCGCCGATCTGTTTTCCTTTTTTGGTTGTCGGTTCACAAACAACGCTATGGTAGAACATTCTTTAATTTTCGCAGGCGAATGCCGATGTAAACCCGTCATAGGTGCGGCCTTACACGCAAGAGACTCCGCGTATTGAGTAACACTAGCTATAACTTGGTCAAGGTCAGTTGTTTTAAAATATTTCCAACACATCTTCGCTGTTATATTCGGTCATATTAAAATAATTTTGGGGGTTAACTTTAAGTGTTTTTATTTTTAACAAAGTGTAAAATTTATTTAAAAAAGGTAATAAATGTATAACAAACACTATTTTATTTATAAAAAAATTAAATACTGAACAAAAAATAAGATATGTATAGGTGCCGCTAATTATAGTATTAATATTTCTCGATAATCTCGATTAAATTTCTCGAGAAATGAGAATCCCGAAATTTTTTAATTAATTTTTCTCGAGATTACGAGTATTAAAATTCAAAAATCTTTCTCAAGATTCTCGAGATGAGATTTCTCGAGCAGAAACTCTATCGGCAAGTAATTCGGGAAATGTAACAAAGCCGATATTAGGTGTCGATTTTTTATGCAAATTCGGTCTAACAATAGATTTAAAGAATAGAATACTGAAAGATAGTAAAACAACTTGAACCGTGAATATTATTATTAAAAATGACGATTCATTTACACCGTGATTTCTTACAATAAATGTGGATTACGGTAAACTTCTCAGCCAGTTTCCTACTTTGACTCAGGAACGTATGATGTACCGACTAAACAAAACGTCGTCCACAAAATTGTCACCCAAGGTCATCTGCCATATTCTACTCCTAGGAGGCTAGACAACAAACGGCAATAAATAGCATGGTCTTACTTCGAACATACACACAAAAAAATAAAAGGTCACCACAACACCGAATCGGTGTTACATAGTGTCCCACCGATCGGATATTTATAATTTGAATCCAATCGGATATTATAATAAAAATGGCATAAAATACATTTGGATAAAAACTTTTACACCGCATAAAACCCAAACAGGAACATTCATCTTTAGGAAAACACCTAGAGGTGCATTTTATTAAATCCAAAAGGAGTTTTTATAAAAATTTATCTTTTCGGATAGATAAAAATATTTATCCGTTGATGCGTATTTAATTTTATAAAATATATTCAGTTGGAGAAAAATAAAATACTTTTTCGGATAAAAAAACCAATTAACACCGCACATTTTTTGAGTGTATGGTTTTTATCCCATACCATACATATATGATTTTAATATGTTCCGAAGATTGTAAGAGAATTGAATCTTCTCATCAGGCCGCTGCGACTAGACTGATTGTATCACAATTTAAATTCTATTATACAGAAGGAATATGCAGGTTGCTTTAGCGAATTTAACTAATACAGCCAAAATCTCTTACAATTTTACTTTTTCACGAAAACTCCAAACGGTGTAAATATTTACTCCGATAGAACGAAAATAATCTCTGGGAAGTACTTTTTATAAATTCCGCTGTTGACAACTTTTGCGTTTACTCCGAACGGTGCAAAAGTATACTGTTCGATCCTTTTGGATATTTTAAAATTTGTACCCGATCTTGCGGAGTTAATATGGTACTATTGGATAAAAAATAAAGTTTTTTTCGGATAAAATACCATTCACACCGCAATATTTTTTTGTGTGTATACATTGTATATTTTCATCACGAACTAAAATAAACAAACATTAACTATTATTATTAATTTGAATTACAGCAATTATTTTATTTAACTTTTTATTATTATTATTGTTTTGACGTTTAAATGTTAGGTGCTGTAACAATCACAGACTCAAGTTTTATTAAACTGAGAATATCACTGTCGCAGCCTTCCTCTTAGTTGTTCCAGAGCAGCTTTTTCAGCCAGTTACCTTGGAGTGGCTGGGGAGGTTCTTTGCTGGGCCAAGAGGAAGCTAACAAATGCTACTATCTACAGGGTTTCGCTTAACTGAGTATCAGATGAGACCATCAACACGTTGTTTAAGGACTTACAATAAACTACTTATCCAGACATACTGTGTATCTGCCAACCGAACTCAAAACAAAATATTTTTGAGACCAATGTGATTGTAGTACAAAAAAATACATGTACAATAAAAAGAAAAATGGAATATAAAGAATCAAATAAAGAATAATGAAAACAAAAAATTTAATATTGTGAAAAAAAAATTATAAAGGTAATGATGAAAAATTGTAAGAAAATAACATAAATGTAATTGGTATACTTACTTAAGATGCTTAGTTAACACCACTGATAAACCGCAATCAAAAATTTTTGTTTGGAAACACACCAATCTCCCGCTTAACACATTCGCGGTCACACTTTTTTATTGATGACTACTCAGAATGCCACACACTGTAACTCTGGTAATTTTGAAGATAATTTAAATCTGATTGAAGTTTTTTGCATTAAATGGTTTGTAGAGAATTTTGCAATAGTTAGTGTATTTTTGCAAATACCACTGCAGATGCAGTGGTGACCCCCAATTTTATTTTATTTCATCTATAGGACAATACTGCATTAGAAGTAATACCACAGAATAATAAACAACCAGAACCGACATTACGTGGACCAAGAAATTTTTGCTCTTACCTTATATTTTACATGTTAATTTTGAATTTTCAGCCACTGAACGATAATTTAACACCGAAAATCTTACCTTCTATAAAGCAAGGTCAAAAAAATGAGTCCAATTTTCTTCATATAAAAACAGCGTTATGTCGCTTCTGGGTATTCTGTGGTAATACTGCAATTGCAGTGGTTGGACGAATAAAACTCTCTGTAACTCTTAAACGCGCTATTATTGCATTAACAGTATAATGAAAAATCGAAATTAAAAAAGGATGATTAATCAGTTTCATTCTTTTATTAAAAAACTTTAAATAATAAATAAGAAAAAAAATAATAATTCATCAGTACAAAATAAAATTGTTTTAAATTTAAAAAAAAAAAAGTCTTATATGGTTTTTAGGCTTCAAGAGGCGGGTTATGAATGGCCGAGTTATGCCAAGATTCGCAACAATTCAGACACAAAGGTGGATTACCTGGACATTGCTTACATTGAAACGCCGTTTGTTTCCGTTTTTTTGATAGTGTGCAACATCTGCAATCACGAAAGTATGATTTCCTTTTCCATCCGTTGGGTAGCGGACTTTTTTCAAGAAAATGTTGGCTTGATGAGGATGTTGATGCTGCTGATGCCTCTGGAAATATTGGAATGTTTACTGTCCTGTTTGGTGGTATTTTCAGATTGCGTCCATTAGGTATGTCTTGGATATTCAAAAATGAGCAAATGAGGGACTCTCTTAATTTTAAAAATGTTATCTTAGGAAACTTTCTTTTATAAATAAAGTAAGAATTAAACACAGCGATATCTATAATATGAAAGATAACTTTTTTATACCATCGAACAGTTTTTCGAGGACATGAATAGTAAGATACCAATTGATCTAGTCTATCAACACCGGACATATTTTGGTTGTATTCCTCGATTTCGATGGGTTTGGTTCGTTCTTTACCGTAACTATTTGTGGCTAAAGCCATTGCTGGGTGATAGGCTGTATTTATACAGAGGACGCCCCTCTTATCTTTCCATTTAGAAACATAGATATTTCCTTTCCGTAACCAGACATGCTCATTTTTTTAAGTTTTTTCGCAATAAATTCCTTTGGGTTTTCCTTTCGGTTGCTTCGTAGAGTTCCACAAGTATGGGTTTTATGAGATAATAATACGTTACATAAAGACACACTATTATAGTAATTGTCCATAAAAACTGTGTGCCCTTTTCCCAGGTATGGCTCCATTAATCTTAAGACCAAAGAATTAATTTTTGAACATGTTGAATCTGTATTTTGTTTCCCGCCATATATTTCCAGATTAAAAACATATCCATTTGGATCACACAGCTCAAAAAATTTTATGCCGTACCTAGATTTTTTATTTTTGATGTACATCCTAAAATGTAAGCGACCGCGAAACAACAACAAAGACTCATCCAGTGACAAATGCTTGCTTGGCCTGTTAGATGCTTGGCATCGATCCGTAAATAACTTTACAAATGTACTTATTTTGCTTAGCAGTTTTTCACCTATCTGATAATTAACATTGAAGCACCTCAAAATTTGGGGATCACTACATTTGCCTGAAAAAAAAAATCCGGAAATTTTAAAATCCCGAATAGTTGAAAAGTAAAAATCCAGAAAAATAAAATCCCGAAAAAAAAAATCTAGAAATTACTGGAAAAGCAATCCAGAAAAAAATCCAGAAAAAATATTTTGTTTAAAATCAATTAAAAAAATCATTTATTGGCATTTTTAGACTTAAGTCCTCACTTGAAACATTTGTGGTACATCTATCAGTAGAAGCGATACGAGCGATACAATTCCTTTGATCTGTGTCTGCAAGGTTGACGAAGCATTTACGA
Source organism: Tipula helvola (assembly GCA_963556165.1). NCBI lineage: Eukaryota > Metazoa > Arthropoda > Insecta > Diptera > Tipulidae > Tipula > Tipula helvola. Next base: position 288,804,898 of record OY744481.1, read on the forward strand.
AGCATTAAAGTCATAAGTCGCTCTAATAAATCCGTCGATACCATACTAACCCAACGAATTAAGCTAACCACAAAATAACTTGAAACATTTGTGGTAGAACTATCAGTAGAAGCGATAAGAGCGATACGACTCCTTTGATCTGTGTCTGAAAGGTTGACGAAGCAATTTCCATTATCATAAATATTAAGAACTTTACGTAAAACCTCAAATTTGATAGACATTTTATAAATTTTAATTATAATTTGGTCCGCACTTTGATAATTATGTTTTTGGATTTTAGTTTTCTGGATTTTTATTTTTCTGAATTTTTTTGTTTCTGAATTTTTTTTTTCTGGATTTTTTTTTCGGGATTTTCAGTTTCGATATTATTTTTTTCTAGATAAGGTAGCCAACCCCAAAATTTGCTCAAAGCGAGGTCCCGACATAGTGCTTGGAAAAACTGGATGATAATACAACGGATGCTTGGAAAATAAATGTCGCATTTTCGGTGGTTTAATTTGACCTTGTAAAAGGCAAAGACCGATGAATTTTAGCATTTCGGTTAAATTGATTTGTTTGAAATTAGCAGCGCGTGAATATCTCGTTGAGCGTTGGTCACTGCATAGTCTATTTCCGTAAATATTTGTTGAGTCAACTAAAATCTTGAACAGTTCATCACCAAAAAAACCATCAAACACTTCCCTTGGCGAATTTCCGGTAATTTAGCAGCCTGCAGAACACTCATCAAAATTAAAATTTGGTATATCGGCAGTAGTTGATATCCACAATTCTTCAATTTCATCGACACTATCTTCAATATGATCGCCTCCATTTTGACCTTCATATCCACTATTTTCAATATCTTCACTATCTTCACTATCATCATCACTTTGACCACTATTAATATACTCTGGGTCGACTATACTGTCATAAAAATAAAATCACCGAAAGAATACTTGTTCATTTTCTTCTTTTACAAGAATTTAATTGAAATTTTTAGAACGGCCTGCCTAAATGAAATGAAATCTTACACAAATGCAATATAAGTAAAATTGTGTGTATGTGAAAATACATTAGCGAATTTAATAAAAATTTGGTTTTAAAAATTTTGGTTCTACAAAATTTCGGTTTTTCAAAAATCATAAATTTACAAATCTCGGTTTACAAAATCTCGGTTTTCAAAAGCTCGGTTTTCGAAATTTCGGTTTTTATTTAGTTTTTAAAATTAAATTCCCCATTTCCCAGAATTTATCATTTTTGGTTATTTTAGTTTTGAAATTAAAATCCCCATTTTCCAGAATTTATAAAAATTAAAAACCGAAATTTTGTAGCACTGAGATTTTGAAAACCGAGATATTATAGCCAACCCTTATTCTCAAAATCTTGGCTTTTAGAAAATTTTGATTTTTTCAAAACTTTAAAATTAAATTCCCCATTTTTCAGAATTTATTATTTGTTGATATTTTAATTTTAAAATTGAACTCCCCATTTTTCAGAATTTTTAATTTTCAGTTATTTGCGTTTTAAAATGGAAAATCCCTACTTTCCAGAATCAATGAAGCAATATTTTTCCTATTGTGGTCGTTGTATAATGTGGTATTAAACAAAAACAGGATATCTGCAAACAACAAAAAGGTTGAGAAATCGCATTTAAAGTTTGTGTAAAGATTTTTTGAGATATTTTGTATTAAAGTTTTTAATTTTAATACCAATTTTACGTAAACTTTACTAATTAAAACCGAACAACAACCTAAAATAAAGCTTTATTTCAACAAATACTAAGATATCTGATTTGTTACATTCTAATATTGTTTTGCATACACTTTTCACATTTATCTTTAAACAACGTAAATTTCGTTATCTGCACAAATCGGGTTTTTCGTTAAACAAAAAAATCTCGATAATCTCGATTGGTATGTTTAATTAAAACTAGCTAATTGCAGATATGTACAGCATTTTTGATATTTTATTTACAACTTCATTAATTGCGTAAAACTGAATAAGTTAAAAAAACTAGTTTTATCCAAATTCACATCGTTCTGATTTATAAACGGGTACATATGTATTATCTGAAGTTGCAGTGTTTTCTGATTAATTTTTTTATTTTATTTAAGATAATTAGTTTTGAATAAAATTTTCTCGGGAAATATTAAAAATTATGACAAATGAATTAGGTTATTGAATACAGCTTCAAATTTTGAAATGAATTGCATCAAAAAATAAAAAAAATGTTTTTTGCAGATATCCAGATTTGGTTAATTCCACAGAATTTATCCATGCTAATGTTTAGTATGGAAAATAACTAGCTAGATGTGTGCATTTTTTGTCACTTTCCCAGTGTGCTTACAAATTCGACATAAATTTTATAATTTTGCTAAATTTTGATTTCGATTTTGAATTTTGAGGAATTAACAAATAAATTTTTAATTAATAAAAACAATTAAGGTTTTTTCAAAGAATGGTACGTAGACTTTTATTTTGTTTTTAAGGAAATGCACATACAAAAATTTGTTCTGATTATTGAAATACCCATTTTATTTTTGATAATAATTATATTTGCTTTTCATTTCTTATCATCTTTGCTTGAGTGACTTTTCTTATTGTTACACGATTTTCTTATTGTTGTTATGTTACGTAATTTCGTCGTAACCCTACATATTTCAATTTGTTTACGTTTCCGATTTTGGTGTTTAAAGAATCCATTTCAATAAACTGCTAAGTAGAGGTGGAAAACTATCGACAATTTCAACTATCGATAGTTTCGATATTAACATAAAAAACAATCGATAGAAAACTATCGGCCCAAATTGAAAGACTATCGATATACTATCGATACTATCGGATAATAAATTTATAAACTTTATTCAATTACATATAGGTTGACTACAACCAGAAACTATAAAGTCAAGGAAGGTTATTATAATCGGAAAGTTTTCCACTTTGTTTTAAAAGCAGCTAATCGTTTTTATGTAAGAAAATCAGCATCTCAACATTTTTCGGCTTTCAGACCGTTTGGGATCGTTGATCACCAATAATTTCACTAGCATATAAAAGGAATGACAACAAGAAAAACAACAAGAAATTATATCGCATAATAGCAAAACTCTCTTGTACGCATAAAATATCAATATCGACCTATCCAATTAAGACCATGAAAACGTCAGTTATCATAGTTTTAATGGAATACCATTTTTGGACTCCACGATGTCGAATTCCTATAATGATAAAATCTTAAAGTATTATCTCTAAAATTGATAAGGTTATGACTGATTTTATATTCTTAAAATAATGCGTTTTTAACTAAAAATCTAGTTAAAAGAATTCAAAGTTAACTCTTCAGTATAAACGATACAATTAAAGTGATCCGCTTATTCCTAGCAGCGAAAAGAACTAATTAAACCTTTATACTGCTCTCCTGAAAAAACAGTTTTTTTCACTTATCATATTCTTACTTGGATAGGTCGATATATCGATAGTATATAAAAAGTATCGATTGTTTTCGATAGTACGAAACTATCGATATATCGATAGTACTATCGATAGATTTCCACCACTACTGCTAAGTAGTAGTAATTGAGGATGATATTAGAATGCGATTTTTAATGTATCTATTTTCTTATATTGTGCATTTCCGTATGCTCACGGAAATTGTTTGTATATATCTTTCCACTGGCGTTTTGGTGCTAGTTATGTAGTTGATCATATGAGCAATGGCGAAATATGACCAATTTAAAATTCCTTATCTGATTATTGTGAAATTAAAATTGTAGAAATGGGATTCTAAAAATACCTAAATAATAAATTTAGTTCTTTTGTTGTGTTACCTATTAACAGGTCGTAGAGGTGTTTGCATAGGTGCTTCACCTTCAACGGCTTGGCAAATAAAATGGCAAACCTATGTTTGAAGCATGATATTATCCTGTTTTGGCTTCATTAATTATAAATGTCAAATGCAATTTTTTTAATTAATTGTTGTTGTTAATAACAGATTTACTTATCTTATACAGAAGAAAAGAATTGTTTGGTTATATGGATATTGAATGAATTAAGCGTTACACTTTTTTTTGCAATAAAATCGAAAATATTAATTTTTATTAATCCTGAATCCACACCAGTTTGTGAATGGATTTAATAAACCAAAATTGTTGCGGTTAATAGATGCACGTACAAATTGATTCAGCGATTGAAATAATAGTAAAACTATCTATAAAAAGTGTTATTAGAAGTTTTTAGGATATTTTTGGTGGATTGGAAAAATTTAATGAATTTTAATGGCTGGCCTGTGGTATGCTGTGTAATTCTATAAATCTGTCTTTTAAAGTTTTTATTATGATAAACGAATACTCATCTACACAAACTGTTGTGAATGAGCTTCGTGCTCAAAATAGATTTAATAAGTAAGGGGTTGTGTGAAAGGCAAAATTTGTGTATATATAAATAATAATTAAATACAAATTTTTAAAAAAGGTGGGGGAGGGTATCGTCCGAAAGCAATATAATAAACATCAATTAATTTCAAATTCAAACCGATTTATTTAATTATTTTTTTTTTTATTTAGTTTTTTAAAATCTTTAATTTTTCGAGGCTGTAGATCAGTGCGATTTGGCCTTCTTGGGCCATTTTTGAGGTTTCTCGAATTCTCTGTTTAGCACAGACCACTTATAGTTCCTCCTTGTGAGAACTAAAATAAAAAATGAAACCACCTTTCTAATGTGACCTGTACATTCATCGCTCTCTTCAACGAAAATGGATGGTTGCAATAATTTAATTTGGAGCATGCATTTCGCCGTGATTTTTTCACAAATATTCAAAAAATGACATTCTGCCTTATAGCATATCTCGAATGTTTGTATGATAATACGAGCTATTTCTTCATATTTAAAAGTTGGCGCCTCTAAAGCTCCATAATGTGTAACACTTTTTTTTTAAATGTTTCTCATGTAAAAATGCTTCTGTTATTGTAATGGTGCTTTCTTCTTCAGATTTTAATAATATTTGAGTGCACTTTTGACAGTTCACGGCCTTTTAAGCACACTACCCTGCGAAATAGATTATTATATTTCCTTTAAATTCAGGGTATGTGCATTACCAATCAAGTTGTCGATTCTGCCATCATCATTTAGTTCTGACATTCGAGAACTTTTGAGACTTGCTTTATAGCCTTCTCGAAATATGTTCCAATTAACATCTAAATTGCTACATTCATCTGGAACACAATTTAAAATTGGTGAATTGAACAAAATTTTCAACGATAAAATATTAGCAAAATGAATGCCAATATCGTGACTGGAATGGGGGCGAAATTATAGCCGCCTTTCCCACGAAGTGTCGAAAAAAAATTTTCCAATGCGTCTTGATTGGTTTTGCCGGTAAGAAGGTATTCGAATTTAAAACTCTTATTTAAATAGTCGAACAAGTAATTTTTGAATAAAGATGAAGAAAATTTGATTCTGTCATGTTTCTCTGTTGCGAAATTAAAATCAAAGTTACTGACGACAGCTTTTGAGGATGCGGCATAATAGAGGTTTTTTATAGTAGGCTTGTGCAGTCTATCTGCTTTTTGTTTATAGGTTAGGATATTAATTACAATATTGCAGTCATAATTTGTCCAAGGTATTAAAAATATATAAAGCATAAGAATTACTTATTAGAGTAATTATATTTCATACCTTTAAAATTTTTTTAGAGCAGTAAACTAACTGCCTAACTACAATTAAAATTAATTTACATTAATTAGTGTGCATAGTATGCACACTATAAGAAAATAGATACATTAAAAATCGCATTCTAATATCATCCTCAATTACTATTTAGCAGTTTATTTAAATGAATTCTTTAAACACCAAAATCGGAAACGTAAACAAATTGAAATATGTAGGGTTACGACGAAATTACGTAACATTATGGTATATGTGATTTGGAAATCCAGAGAATGTCAATAACTCACATAAATATTTAAATGAAACAACAACAATAAGAAAATCGTGTAACAATAAGAAAAGTCACTCAAGCAAAGATGATAAGAAATGAAAAGCAAATATAATTATTATCAAAAATAAAATGGGTATTTCAATAATCAGAACAAATTTTTGTATGTGCATTTCCTTAAAAACAAAATAAAAGTCTACGTACCATTCTTTGAAAAAATCTTAATTGTTTTTATTAATTAAAAATTTATTTGTTAATTCCTCAAAATTCAAAATCGAAATCAAAATTTAGCAAAATTATAAAATTTATGTCGAATTTGTAAGCACACTGGGAAAGTGACAAAAAATGCATACATCTAGCTAGTTATTTTCCATACTAAACATTAGCATGGCTAAATTCTGTGGAATTAACCAAATCTGGATATCTGCAAAAAACAATTTTTTTATTTTTTGATGCAATTCGTTTCAAAATTTGAAGCTGTCTGTATTCAATAACTTAATTCATTTGTCATAATTTTTAATATTTCCCGAGCAAATTTTATTCAAAACTAATTATCTTAAATAAAATAAAAAAATTAATCAGAAAACACTGCAACTTCAGATAATACATATGTACCCGTTTATAAATCAGAACGATGTGAATTTGGAGAAAACTAGTTTTTTTAATTTATTCAGTTTTACGCAATTAATGAAGTTGTAAATAAAATATCAAAAATGCTGTACATATCTGCAAATAGCTAGTTTTAATTAAAGATACCAATCGAGATTATCGAGATTTTTTTGTTTAACGAAAAACACGATTTGTGCAGATAACGAAATTTACGTTGTTTAAAGATAAATGTGAAAAGTGTATGCAAAACAATATTAGAATGTAACAAATCAGATATCTTAGTATTTGTTGAAATAAAGCTTTATTTTAGGTTGTTGTTCGGTTTTAATTAGTAAAGTTTACGTAAAATTGGTATTAAAATTAAAAACTTTAATACAAAATATCTCAAAAAATCTTTACACAAACTTTAAATGCGATTTCTCAACCTTTTTGTTGTTTGCAGATATCCTGTTTTTGTTTAATACCACATTATACAACGACCACAATAGGAAAAATATTGCTTCATTGATTCTGGAAAGTAGGGATTTTCCATTTTAAAACGCAAATAACTGAAAATTAAAAATTCTGAAAAATGGGGAGTTCAATTTTAAAATTAAAATATCAACAAATAATAAATTCTGAAAAATGGGGAATTTAATTTTAAAGTTTTGAAAAAATCAAAATTTTCTAAAAGCCAAGATTTTGAGAATAAGGGTTGGCTATAATATCTCGGTTTTCAAAATCTCAGTGCTACAAAATTTCGGTTTTTAATTTTTATAAATTCTGGAAAATGGGGATTTTAATTTCAAAACTAAAATAACCAAAAATGATAAATTCTGGGAAACGGGGAATTTAATTTTAAAAACTAAATAAAAACCGAAATTTCGAAAACCGAGCTTTTGAAAACCGAGATTTTGTAAACCGAGATTTGTAAATTTATGATTTTTGAAAAACCGAAATTTTGTAGAACCAAAATTTTTAAAACCAAATTTTTATTAAATTCGCTAATGTATTTTCACATACACACAATTTTACTTATATTGCATTTGTGTAAGATTTCATTTCATTTAGGCAGACCGTTCTAAAAATTTCAATTAAATTCTTGTAAAAGAAGAAAATGAACAACGTATTCTTTCGGTGATTTTATTATACATTCGCATAAATCTACAATAAACAACAACAATTCGCCAATAGCTTACGCCTTTTTCATTCATAAAGATTATAAATACTAACATAAAAGACACAAATAGATTGTTTTTTCTCCTTGTATATTGTTTAGGTTTTTGATTGTTTTTTATACATCACAAAGCCAATAGCAAAGCTTGATAAATACGAATATAAAAATTTAGCATACAGACAAAGTAAATTACGATTCATTTCTATAGATTCATGAAATATTTTTTTTCGTAATTTAAATGATGAAGGAAGAAAAGAGATAATTAATTTTCGTTCGATTGTATATAGCCTTTCGTTCGAGATACAAACATTTCCCCTATAAAATTTGTATATTTTACTTCAGCTACATTTTGTTCCAAGCCAACTTGTTCATCTGGTTAAGTAATTATTTGTGCCAAAATATTAAAAAAAGAGCAAAGAAAATTGCACTGCAATAGCAGTGGTGACCTATTGAAAGCCTCTGGAAATACTGCAATTGCAGTGGTTGTCCGCGAGTGTGTTAACTGTGCTGGTGAATATCCTATCCGTTAAGTAATCCAACGATACAATACCCCAACGTCCTCCGATGCAACCCGTATTGACTCGGTTGATAAATATTAAATGAAGATAGTTCAGCTGGTAACTCGGTGCATAAAGGTCGCCCAAAACATAAAAATATAATGATCCTGATATATTTTTTATCCTAAAATAGTAAACAAATTATAAAAATATCTATTTAAAAATTAAAAGTATCGGGAATGCACAATGTACAATTTTTCTTTAGCGGTTATATTTACCGATCACCGAATGGAATAATTGATGACTTTATGATATAGACGAAATTAAAGAGGAAGACCAAGATATAGATAAAATTGAATATCCATCCCATAATATAAGATCAAGCCCGCAAAATAGAGATGAAAATTTAAATTTCCAAGAACACGACTGGGCATATATGAACGACATACAATCGTTTGATTAGAAAAATATGGGCAACATGTTAACGGAAACGAGATCTATAATAATAAAGTTAAGTCTGATGTTAAGTCAACATCAGTCAAAAATTCAATATTACAGAATCATGTTATAATGCAGGAGAAGAAACAATTAAAATTATTATTAGACTGCCCAACACGTTGGAATTCGCTAGTCCATATGTTACGGCGGTTTATCTTATCGCATCTTTGCAGCAAATTTTAAATGTACTTTAACCAGCAGAATTAACTATAGTAAAACTAAGTAGCAATGATGCCTCATTTCATTATTAATATGTGAGGATGTTTATAAATTTATTTTCACCAAATTACGTGATTTAAATACAGAATTAAGCTTGGAATTACTGCAAAACCTGAAATTAAGAATGTCTCAGAGACGCAACAAAGTATTAGTAACGCTTTTAATTTATTTACAAACTGGTAAAATACCAAAAACTACAAAGATTTTGAGTTTGCACCTAAATTTCAAGTTTTATCAGATAGCAACCATCAATCGCTTCGTAGTGACGGAATTTCATGCAGCGAAGTTGACGAAATTCAGATTAGCAATGATGACATGGATTTAAATAAGCAACTCGAGTCTGCTATTTCATCACTTGCTTCACTCTTCGCCCGAACGTAGGCATACAAAATTACTTCAAATTATTTGAATCAACAGGAAAGAGAACAAAGGTTTTAGAAGATTTGTATAAGGCATTGTTGACAATCGTCCTACATCCATTTCTAGCGAACGCACATTTTCGGTTGCAGGGAACTTTGTAACAAAAATTAGGTCAAGCCTTCAATCTTAGTCTCTAAACGCACTTATCTTTTTAAAATATTACTTCTTAAGTAATAAATAAAATCGTTACAAATAAAACGTTAGAAATATATTCTGTTTTTTAATTTGCATATGAATTCCTAATTTTTATTTTGTGAATTTTTGATATTATATGAATAATAAAATTCTGAAGTCTTAAATAGATAGTTTAATTTGTGTATAAATGTTTTAAAGGTTTCAGCGAAATATGTTTGGCAAACCTCAAGTATAGTAATTCTACATTAAAGTTGATTAATTCTTCAATTAATCGGTTAATCGGTGAATTTAGAAAAAAAAAATAACGATTTATCGGTTAAATCAAAAGTCAATTATTTGGATGCCCTACCTGTCAGTATCCAGCGATAATAATGTATAGGAGTTTAATAATTAAGATTTTTTTACGTACCTTAGATCTTGGGGCCTATACGTTAGCACCGCAAGTTGTCCAAATTATAGCAGCACAAAAAATATTGATAATCACAAATCACAAATTAATTTATTTATTAGGTTTTTTTTTTTTTTTAGATTTATTAAGATCTAAACACTTGATCATACAATTCAATTACATGCCAATAATATAGTTTTTTTTATTGCTCAAAATTCCATGTAATAGTTATAATTAGGTAGGTACTTAAAAACTATCAGTTTTATTTTGTTTATAAGAGGAACAAAAATTGTCACATCACGAAATCAAATCACTTAATTAAAACAACATGTAATTCAGTTACATAAATTTTTATTGATTCACAATGATTCGATTTAGCACTAATGATCATTAACTATCAATTTTAGTTTGTTTTAGTGTTTTAGTTAAGATTCTATATCAGTGTTTGCAAATAGCTGGTTATTGGCGTGCCAATAAAATTATGTAACAATAAAGATCAATCAGAAATCGGGCCATAATACGCCAGATTTTAACTTTTAATTTTCAACGCAAATTATTATTGGAAGAGAGCAATAATAATATAATTTAAGATAAATGTTATTATATCTGAGCCGGGACCAATATTTGTAACAGGTGGAGTCAGGCTAAAAGCCGGCTTCCACTTGTTACATCGACACTTTATCTTACTTTCTTATTGATGGTACCGGCGGCATAATTCATGCAGCTCGGTCAGGTAGAGGAAAACGGTGTGGGTTAAGGTACCACAAGTAAGATCTAGTTAGCCGCTTGGGTTAGAGGTTTGGGAGCTAATTACTCAAAATTAGTACGAACTGAATTTATGTTGGGGCTAAAGCACCCAAATCGTGAGTTGCCAATTGCAACTAGGCAGGAAATGGTGAAAACAGTTTTGACTGGCTTAGGGTAGCATAATGCTACTCCATTATTTGTTAAAATAAAATTGACCTCCGGCTGCGATTGTTAATGCCATTGGCCATTAGGTGTTAGGTGCCAACAGACATCTAACCATTCGGTACTAAGGAGTTAGTAGGTTGTCATTAGTTAGTTATATTTACCTGCTGATTTGTCTCCTTATTGGTAGAAAAAAAAATGATTGATTTTATTTTTATATGTACTAATTATTTTTATTTTTTTAAGCAAAACACAATTAAACGACTAAAATAAATCTCCAAAAAAGTATTTCCAACAAAAATGAAAACCGACAAAAGAAGAGCCCCCAACAGAAAATTGTTCAGGTTTTTATCCAACTTTCGTAAAGAAAATTCCATAATTCCCCGTCCAATATTTTCTGTTTGGTTTAATTAAAAACAGTGTACAACTGCAATGTTGGACACGTTGGAGTTAACCCATATTAAAAAAAAAACTGTTTACGCTTATTCACTGAATTATTACATTCAGCCCGTTGGTAAATGTTCCCAAAGTCCCAATTCAATAAACGTAAACGAAAACTAAAACAAAGAAAAATTTGTTCCATAAAGAAAATGTCTTTAGGTTTACTTACAAAAAGCTGAGTGCACAATTTTATTATGTTTTATAAACTCGGAAGTAAACATAAATGAAATGGAATTTTATGGATTTTATGGTTTGATTTAACTTAATTCACGTAATTGGAATGGTAACTGCATCCGGATTTTGTCATGGAATTTTAATTGTTTACAAGAAACTATCTTCAAGGTTGGGATGCAGTTTTTATTTATGATTGATAAAGATTGTGGGTAATGACATGTGCCCTTTACATATCTTATCACCAGATAAATGTCTTTGGCCGTTGGGATACTAATTATTTTTATCTGTAAAAATAGAAACTCACAACGATTTGTCGAAGGAAAATCTGTTAGTTCAGCTATTGTCAGCTAGTGCGCCAAATTATCGATAATTGGTATCATAAAATAAATGGCTAAGTAGGTTGCAGTAGATGAAGTATAACGATTCTGAATTTTAGGCCTTCATTCGAACATCCAGTTCCAAATCTCTTCGCGTGAATTAACCTTTCTATTAATATCATTTCTCTGCTATTTTGATTAGATCTTTAAAAACTCAGAGGAGGGGCCAGAAAAATAAAAATGTCCATACAATTTAAATACATATTTTATTTAAAATATTAAACTCCACAGTGTGTATTCCATTTCGTGATGGAGGAGGAAAAAATTGATTGGATTGGTGTATGGAAAACCAAAATTGGCAAATCTAGTTTTTGATTTATGATATCGACCATAATATCATTAGTATGAGTACTGTTCCAAGATACAATCATATCATTGGGCCATGTTTCAATATATAAAATCTGATCCCAGCTCAACCAAAGGGCCGAAAAAATTCTTCAGGCCATGAAATATTAGGTTTCATATTAGGAACTATTTGTAATATCTACAACATATTTCAGATATAAAATTTCACTAAAATTCGTCAACAAATATGCTTATTATATTTGAAGCTGGAGACTGAGAAGAAAGTCTGAATTGTGCCGGACAAATTTCTAAACGTGCCAAGTTTGACACGCGTACCACATATTTGCGATTACTATTCTATATCATTTTTTCCACAATAATTATTTGTAAACAATATCAAATCGCCAAAATTTTAACAGAACCCAAAAATATCTTCTTTTCACAATAAGTTATTTAAACCAATCTCGAATGTTCAAAATTTTAACAAAAGAACTAAAAAATATATTTTTTTGTAATGCCAATTTTTCTCTGCTTGTTCTATCCATCAATTCACAAAACCCAATCCCATTTCATTCCGCTATCTCTACCATTACACCTCCCATTCCCCTCCAATCAGTTTGCTTTCTTTCTTTTTAAATATTTGGTTTTCAGTGCTGGGTTGTCCTTCAATCTAGTTATGTATAAATAGGAAATTTGAATAGGAATGAACTAGAATTGTAAGCAATCTTATCGAGTGAAGATATATTTTGCCGAATAATTTTTTGTAATTAAATTGTTAAATTTTGAGAAATATTTTTTATTATTATTTTAATTTGGAAAGTTCCACAATTGTGATTTTGTGAAAGGGGATTTGGCGTCTTACAAATTTGGCGAACGGTCAGTTTCCAGTTTTTAAATAAAAAATTAGAATCATCCATCAATTTTTCCAGTGGTACTAGTGTCATACAAACAGGCGATTTTATTTTTAATAAAAATTTGCTTTGGTTATAGTTAAAAGTTTTAATTGTTCGTTATTATAACACGGTATCATAAATTAAAATTCTTAAAAATTGCCTACAAGTAACAACATTTAGACATAGAAAAATGTTTTCTAGTAGATAAAGTGGACTACATGCAGTTAAAATAAACTATAATTACGTGTGTGACATGTAAGTCTTAATAAAAAAAATATTTATTTATTCAATTTTTAACATTTATTTACTTTACATCTCACTTTTACGGAGTTAAAATTACAACTGACTTAATTATGAATTATATTTTCTTAATTCTAATCTAAAACTATTAAAAATGCTACGCGTGCGTCTTATGCTTATCCGTTGGCTCAGGTTTCCCGTATTTTATGATGTTCTCTTTAATTACATTTCCCAAGTGTGGGAAATGCAATTAAGTATTTTCTTTATGTTCGTCTTTTACATGTGACGAATGAGAAATGCTATTATGCACTTTGTTGGAACGTAATTCCTCCGGGGGATGAAAAAAGGGCGTCCCCGTCCTTTAGTTTGTTGGTCGCTTCTTTCAATATGTTTGACAACTGGTTGACTTTTTCCCTCTCTGATGGTTTTGGAGTTGAGCTGCTTATTTTTACCGTAGCGGGTTGTATACCACGGAGGACAATATAAACAATAAGAGCCATTATACCGATTGATGATATCGTTACTGTTCCTGATAACGTCCATATCCATTTTTGATATTTGATCTGTTCCAGATACACGTTTTGAATTTCTTTTCTGTTTTGGGTATTCTCCTCCTTTATTGTGTTTATGTCTAACGCTTTTTTTATTTGCCTGGTTGCGTTTATGTTATACAGCGCACCTTGTATTTCCTGTAAATCACTAGTTAACTCGTATGATTGGAATTTTCTGTTTCTAATTGTTATGCTGCAGTTCCAGAATGTTAGTAAGAAGTTTCCGGTTAGCTTTCTATCGCTAGGTCCGCAATCCGAGTGTAATGTTTCGTTGTTTGCGTTATTTATAATTAATTTGTTTTCAGAAATAAACTGCATTTCTGTTTCCGTCTGGGATGTCACGTTGCAGTGGCTTGATGTGCCCATTATTAATGGTTTGATACAATTATCGTCAAAATCTTGTATCTCTGTATGACTTTGTACAAATTGCTTGTGATCTAATGTTGTATATAATTTCTGGTTGTTTCTGATAAGGTACAGTGGATGGTCCCGTATGACTGTATTTTTTTTTTTTTTTTTTTTTTCGCTGGCGCTACATCCCATTAAGGGACTTGGCCGCTTCATAGTGAAGTTTCATAATCATTTTTACAAGGATAATGAGTGATTAGTTCATAGATCCTTACATTAGCCAGCCGTGATTTTTTCATCACCCGCCGGGAATCGAACCCGGGACCTCCGGAGCTTAAAGCAAGCATGCTAACAACTGTGCCACCGGGGCGGCTGACCGGGATGACTGTATTGTTAATGACCAATGGTACGATCATCAATGTGCTTGAGGTTTCCTTTTCCAATTTTGGTACCTGGAGGATGTATAATAATGTTTCACCGTTTATAGCAATTTTCGGTGTTACAAACTGTAATGCCTCGTCGGGCAATGAAATTTTGATACCCTGGTTGACCAGTAAATCTTTAATCTTGATGATTTCGGTTAATGTCAGAATTTTACTGCTCGGTAAATTTACTTTTGTCCTAACTATTGCTTCTTGAATTTCTTCCAATATTGTATTTATAGTGTCAATGGTTACTATAGTTGCCAACATGTCTATTTCCGTTAGTATTACTTTATTATTGATAGTCACGTTCATTATTGCCCTGTTCACTGTTGCAGTTATCATTTGGATTCTTCCATCTATTTGTTGATTTATATGAAATTGTTGATTATTGGCGTCTATTAATTGGTTCATAGTATTGTTGATTATACGCAGGTCTTCAGCGTCGGGAGTCCCCGCAAGCCATTTCCATCCTGAACCCAAAGCATCCCATCGTTTATATCTGGTGCTTTGAAGTGGTTTTATTTGACGTAGGTTGTCGTGTAGCTTTTTAATTTTTTGTTTTATTATGTTATGTAATTCTAATTTATCGTACATTTTATTGTTGATTAGTTTGTTAATTGTTCCTACCGTTACTTCTATATTAGTGAGGTTAATTGGATGTATTACCTTAATATTTCCTACTTGAATTTTGCAATGCCCTGTTTTTATTAACAATATCGGGTCATCGTATAAACTTTTAATTTCTAATTTTTGAGCAATCAATGGTTTAATGAATACAATTAAAAAGATACAAATTTGTGGGTACATTATGATATAATTTTCAATTTTGATAGTTTTCAATTTAATTTTATAATTTTGTTTTCAATAGTATAATAATTTTTATTTTTTTTATTTTTTTTCAAATTTATAATTAGCTACCTATAATTTTTACAGAATTTAACATAAAAGTTCTGAAATGATAAAAAAAAATATTAGTTTAGTTACACTGTTTTAATCTCTTAATTTTATTCTTGTTTCGCTTAATATTTCTATTGATATTGAATGTTTTAAAATTTATATTTTTTGCTTGAGCTTTAATCCCTCTTACTTGTGTTTTTGTTCTAATATTCGGTTTGAGAAATACCGATTGATTTTCAAGCAGGTTTGGTGGATTTTCTCTATGGATATTTTGTTTTTCCATTTTTTTTATTGCCCCTTCTATATTTAAACTCACCTGCTTAAATATGTCGTTGGCTTGTCGTTGAATATCACAAGGGTTTATTTGATTAATTTGATTGAAAACAATCTCATTTGGCGCGAAGCCTGTGGAGGAATGCACTGAGCCATTGTATAAGGCTACAGATAATTCGATTGCGACTGGAACACTGGAATTAGGAAACTTGGTTTTATTTGTATTGAAAATCTCAATTATTGTTGAATGAGCTTTTTCAATTTGTCCATTCGATTCGGACGAAGATGCGTATTCTAGCTGAACGTTAAGTTTATTAAGATATTCCTTAAATTGTATGGAATGAAATGTTGTTTCGTGATCTGATACGATTGTATGAGGAATTCCGAATTGAGTGAAGTATCTAGTTAGAGCACTAGTTGTGTCTAACAAATTTTTGGTTTTTATGGGAATCATCTGTAGATGTTTCGAAAATGCGCCAATTATGGATAGGAAACTTGACTTATTTATACTAAATATGTCAATATGAAGCCTCTCTAGTGGCTTGTGAGTGATAGGCCTAAGTGATATTTTAATATTGTACGGTTTCCTATCGTACTTGTGAGTTTGGCATGTATTGCAAACATTAATGTGACTTTTGATTTTTTTCGCCATATTTGGAAAAAAATATGAGCGCCTGATTTGGTTTTCTACTTCCCGAATACCTCTGTGGGCTCGTTCGTGCTCTTTTGAAATAATGGCATTTTGACGATCCTCGTTCGTCACGTCTTCAACCATTTTCGTAACGAAGACGAAATGGCCGTCTCTTGAAAAATTCTCCCTGAAAGCTTCTTGAATGCTTTGGTACAGTATCTCTGGCGCTAGAATTGCCGACTGTTTACCGTTGTGGAAGTTTTTCATGTAATTTACTATATCGTTTTTCTCAAATACTTTTTGAGCGATAATTATTCTTTTAAAATTTTGAAAAATTTGTTCCGAAATTATTGTCTCTATCTTGGCAACCTTAAATATAATTTGGTTCCTATAATAGTTTATAGGTCGCTCTGAGAAATGAATAAAATAATGGTCTGAGGTGTTTGCTGAGTGAACAGTCTCTATTTCATTATCAGTTTCTGATGTATTTACCTCCCTAACTTCAAGTTCACGTGGAGTGTTATGACTTCTTTCATTGAGATTTATTTCATTAGTAGGTATCCGACTTAAAGCGTCTGCTACCACGTTGGTTTTTCCCTTCTCTATATACGACGTCGTAGTCGTAATTTTCAAACTCTAATCGCCATCTTAATATTTTAGAATTTTTTTCTGAAGTTTTAATAAATGTGAGAGGCTTATGGTCTGTGGCCAAGGTGAATTTGTTTCCGTAAAGGTAACACTGGTATTTTTTAATGGCCCATATTATAGCCAGTGCCTCTTTTTCATTTGTGGCGTATTTAGATTCGGTCTCGTTAAGAGTTCTCGATGCGAACGCAATGGGTCTTTCGACTCCATCTTGCACCTGCGATAGGACTGCACCAAGAGCAAAATCTGATGCATCCGTAGTCAGTATGAAATTTCGTGAAAAATCAGGGTATGCTAAGATTTGATCCGTTGAAATGATCTTTTTAAGGCTTTCAAAGGATTCTTTGTAATCTGGGTCCGCAATATTAATCGAAGTATCTTTTTTCAGATATTTCGTCATGTGTTTGGTTATCTTCGAATAATCTCTGATAAACCTCCTGTAGTACCCTGACAGTCCTAAGAACTGTTTTATTTCTTTAGCCGTTTTAGGTATTGGCCAGTTTAGAATTTTTTCTATTTTCTCGGGGTTTGGTTTTACCCCATCCTGAGTGATTATATGCCCCAGGAATTCGGTTTCCCGTTTCAAAAACTCGCACTTGGCGAGCTGAATTTTTAAATTAAAATGGGAAAGCCGTTTAAACACAGTGTCTAGATTATTTATGTGGTGTTCTAAATTTTTACCAACGATGATAATGTCGTCGAGGTAAACGTGACAAATTTTTCCTATCAGACCATTGAGAACGTTGTTCATCGCCCGTTGGAATGTGGCGGGACCGTTCTTAAGGCCAAAGGGCATTCGAGTGAATTCAAAGTGGCCCTTATCTGTCGAGAAAGCTGTTTTCTCTTGAGATTTTTCCTCCATAGGAATCTGGTGAAATCCAGATTTTAGGTCCAATGTTGAAAAATAAACAGATTTCCCCAAATTATCGAGAATTTCCTCAATTTGTGGCATTGGAAACTTGTCATCTTTGGTTTTTTCATTTAGTTTCCGGTAGTCTATCACTACTCTTACTTTTTTTATGCCTGACGCATCTTTCTTTTTTGGGACAACCCAGATAGGTGGATGTGTATGGGCTGATCGAATTCTTTATGATACCACTATCTAGTAGCTCTCTGACTTGTTCCTCTACATCATTTTTGTAATGATGAGGATATCTGTAGGTTTTTGTGTAGATAGGACTATCGTCAGTTGTTATAATCTTGTGTTTTGTGATCGTAGTCGCTGATAATTTTTTATTTTGTTTTAGCAGAATTGATTGGTTATTGAAAATGGTTTCTGTTAAGACGTCTTTTTCTTTTTCGCTCAAATGGTTCATTCTAATCAATTTCTGGATACATTTTTTATCTATAGTTTTGTTCTCAGAAAGTGGTATTGGATTTATTGTTTCAAAGTTATTCACTTTGAGTTTTAATTTAGGAATCCGTTTAGGAGGTTCGGGGTTTCCCGTAAGAATTTTGACGGTTGTCTTGAAGTTTTCAGCTTTATACAGTCCTGGTTGTACTGTTATGTCTTCGTTTAACTTTTCGAAGCCCGTAACTAACCATTCGCCGTTTTCCGATGTATTAAGCGTGACTGTATGGTTATAAAAATTGTTCTGTGGATAATATCTGTTGAATTTATATACACGGTTGTTCAGTGTAATATTGTTAGACTTAAAATCTATCTTGGCATTCATTTTTGCCATTGTTTCGGAACCTAAAATTCCATCAAAGAATTTATGGAAAGCTAGTTGATAGTATGTTTGTTCTGGTTGATTATCTCCTAATAAATTTAACTTCACTTTTTTCTCAACTTTATGGTTGCCTAAAATGTTTTTAATTGTGGTTCTATTTGTATTAACGAAATTTTTGAGATTTAATAAATTATTGATTTCTGGCGTAATGACATTTTTATTTGCGCCCGTATCTATTAAAAGTGTTATGTGGCCTTTTAAGTACTCATTATAACACTTGAGGTACGGAAGATAATTTAATCTTCCGTATCTGACTCGATGGTCCCTTGAAAATTTCCTGAGTCCCCATCTTGGATCTCATCGTGATTTTCTTCGTTCGAATCTGACGCTAGGTCGTCTGTAATTTCATTTTTAGTTTCATGATTGTGAATCATTTTCTTAAATGAGTTCCGAGTTCTCATGGATTGATCGACGTCCATGGGAGACACTGATCCTCGAACTGAGTAGGTTTGTTTTTTATTATTAAAATTTGGTGGTAACGAATCTTTATTTTTTGGTTGGTAATAATCAATTGCTTTTGGTTTTTGAAAATTATTGGGATTGTTGGGTTTTTTCGAGTTATTTGATATTAACTCGTTACTATTGAATTTACAGAGTAAGGCATATGCCTCCTCTATACATTTTGGTTTTGCCGCTTGGGCGTAGCCAAAATAAGGTTTTCGTAACCCTGAAATGAAAGCTGCTAGCGCGTCTTCTGCAATAAAAGCGCTGATTGCAGGCCATGATGCGCTATATATTGTATTTTGTTTAGACAGTGATTTAATATTTTGCACATTTTGTTTTATTTTCGTAAAATAACTGTGCACTGTCATGTTTTCGGTCATCTTTGTGGACCATAATTGAGATTTATAGAATGAAAGTTCCTGGCGATCGCCTAAGGCTTCCATTAAAATATTTTTTATTTCTAAAAATGATTGAGGATTTCCGGTAAGACATATTATATCTCTTGCGTTTCCTTCTATTTTATTCAATACCGATTGAATGTATAGTGCGAACTGTTGTTCTGAAACTAGAGGTTGAAATATTAGCAGTGTACTTTCTGCTGTTTTCAGCCAAGCTGATAATTGTTTACGATTCCCATCGTAATGTGGAATCGATTTGATAGGATCCGGGATCCTGAACAAGTCAACTGTTGACATTTGTTCTTTAACTTTAACAGGGGTCTCGAATTGATCCTGTGGTTTATCAATTTTTTCGAAAAGAAAATTTAATTTTCCATCTTGCTCCTACGATCACGCTTAATTGTGTAGCTAATTCCTCCATTTCTAATATTGAGTTGATTTCTTTGTCAATATTTCTATTTTGATCAAAGATTTTTAACCTTTTCCTCATATATTAGACACTAATGGACTTAATATTATTATTATTTTTGTTTACTGTCACTATGCGATCCACTGATGCTAATTGTGAACAGTATGGTCCCGTTGCGTCTATCTGGTAGTGCGCGGTCGAACCGAGGTAACAATTTTAATAATATTTTATCACTCTACTTTAAAAATCACAGCAATTGCTATCCACTGATGCTAATTGCCTTTTTATCGTAAAAGATTAATAAAAAATAAAAAATCTTGCCTTTTTGCAATCGTTCTGAGAGAGTGGGTTACAGTGATGTCTTCAATGAAATCCGGCGGAACCTCAAATCAACCAACGGTTTATTAACCTTCAGTTGGTGATGTAACACTAACAATTTTTTCACGAAATTAAACTGTCACGGATTCACTTCTGAATTTGTGTTTAAGTTCAAATTCTTTGCACTGTTAATAATTTCACTGATTTTTCACTAAACCGCGGCTGCGCCAATTACGTGTGTGACATGTAAGTCTTAATAAAAAAAATATTTATTTATTCAATTTTTAACATTTATTTACTTTACATTTCACTTTTACGGAGTTAAAATTACAACTGACTTAATTATGAATTATATTTTCTTAATTCTAATCTAAAATTATTAAAAATGCTACGCGTGCGTCTTATGCTTATCCGTTGGCTCAGGTTTCCCGTATTTTATGATGTTCTCTTTAATTACATTTCCCAAGTGTGGGAAATGCAATTAAGCATTTTCTTTATGTTCGTCTTTTACATGTGACGAATGAGAAATGCTATTATGCACTTTGTTGGGACGTAATTCTATATTTCCTATGCAATTTGCAGATGGAATAAATGATGTCTTCATCGTACCAATAGAAATTTAATAACAGGTATTTTTGTAGTTAATAAATAAATTAATTAAACTGAGGTATAGCATCATACTATACAGTCCATTGAAATTTTCGATAAAAAAGAAACCAACAAAAGAAGTAAAACTTGATTACACTTCACAAAAGGTTTGTAATAAAATTAAAAAAGTTTTTAATTTGTACATTTCGTAAAAACTTACCATTGCTCCTATTTTTTTTATTATTACATTATATAATCACTTAATTTGACACACGTTTTTGTATTTATTCCCAGAAATTATCTTCTGCAAAATACCTTGTTTTATTTTAGTTTTGTAACAATTTTATTATTCCGGTATCATTTCAATTTAGTTACCGTATAAGAAAAAGAAAATCTTTCCTCATTCGTATTATAAAGGTAGGTATGGAGATAAATGTAAACATGTTCCATATATTCAAGGCCTAAAATATATTTAGACAAACATAAAAAAAAAAACACAAGTACGTATATATCGCAAAACAAAAAAAAAACCGTAAACCTGAGTAAATTTCCACAACAGCAACAAAAAGGGAAAATTCTGATTTAATGTTATTTTAATTTGGATTTTATGACAGTGTTGAAAACTATATTTGAATTTTAAGTAGATAGATCTATACAAAAAGAGATGTTCAAGTTTTGTTTTTGTACAAAATAAAACTAAACTCGTATTTATATATTTGGGAATAAAACTTATACATTTGTAAGTTTTTATTTTTTTGGAACTTTTGTACGTACGTACTTCTTACCAATTTTATTGTTTTGAAATTTTCATGAGATTTTGAATAAATTTTCATATCCTTTTATAGTCGATATACGTTCGATACACAGTTACCAAATATCTCAACTAGTTCAAATAATAAGAAATATCAATAAAATAAAATAAGTGACTAAAATAACAATTTAAGGGTATGTGATAAATGGTTACCGGGTAGGTAAGCCACCGAAAATTGAATGGTTATGTTATATTGTATTTTAGAACTTATAAAAGTCTTTTTTGTTGTCATCTTATATATTCTTTTACGTGAAAGCTTTTATTTAGAGAAAAACTTTTATCAAATGGGTTGAAAAGTATAAACTTTTTTTTTTCTTATTTGTATTTTGTTATTTTACTTGCTAAATATTTTTGTTGAATTAGTTATAAGGTGTAGGGTGGGGATTTATGATAAAATAGGTAATATTCGTTTTATTAAGTATACACCAACACATAATTAACTGTAAAACCGCAAGTAATTAGTATTTAATTATGTGGTAATTTTACGTATAGTGAATATTTAATTTCAATATGTTAAACTAGGGGTTGTGGTGGGACGTTAAAATGCTATAAATCAGCGATTAAAATTTTTGTATTAATCAAACATTAGTAATCTAATAATTTATTGATGTTCTCACTGCCAATAAAACACAATAAAAACACTCTAAATCGTTTATTGTGATCTTCAAATTATATTAAAATAATGACAGAAAAATTGGGTTTTGCAAAAAAAAAAAATTAATTAATTTTACGAGTAGGTACGTATGCGTACATATCATACTACACTTAAAAAAAATTTTTTGTTTGCACCGCACGTTTTTAAAAACAAACGAAAAAATGCGGCAATATTTACCTTTTTGTAATTAAATATAAATGGAAAATTAATTACGTATTCAAAAAATAAAAATTAAAATGGAAAAAATATATTTAACTTAACGAAAATTTAAAACCCACCTAAAAAAAACATGTATATGTTTTATTTTTAATTTATTATAACAATTAAAAATATATCATTTGTGTATATGATAGTTGTATGTACATATGTTTACAGGAAATATGTATGGGAACGAATATACAAAAATAATTTAATTATAAACAATAAATAAATACATATAATTGGTTCGAATTTTCAGAACGTTACATATAACGTACAGCGGAATTAGCGAATCAACAAATTGTTATTTAAACCGAAAGCTGAATGGCAATTTCACTATTTGTATAACAGTTACGCTGATCTTTAATTAAAGTTAATTTCAATTGTTTTATTTTTAAGCTACAATAAATTAAATAATAAAAATTTAAAGGGCCAATCAGAGGAGAGAGAACTTCGGTCTTCAAAATTAACTCAACTCCATTCAAATCAATCCCTAATTGAACCTCCCAAGTCAATCTTCAGTTCAACCTCCAAAAACAATATTTGTGCAAAGTTTGGTTCAAATCAGGCAAGGCGCGTGAATTTTTTTTAAATATCTTTCACATCCATACAAATCCATTATCTTTCACATCCATACTGGCCACTTTGGATAAAACTTTTCTATTACATAATGGATTTTAGTGAAATTTAGGATGGAACACGCCTATTTCGCAACCAATATGAAGTTCTGGAATATGGCCAAGTAGGATGGAACTTGCCTATTTCTCAACCAAGTATGATAAAATTTAACATGTGCGCTGGAAATAGGATTCTAAAATGATTCTTGGATGAAGTTCTGGAATATGGCCAAGTACGATGGAACTTGCAAATTTCTCAATTGATTACGATGAAATTCGATAGGTACACTGGAAGTGGGATTCTAAAGTTATTTTTGGATGAAATTCTGCAATATGGCCAATTAGGATGGAACTTGGCTATTCCTTAACCGATTATGATGAAATTCAAGAATTACGATATACGGAGATTTTAAAATGATACATCTAATTTCGGGACTCTATACAGTACCGTTAATAGTTTTAATTTTCCAGCGCCAAACTTTCCGCTCCGACAGTAAATACTCAGAAAACATAACCCAACGTTTACAGTGAGAGATAGGTGAGAAAAGTTCCTAGGCGAACTTGAAAATTATTACAGAGATAATCTCGATCGTTTAGCAATTGAAATAGACGTTAGCGCTGCCTCACAGAAACTTCAACAGCTGCATGATTTGCAGAAAGCGCATCAGACAACAATATAAAAGCCATTTTGACATATTCCACATAACCTCATCTAAAAATAACTCTTTTGTCACATTTCCTTATGTTTGTTGGAAACGTAAAAATTCATCATAATCGGGTAAAAATAGCTAAGGTATATCCTAATTGCCCAAATTCAAGAATTTAATCTTAAAATCATTTCAGGGATTATTCTGGTATATAGACATAAGTATAGGACGCTTATTTCGAGCTCGATAAACAAAAAAAAAAAACAAAAAATATGTTTACCATTATAGCATTATTAGTGTATAACATATTTATTGATACATATTTTGAAAATATAAAAAATTTGAATGAATAAGTTATAAGCTGGTAAAATATAGGTTGTATGCTGGATGACACGATTGCAACTTTTCTGGTCATCTGAAGCAAAATGAAAAATAGATTCTTAATAAGTAAGCATGTCGTTATAGCCCCTACCAAACAGTAAACGGAAAATTGTTTCTTCGCGAAATGGCGGCTGTCTGGAAAACAAAGTATTTGTTTCACTTTTTTTCATAACTTTTATTTTTTTAAAACAGAAAAAAAAAATAATTTTGATACAAACGTGGCAGGGGCAATAGACAGTTATACATTGAAAGTTGGTACAAAATTTAAAGTAAATCGGTTAAATAGAATTTGAGATATCATGTCAACCAGCATTACACTTCTTTTTTAACCTCAAATTTACCAGCTTATAACTCAATAAATTTTCATTTAGAAAACATGTTTTTGTGTACACACAAAAAAATAAATGATTTCCACAACACCGAATCGGTGTTACATAGTGTCCCACCGATTTGATATTTATAATTTGAATCATTCATCTTTCGGAAAACACCAAGAGGTGCATTTTAAATCCAAAAGGAGTTTTTCTAAAAATTTATCTTTTCAGATAGTACAAATATTTATCTGTTGATGCGTGTTTAATATTCATATAGGTGTATAAAAATTGGCAAATATTTATATAACCAGGTATTTTGAAACAATTAGCATGGCACGTATCTGATTCTCTTGACGTACAGGTTCCAAAAGCTTTTCAAATCTCCGCCTTGATGATAGAAACAGATTGGCAAAAAAAATCGTAATCGGACCAGCCGTTCTCGAGATACCGTGGGTACAGACATCCAGACATCCAGATTCCAGACGTCCAGACAAACGGTTGGACATTTTTTGTTTGGTTTCTCAGACTCAGGAACTTTCAAAACGTCGAGAAAATTGGTTTTGGCCCAACCAAATTTTTGCTCATTTATGACAGGATTTCAATACTTTGGTCTTTTTAGACCGAAGTAATTTGTCTAATGTATGGTTCATTTATTTTATTTGTACCAAACTTCGTTGGTACTTTGTGCGTTTTTCTCAATGGAATAGTGAATGATTGAGTTCTCCTGATATAGAAGCACGTACAGTACTACTCGATTGTACCAAAACTACAAGGCGATTTAATGAAAAGAACTACTTTGTTGAAGTCGCTATCGCTAAATTTAGGACCAAATGCTTAATACGATGCAAGCAGCAATAAGCGAATTACGATTACCTCCGACTACCATTCCCCTATTTGATGGGAACTACAAGAAATGACAATCGTTGTTTGGTCTTTCTGTATTAACCGTGCATGAGAATGCAACTCTTTCACCTGTCCAAAATTTACAATATCTTAAAGGACTTTTGATACGCGATGTCCAAGCATTTGTTCGATAAACGACGCGAATTATTTCGAAGCATATTTCAAGAAGCGATATGTTGTAGATTCTTTCATTCAAATATATTTTGAACAGCCGATAATAACCCAAGCAAAATTACACAGATAGCAGGTTTATATGATACAAGGGATGCTGATTGTACATAAATCCCAGTTTTTTACAAGCTGAAATTAAATTTTCCGATTGTGCAATGAAATTTAAATGTTCAAACTTCCCATCAAGTTCTTGAACATTTAAGTTTTTACTGTACATATCAAAAAGATATTTTATTGAATCTTTAAAATTATCTACATTCTACACTGTATTCGAACATTAATTTAAATTTATTGTTCATGTGTTTGTATATTTGACCTACTCTCCGTTCAATATTAAACATCACAAAGTACATAAAACGTATGACGTTATTATTTTAATCGTCATCAAAAAAAACTTCCTACATCGTTTTCTCGTTTTTTCACCTTGGTACGTTTTGGACCCTATTTGTTCGGCCTTGGCTTCATATTCATTGAACGTACCTCTTTGTTCTTGAATAAATTAATAAATTCAATTAATGATGCATATAAAGTGACAGCGGTTGATAAAGAACCAGAGATAGACTGCAAGGACTGAATAACTGCATTAATACGATTTAAAATGGTATTCCATATTGTATACATATTAAGGGGAGGTTCGCAAATTCTAATCACAGGTGGCAAAAGTGATGCGGTTCCAGTTAATCTACATCTCGATGTCGACATTTTATTATGAAAATTCTGGGAGATAGAGGAAATTTCAGAAATTCCCTACAGCGAAGAGGAAAAGTTTTGTTTCAACACTATCGAGACACTGTTCGAAGAGCAGCAGATAGAAAATACATAGTAAGCCTACCAATCAAAAACGGCCTAGCGAATCTTGGCAATTCGAAATGTATGGCTGTAAGGTGCTTGTACAATTTAGAGAGACGATTTGTACGTGATTATGCATTCAAAGAATCGTATAGTGCATTCTTAGATGAATATTTGAAACTAGGTCCCATGCAAATTTCGGAAGATGCTGGTTCTGCACAATATTACTTGCCACAACAAAAAAAGCAAATGGAAATTCATTAAATGATGAACTGTTAGTGGGGCCAACCGTTCAGCACAGCTTGGTAGGAATACTTTTACGTTTTCGTACTCACGGAATTATTTTCTCAGCCGATATCAGTAAATAGTATAGATGATAAATCTAGAAAATGAAATTCAAACCTACAACCTTTATGTACGCTCCAGTTTTAGCGACTCAGACATTCAACCAACTTGCATAAGATTACCAGAACGAATATCCAGAAGCAGCAAGGGTACTAAAACAGAATTTTTATGTATAATGAAACAGAATTTTTATGATTTAATGTATGGAATGAACAATTTAGAGGATGCTAAATAGATTGCAAGATTTAATTTGTATGCTGAGAAAAGGCGGTTTAAATTTACGTAAATGGTCATCCAACAGCAAACATCTTATATTTAGTATTCCGGTAGCCGATACAGACATCTCGAACAAACATTTTGCAGATTTTTTTCTCAATATATATGTACATATATCTATACTTGGTGTAAAATATGCGCCCACAGGAGGCGCATTCCGATTCGAAGTGAAGTTACAAAATCATGTACTCACGAAGTGTCACATGTTATCTGAGGCATCCAAGATATTTGATCCTATTGGATGGTTGCCGCCAGCCATAATTACCATTAAAATCCTTTTCCAGAAATAATGGCGGCTAGGTGTAGGTTAGGATCATTACCACCTCTTATTAGAGAGAATTATGCAACAATTAGAAAGGATTTTCAAAGATTGAAAGAAATTCGAATTCCGAGGTGGCTACACACTGAGGGTCAAAAATTGGAGCTACATGGGTTTGCAAATGGCAGTTATATCTAGGCAGTTATAAATGGCAGAGTGAAGACGAAAAGCGTCTACCAGAATGTGTATCGGTACTTATAATACAAAGGTGACGTCTGTCAAGCCAATATATATAAAATATATTTAAGAGCGTAAAAATTAATTATCAATTGTGGACCAATTCAACTATAGTCCTGAATTGGATATCGTCATCCATGTCCGAGGAAATGGCAGATATTTGTCCAATGTAATGTCATATATTCTACAACACAAAAACCGTAGTGAGTGGAGCGACGTACCGTCGATCTCCAAACCTGTTGATTATGCGATTCGCGAGGACTATTTCCGGAAAAATTGGTTGATCACAACTTATGGTGGAATTATTCCAATTGGTTAAAGAAACCAGAGGTAGAGTGGCTAAATCAATGTACGTTTAGTTCAGAACGTCATGGTGGCATCACATTCAGTGAATGGTCCAGCATTTCAGCCAAAGATGGCATAAGGAATACTTATTTTCACAGCAACAACGCCAGAAATGGAAAACATCTACAACAAATGCAACAGTAGGCAATTAGGCATTTGTAATAGAAAATGACGTTTCACCTACTAATGGCATAATAAAAGTAATTCCGAGTCCAGATTGATTAGTTCGATTAGAGATGAAATAATCTGGTCCATCTCGTTTCGATTAGTGGTGAAATAATCTGGTCCACCTTAAAGATCGTAGGTTACCTGCTGACTATGTTGATTCACTGGGTGTGAAATAGTACACTATACGCACATTTAATCACTGCGATTTGATTACGCAACTGACAGTCTGTACAATGATGCATAGTTAATTATGTATATTTACAATCGAGGTGAAGGGAACTGATTGTAGATAAGTGACTGAATTTTCAGAACACTGTTCTTCAAGTGCAATTTAATGTTATAATTGTACAAGACAATAACGTCTGATAAATGCTTTATACTATTTTTCCATGGTATGGTAAATATTTTTATTACTTCATCGCTTTTGTCAATATACTTGAATATTTTCTCTGTTTGACCCGTAATAATAAAATTGTCCGCCAGATTTGATCCGCGATTTTGAATTTCAAAAAGCAAACATTGAATTTGTCGCAGCGATTTTGAATCCCTATATGCCAATTTTATTGACGAAACAGGATTGAAAGAAGATTAAAACATGTGTCATATCGACAGTGCTCTATCCTCCAACACATGATATAACAAAAACTACAGTTCTTCGATTATTTCAGCCAGGTGTGTAATCAATTTCTTGCGGGGGTGATTACAACGCCAAACATACTCAATGGGGTTCCAGATTAATATCGCCGAAGGGTAACATCTTACTGAACCTATAGAGGAACAGCCTTGGATTATTTATCTGCCGGTCACCCAACTTACTGGCCGACGGATATTAAGAAAATGCCTGATTTAATTTACTTTTGTGTAACCAAGAGAATTCCACGTGCATATGTTAAGGTCACCGATTGCTATGATTTGTCTTCTGATCACTCACCGACAATAGTAACAATGAGAACCAACGTCCTAAGGAACGAACCGTGTTACAAATAAATATTTATCCTATACAAACCTAATAAGTATAATTGGAAGAAATTGAAAAATATAATTAAAAATAGCATACGCCCCAAAACGCACCAAGACATGGTCTCATTACTAGAAGTAAATAATAAAGGAATTGCCAAACAAATGCATAAAACTAATAACATTCATATTCAACGCGATCATGCGAACCAGTTATATTCCTTAAAAATTGAACATATCTTTGATCACAATGATACATAAGCCTGGAAAAAATGCAATGCAGATCTCATCGAATCGTCCAATAAGCATGCTGCCCACAATCTCAAAGCTTTTTGAAAAAATGTTACCAACGAAATTAAAACCAATATCAATTCCAGACTACATATATTAATTTGAGTTCGTAAACCAAAATGGTGCATCAGAGCAAGCACCTTTAACCTTCACTCTGTGTATTGGGGTCAAATTGACCCCAGTCGATTTTAAAATGAAAAAACTGCGTTTTTTATTATTTAAATGGCCCATATCCTATAAGAAAGCCTCAACTAATATCTTATACACGCAATACAATGAAAAGCGTACCCAAATTACTTGTAAATTTGGTAATTACGATAGTCTGAAATAAACCAAGCACATTTCTGTGTACTGGGGTCAAAATGACCCCAAGCTATTTTCAGGTGATATTTTCTATATAAATCAAAAAATGACTTACTTTCTATGTTTATGCAAATGTATTGTATACGTCTGTGATGTTTTGTGCAATTTTTCTGCTAATTAGTAAGTGAGACTGAGAGAGAAACTGCTCCGAACGATCAATGAACGATATTTCTGGTTTAGTTTGTGTTTGTAATTAAAGGTGCTTACCAGTAAAAGTAGTTAGTCCTGGTTGTAAATATAGCTATTATAGCTCGAAAAAGACATAGCAGCCTAGAGCTCCATAAACTTTTCGATAGAGTTTCTACTCCTGAGGTGTCAGATGAAGAGGAAATAGCGAACGACAATATTGTTGTGAATTTTTCCGACTGCGACGAGGGTGAACAAGCTGAGCTAATAAACGTTTGTGATTCCGATGAGGATGAGCATATTGAGTCGATAAATTTTGATGTTGATGAAAACTTTGAACCTGGCATTGACGATTGAGGAAATGAACAAGAACATGTTGGAACACGCGCTCTACTACTACGAGAAAGAGAAGGGTTCACGGTGCAAACAGCAAAAAATCTAACCACTCAATTACTAGCTTTCCAAGAAATCATCCCAGAAACATTGGTGAATATTTCGTGGCTGAGACCAATAGAAAAGCGTGGCAGTTTTATACAATGAATAGTAAAATAACAGAATACCACCGTGCTTGGTATGATACTAATTCGGTGGAAATGTTTGCTCTGATTGGCATTTTAATTTACGACGGCGCTCATAAGAACTGGGACGAGCGATTTTATGAATTATACCGTCTTGACGACCGATCGTTTCATCGAGCTATGATATTCTAGGAGAACCTTATAATCCATCATCAAATTCAACCATTGCTGAACAATTGGTTCTAACTCGAGGAAGATATTCTTCCCGACAGTCAACCAGGGAAATATGGGATTAAAATATTCTGGCCACGCGACGCAAAGAACTTTTATTATTGTACGCAGAAGTACTTGTTGATCGGCAACCAAGGAAGCCTCATTCGGTTGATTATACCTTGCATTTAGTAAATCGGATATCCGCACCGTACGGCAACATAGAAAGAAAAATTAGCATGGGCAACTTTTTTATATTTGTACTTTAGCCGATCAATTTTTACAGAAAGAAACTACACTAGCTAATTGGAACAATTAGACAAAATAAACCCGGTTTGCCAAAGAGTTTACTAATAAGGGGGACTTAAAAAAAGAAGAACTAAATCTTCAACATTTTGTTTTGATAGCAGCCTAACACTTGAGAATTTTATCCTAAAGAAAATCGTTTCAAAAATAATTTTTGACTGGTGCCGTCCCGGTGGCACAGTTGTTAGCATGCTTGCTTCAAGCTCCGGAGGTCCCGCGTTCGATTCCCGGCGGGTGATGAAAAAATCACGGCTGGTTTAATGTAAGGATCAATGAACTAATCACTCATTATCCGTTGTAAAAATGATTACGAAACTTCACTATGAAGCGGCCAAGTCTCTCTATGGGATGTAGCGCCAGCGAAAAAAAAAAAAAAAAAAAAACTGGTGCAAGCCAGCTCACCCTCGAAAGTTAAAAAAATGTAAAAACAACAATAGGTTACAAAATGGGATTATAAATAGGTTAATAAGACGGGAATCAACATGCGAAGAAGTGAAGGCTAAGACCGTAGTCAGCCGAATATTAATTTGGTCCATACGCCATTTTTGTGTTTTTTGACCTGAAATTGTAGAATATGGTTATAAAACCCGCTCTTTCAGAATCAACTGTCAGTTTATTGTTAAATCAAATAGTTGCTGAGATATTTCATATTCTGTTTGTTCCATGTCCTCTTTTTTAATAATTAATAATTTCAGTTTGGGCCATCTCCAGATTTTTGGCGCATGGAACAAAAATCTAATGTATTTTGCAAAATAAAAATTGTTACGATTAGTTTGGTACAAAAGCACTGTGGTGCACTAAGTGGGACCTCGGGCTCGTTTTCCGGTGGTGACAAGTAAAAATATCACAATTCAAAGCACCACGGGCCAGCTTGTGGGATTGATTGCGGGGAAACCCTTGAGCAATGGTCCGCCCACTAAAGTTTTTTAATCAGAACTTGGAACTAGACTGTTCCATATCCAAATCAATTTGGTCCATATCCTACAAAGGAAGAAAATTAAGTGCTGAAAGGGTGGATATGGACCAAACTTTAAAATTTCTATATTTAGGAAAACTTTAATTGCTCATAAAATATTGGCCAAATTTTTATAAAAGTTTGAATAGAAACTCCTAAATGTCTAATAACTCTATTCTAAAAAAATCGAAAAATTGTATCGGCTTATTTTAGTTTTATTTAACTTTAAACAAAGAAGTCCATTTTCTCGAGTTTCAGGTAAATGGCTGATGGACCAAACTAATATTTGGGTGACGCGTTAGCAAACAACCAATATGTTACTTGCGCGCTCGATCATCTGATACGAAAACCAGAACAAGATGTCGATGTTGTGATGATCATCTTGTCAAAATGACACCAAAATCCTACATCATGCATCAAAGAATAAGAAATGGTTTCGGATTAAGATTAAGTGGTATCAGTACAGCGATTTTGGTCGCAAAATGAGGATTCATTTGAGGATTACCGGAAGGCAATAGTATTGGTAAATTGTATTGGTGTTGAATGTGCATATTTTCTTTCAATTTTTTGTTTAATATGATGCAAATAAGAGAGATAAAATGACGCGAGTAATAGGGATAACATGATACAAATAAGAGGAATAAGCTCAGAAGAGAACGATTGATGTATTAAATATTGAGGGGACTGAGATAGAACAACAAATTTCGAAATAAAAAATAAAATAAAAATATTACCTACGAAGCGAGACTCAAAATAAAAAATATTAACCAAAAAAAAAAAAAAAGTTAGAAAACAAAATGATTTTGCTTATTTGGTTTAGTATTGTGTTGCAACTCATGATGGTCGGTTGCTATGCTATACGATGTTATGTATGTTATGTCCGAGGATGGAGAAATTTTATTGTAGCATATACACAGCAAATAAAAAAGCGAGATGTAATGTAAATTAAATAAGAAGAATGTATAAATTAAAAATCATTTATTTATATTGTTAACCGAAATTGAGGACCGAAAATTTTTATGTGGCGTAATTAATTACTTTTCAATAATAATTAAATATTTCACAATTAATTCTTAAAAATGAATTAATTCATAATTAAAATTTTAATTAATTAATTGATTTTAAAAAGATTGATGTAGCAAAATTAATCCTTTATTAAAAATTAATTAATTTCACGGTAAAAATTTCGCGAAATTAATTAATTTTTGTCGTTAGAATTAATTGTTGGTAACTTAATGTAAGGGGCCAAATTAATTAAATTATACCTAAATTGTTATTAGTTATAATTTTTTTTTTATGAAAATCAATAAATAATTAATTAAAAGAAAAATTATAAATTATATTACATCACAATTATCACAATCTGCTTGAACAATAAACAACAATAGACACAAAAATATTTATGAATTCCCCATGTCAGAAGAAAGGGAAAAATAACTCAAGGCGAGCGTAAGCACCAAAAATTTGAACCGATTCACCCGATTAGTTTATTTTTGATACTTACCACGAGGAAACGCATGAGAAAATACACTAATACAATAAAAAAAAATGTACGGCACACAATAGCAAAATGTATATTATACGTTGTGTACATATACAAAATTCCCAATCCTCAATCCTCATTTTGCGACCAAAATCGCTGCCCAGATGACACATCTGGTTAAAACACAAATTTGACTAATTAAAATGAAATTTTTTTGTAAATGTACACTGAAAAAAAAGAGTATTTGAAGATTATTTAGAACAACCGTTCATGTATTTCTAATAAACAATTATAATTTATTTCAAACTATCAATTTTTGACGCAACTAATAAGAATTTCGCTGAAATTTTTGTCATAAATAATTATTTCACACATTTTTAAAATTTTTTAAAAACACTTGTTAAATATTTCGCAAAATTTTGCGAAATATTTAACAAGTGTTTTTAAAAAATTTTAAAAATGTGTGTATTAAGTGTGTTTCGCCAAGTGCCTACGGCAGAAAGTATAAGAAGAAATAATTATTTATCATAAATAACTCAAAAGGTCAGTATTAACGAGAAACATTTAATTATTTTATTACATACTTTAAGCGTTTGGGTGAAACATAATATATTGTTTCTTACTTAAGTATTGTATCTAAATATGAAAATCATTTCTCACAAACATATTATATTCTTTGGGAGAAACAACAAAAATAAAGAGCGTTTGCGATAAACAATTTGTGTTTGTGGAAAAGAATTAACACTTGTGCAACCAAACAGCCGTTAGAACACATTTCTAACGCATATCATTTATATTAAAGTGTCATCCAATTTGAGTTGTGTAGTGAAATAAAAATTCAAATAAAATTACTTTTGCTAAATAAAGTTTAAGTTTAAAGTGTTAAAAGTGTTTTACGTAAAATATAGTTTTGGTAAGTTATGAATTTTAAAACGGTTATGTTTGTTTTTATGATATAGTTTCATATACGATATATAGAGTTTGAGGTTATAACAATATATTGTTTATATACGTGCGTAACATGTGATTTTTCTAATTAATCTTCCAGTGAATAAAGTTTTAAGTGAAATTTGCATTTTTAGAATACAATTTGTTACATTTGTTTTGCGTACTTTCAAAATGAATAAATATTTTAAAGCCTTACCTGTTAAATATAAGAATTTAACCGAAATTGTCCCAGTGATGGGTAAGGGAATTTTCACATATGAAATATTTCACCAAGCCGGTACATATATTTATATTGCTAATTTGTTAAATTTCATAAAATTTTTAAAATCTTTTCTTAAATATTTTTCTTTAGTGGCATCACATTTTTCCTTAAAAAATAACTTTAAGTTTATTCATGAGCAAAGTGAAGCTGAAATCAAAAAGGATTTTTTTTACCGTATGTTGAAACATACGGCCACAATTTGATTTTAGTTGTCGAAGAGTTGTTCGAAACGCTCAGTTTTATAAATATTGTTTCTGAAACACTTAACCAAGAGGCCGACTTTAATGAGTCTGCCAAATCAATAACACCAACGCATATTGAAAGTTTGACATACACTAATGAAGTTGGGAATGAGAATATTATGTCATGTAATACCGACTCAGCCGATAACCCACAAAATATTACTCCTAATATATTTCAATTTGAAATAATTAGTCACCAAAATCAAACAGTTGGAAATAACAACAATCTGGGTAATCAAACAGCTGAAAATAATGGTGGTTTAGAAGACGATCAATCTCATTTTAGTTCCTGTAAACTACGTCGAACAATATCGTGCATCGGTGCAGAAGAATTTCAACATTTTGAACAACGAAACGAAAACCATCACTACATTTTTGAAATCAATATTAATGTACGAGTATTCAACTATTTTTCTCCTTTTTAAATAATACCACAGTTTATCAATGGTCGTAGAGTTGGATTTTGTGTTGATGACCTTTCAGATTACTATCTCACTATAATAGTGAAAATCTTGCAATATTTATTATAATTTATTTATTTTTTTATCTTATTATTTATAGAACATTCGAAAACTTCTTAATAAGTCCACAAAAGAAATTCTATCAAAATATCAAACAAATCCGGCGTCTTTATCAAATACAGATCGAGTCAATATTTCTAAAACCATAATTAATGGAATCTTGGATAAAAATCCTGAATTGGTGTAAGTATTTGGTTATATTAAAAACAAAAATAAGTTTATTAATGCTTCTTTTGTATTTTGTTATTCCAGATTGAAAAGAGCAGATTTCATAAAATTATCTGACATAATCATAACCATTTTCAATAAAGATACCGAATCTGCCAGTGTCTACTACTCCCCAGCAGAGTTTGGCCACCCGGCGAAAGGAAAACTTTTTAACGCCTACTTTAATAAAAAAAATAGTTTGTCACAGGCTGGTGTTATCACACGGCGAAAATTGTCGAACAAAATTACAAAAATTGACTTACCGGACATTAATAAGCAATTGTCGAATGAACCTGATTTATATATTCAGTCACATATAGATTTTTTAACGAAAAATATAGTGCCTTGGGAAAAAGTCGTCGAAAGCTGGGAAAAAACGTTTCATGAGCGAAAGAAGATATTGGATACAAATATCAGTACGAAAGATTATTTGGAAAAATTTGCTTGCTTAACTGAGCCTAACAGTTTTGAACTTGTAAGTATACTTATTATATAAAATTTCATATAAATAAGGAATCTCTTATCTAAATAAAATACATGTTTGAAATCAGGTCGCCATAGACGCAAAATATCGGTATCCATCCATACAACACATATTGCAAGCGGAACTGGTCACGGTGTGCAATACGCTTATCCAGAGAGCCAAACAATTTAAAAGCTCAACAGCACTTAAATTTCTTAAGATTGCCTCAGACAATGGTTAGGTTTATCAAAATCACAAATCTGTAGCAACGTGTAAATATAAACTACCTTTTTTATATAATTTAGATGTATGCCAGGAAACCAAAAATATCATAGGTTTATTGTTGTTGCCCCATATTCTGCCAACCACTTTTATTGCCGGAAAAGTTAAGACAAGTAAACTTGAAGTCCGGGAAAGCTTTTTGGATCATTTTCAGGTAGATATAAAATTAATTACTTGTTTCTATAGATCAGTTTCTCATCGCGTTTTCATTTTTCAGACTGAAGCAGAAGCTGATATAACACTTCCAAATTTTAAACAGCCCAGAGTTATATTAGTTGGAGATATGCCATGCAAAAGTTTTTATTACCGTCGCTGATAAAAAAAATTATTTTGACAATCCCATTAAAGCCTTAGAATGTTGCTTTTATTATTTTTGTGGGCTGAATATTAAGTATCCGGAAAAATGCAAACACGTATGGGTTTTTATCGAAAAAGTTTTTTTTTAAATTGAATATCACGCAAAACAAATTTCCTTCAGTAGATTTATTGATTAAGTCTTTAGCATAACTTTATTTTAAATAAATTTGGATTGAATTTTGACATATAAATTGTTAAATCATGATTTCGTGCCGGATTTGCCAAGAAGAATTTCGGTACACTTCACTTTACATACATCATTTGAATAAACATAATTTCGATAGTTTCTCGTGTAGTATGTTAGATTGTGCAAGAAAGTTTAGTTACCTGGAATCTTACAAAAGTCATTTGCTCAGATATCACTCGGACATGTCGGATGTTTCAAGTTCACAAACCTTAAAACAAACAATTGGTACAAACAATTTTTCTGTCACGAATTTATCGATACCAAAAAATAGTTCTACGAATATTGAACACTTAGGACATTCTTAAACTTATAGTTAACGTGTATAATGAAAATTATATTTCAAGGAAAAAGATTTTAGAAATATTAAATTTAAATTTCTCTATTTTCAAATCTCATTTAAACCACATTTTTCATAAAACAAACAGTTCTAACGATGAAATTTCACAATATTTACAAATATTGCATGACTGTTGTACAATTGGTTCAGAATATCTTCTATTCAAAGAATTAAATGCCGCTGGTTATCTAACGTATCCCGTAACTCATTTAATAAAATCTAATATTCAATTGTCGAACAAAAATTGTGAAATAATCACCATACATAATAAAATCACCATAGAACTAATAGATCTATTCGATTTATTCAGCAAGCTTTTTAATACTACAAATATGCTGAATGATATTATTAATAACATCGAAGAACTCCAAAATACGAAAGATACATTTATTACTAATTACTAATTACATACAAAGTAATAGTTGGAAACTGAAATTAAAACAAATTAATCCTGATGACAAAACTTTAGTTTTACCACTTTTTCTCTATTTTGACGAATTTGAACCCAACAATCCTTTGGGATCGAGTAGTAATAAAAAAAAAATTGGTGCTGTTTATGTTATGTTGCCTTGTATGCAAGATTATTTACAATCACAGCTATGTCAAAAAGATAAAAAAAAATTATACCCAAATTGCAACTGCAGAATTTTTACACCGTTAATAAAACAACTAAATAGATTACAAGACGTTGGCATATTATTAAATCATCCACAGTATAATAAAGTTTTAATAGTAACTGCTTTGATTCTTGGTGATAACTTAGGCCTCAATCAAATTTTAGGATTTGCAGTAAGTTTTAATGCTAATATATACTGTAGATTTTGTAGAAGTAATAAAAACACTACACGATGCGTGTACAAAAAGATAAATTTATGCGAAATAAAATAAATTATAATCAAGATGTTAATCTTTGTAATGTAAAACTGACAGGAATTAAAGAAGCTTGCATTTTCAATAATATACAAAATTTTCATGTTACCGATAATTTAAGTGTAGATATTACGCATGACATTTTGGAAGGAGTGGCCCATTATAACCTTATGAGAATTTTAAAACAATTTATATATGAGCCGTTAATTTTGAAAGTGGTGCAAGTCCATTTTTCAAAAAATTTGAGTTAATGATAACAATAGTCAAATAAAAGTATAATCTTTCTAACGGTGAACAATTTATAGTCAAAATAATAAAAAAATAGTCCCTAATACTTGTTCAAAAAATAAGAAAATTCAAAATCCCGTATATTTTTGCATTTATTGTTTCTCTATTCCTTCATTTTCTCGTTTCAACAAAATGTGGACTTGCCCCACTTTCAAAATAAACGGCTCATATATTGATAATTTTTTGATATACATTTTTTGAACAGCAGAATTAATTCTTTGGACCTTACGACTTTGTCCAACAAACCACCTCCAATTAAAGAAGAAACACTGCTTTCTGGAACAAAATTAAGATATTCGGCTTCTGAAATGAGCATTTTGGTATTTCATCTTAATTGTTTGGTTGGAGATATGGTACCACGAGAAAATGAACACTGGAATCTATATTTAACACTAAGAGAAATTCTGTTAATCCTGGTTACAAGAAAAGCAGATGAAAGTACAAGTAAACTTTTAGGAAATATGATTTCAGATCACCATGATCAATTTATGAAGCTGTTTGCCGAAGATTTAAGACCCAAGTTCCATTTCTTAATACATTATCCATACATTATGAATGAAATTGGTCCTTTGCAAAATATCAGTTCAATGCGGTTTGAAGCCAAACACCAGCAATTCAAAGAAATCGGTAGAGCGAGAAAATCTAGAAAAAAATTGCTATACACACTCTGCGTCAAAAACCAACTCAAATTTAGTTATTTACTTTTCAATTACAATGAAATTAATGATAAATACAGTAAACCAATAGCAAAACCAGCAAAGCTTGCACATACTGATTGCAATTTTACAGCTTAATATAAACTGCCAGAGAACTCCTTTACAATAATTAGTAGTATAGAATTTAAAGGTGTCACTTACAAATGTGGATAGGTTATAATTATAACTAATCAGTATTATGAAGATGATATTCCCTTTTTTCTGCTTATTGAAAATATTGTACAAATTGAAAATGAGTTTATTTTCTGTTGTCAAGCCCTTGATACAGTTACGTATGATCCACATTTAGAATTATTTTTGGTTATTTTTTTAAAAAAAATTATAATTTAATTAATTTTAATAATAATTTATGTATAAATAATATTTAAAATAAAAATTGAGCTATGAATTTGTTGTTTTTATTCGAAAATTATTCAAAGCCGTTGTGATTTTATTTTGATTTTGTTTATTATTAAATACCATTAATATCGCGCCTAACCGGAAAACGATGTTTATTTGTAATATAAAAGTATTAATTTTTCGGCTGATTTTCAAATTAATTCCACAAATAAATATTATTTTCCGAAAGACACAACTATTTGGAAGAAACATATGACTTGTTTGTAAATAACACAACAGTTATTTGTAGTAAACAATTGAAAAATTTGAATTAAACGATCCTTGTTTGGCTATATCATTATTATTATTTGGTTTAAATGTAAAGTGTTTGTTGCAAATAGTTTTCGTGATTCGATCAAATAATTTCTTGTTTGTCAGAAACCCATGCAATTTGGTGCAAACATAAATGTTTGTTGTCCCAGTAAATGAATTGTTTATCCCAAATATATTTTAGAGTTTCTCCCAAACCCGGTGTGGAAGATTTAAGTGTTAGCTGTAAAAATTGTTTGAGGTAACCAATATATTTTTTTGAGTGTAATTACTTTTTCAAGAAAAATAGAAATATTTAATAGAAAAATAAACAACTTTTAATTACTTTCCCTATGAAATATATGAAGATATCCATGGGGTCAGATTGACCCCTTTACACAGACAACGTGATAGAAAGCTATACACAGAGTGAAGGTTAATGGAAAGAAATATTACTGTTATGCCTCCTTGAATGGCCTTTATTCAAGTTTGGCACGATAGACTAATACACAAAATTAAAGAGCTTTTACCTAAGAAATTTCATGAGTGTGAAGTTTATGCTAAAAAAATAACAAAAAATTACACTGTTAAATAAGTTATTTTTCTAATTGGAATATAAAAGTTTAATTTTTTGTAATTTTGGATTTTACATACCACCAAAACATAAACAGGTTATTTTCATTATTTTCATATACATAGCTGAGCCATCTGTTTATCTCGTTGACCAAAAGCATCCAATTGTTTTGAACCTTATACTCTATTTCAGAGAATTTATAAGTTGACTGATTTTTGATGATTTAAATAATTTTTTTGCGCTGATCCTGGAGATGTCCCGAAGGTCCTGCATAAACATTTCTTAGAATAGCTAGGCCACATAACTGTCTATGTCACCAAGCTGATTCAATTGTGATGAACATCATTATATTTCACAGAATTTGGATTTTTTTATAATTTTGATGACTTTATAAGTTTGGTTACCCACATTTTCGGATAGCTTGGTTGAAACCAAGTATTTTGGCCAAAGTGATTCATTTGTGATGAACTTTACTATATTTCGCAGAATAGAGAATTTTTATAAAATTGGATAGTCGGCCATATACCGTATTTTCAAGTGGCCAAATTAATCCAATTGTGATGAACTTAGTACTTCACAGAATTTAGAATTTTTATGGGGTTGAGGTACCTCCAATCACAGAGATGTCTACAAGGTTTTACCTACATTTTCAGATATCTTGATTCAGTACTAGTCTCTGTAACCAATGTGATCAAATTGTGATGAACTTTACTATATTTCACAAATAATTTTCAAAAATTTGGATGAATTAAAAAAAATTGAACCGTCGTTCGTAGGGATGTGTACCTGGTCTGGTATCTTCAATATTTTCGGATAGCTTGCCTTAAAATTCAGAAAAGGCAGAAAATTCTGTGAAGTATAGTAAAGTTCATCACATCTATCCGAAAATATTGAACAGACCTGGTGAACATCTCTGCAATCGGCGGCAGCATCTCTGCACTCATCCTAATTTATGAAAATTCTTTATTCCGCGAAATGTGGTAAAGTTCATCACAACTGGACCACGTTAACCAAAAATACTGTTACTCAACCAAGTTATCCGAAAATGTGAGCTAGACATTGTGGACTGTGACATCTCTGTGAGCGGCGATATAACAATTTTTAAAACCATCCAAAATTATTAAAAATTCTAAATTCTGTAAAGTATAGTAAAGTTCATTACAACTAGATCAGGTTGGCGTGGATCGAAGTATCCCCAAGCTATCCGAAAATACGAAACAGTCTTGGTGAACATCTCTGCGGTCGGCGGTACAACAATTTTATTTTAATTGAAATTTATGAAAATTCTTTATACAGCGAAATATGATAAAGTTCATCACAATTGGATCAAGTTAGCCACAGAGACTGGTACTGAACCAAGCTATTCGAAAATGTGAGCAAAACGTTGTGGACATCTCTGTGATCGGAGTTACATCAATTTTTAAAATTTTCAAAATTATTAAAAATTCTAAATTCTGTATAATATAATAAAGTTCATTGCAACTGGATCAAGTTGGCTACGTAGACTGGCATAAGGCCAAGTTATCCAACAATATGGGCAAGACCTGGAGAGGACATCTCTGCGATCGGCGGAACGACATTTTAAATTCTTCCAAATTTATGAAAATTCTATATTCCTCAAAATATGATAAAGTTCATTACAATTGAATCACGTTGGCCCAATAAGACTGACACCCAACCAAGCTATCCGAAAATGTGGGCATCTCTGTGATCGGCGATATAACAACTCAGCAAAGTCATCCAAAATTATTAAAAATTCCAAATTCTGTTAAATATAGTAATGTTCATCACAATTCAATCAGCTTGGTGACATAGACAGCTTTATGGCCTAGCTATTCTAAAAAATGTTCGGTACCTTCAGAACATTTCCAGGATCGGCACTAAAAAATTATTTAAATCATCAAAAATCAGTCAACTTTTAAATTCTCTGAAATATAGTATAAGGTTCAAAACAATTGGATGCTTTTGGCCAACGAGATAAACAGATGGTCCAGCTATCTGAAAATAATGAAAAGAATCTGTTGAGGGTTTGGTGGTATGAAAAATCCAAAAGTACACAAATTAAACTTTTAAATTCCAATTGGGAAAATACCTAATCTAACAGCGAATTTTTTGCTATTTTTTTAGCATAAACTTTACACTCATGAAATTTCACTCAGTTCTGGGAAACTATCTTTTCAAAGCTTAAATGATATTAAAGCAGGCGTCCCACAAGACATCCTTCTAGTTATCTACAATTCCAAGATAAGTGATTTTTATTACACATAAAAATAAACAAAATGATTTTTATATGAAAAATATTTGGATGGCTAAATTCGCTTTGCACGTGTAAACATAACTGGAGAGGTTCGTTAATATGACGCGCAAGCAAAGCTTACATATTCGATTGTTGACTAGTTTTAAATTCGAAATATCCTCTAAACACTTTTTACACTTTCTGCCATATGCACTTGGCGAAACACACTTATAATACACACATTTTTAAAATTTTTAAAAACACTTGTTAAATATTTCGCAAAATTACAAAAGGTTTTAAAAATCACTCGATCGATTTCGGCTTGTTAGGCCATCATCAGAGTTTAGTAGATACTCCTTGTAATTTTGCGAAATATTTAACAAGTGTTATTAAACATTTAAAAATGTGTGTAATATCCTCTAAACTGTGAATCAACATAGATCGTTGTGTCCCAAGGACTTCTATATTTTAAAATTATCAAATTTCTTCTGATATAGTTCTAAAACATGCGGCGGGATCGTCAGCTTAGCTCGTTAATTGCCTAGATAGCTCATACTAAACAAGCAATGGATATTTTGTTGATGCTTTAGGCTAACATGATCGTTCTTACGTTGCTTGGTAGGATTGACACATGCTAAAAGGATGTCAGAGATAATAAAGAAAAATTTAATTCGTTGTGTTTTTGTTTGCTATTTTTTTATTCAATTCTGCTAAGTGATATTTAGGACAATGAATATGTACCAATACAAAGATTTTGGTCAGCCATTGTATAGGCTCTACTAAAACGTTAAACCATTATTAAATTTATTCTTATAATAAATTGTTCTTTTTTCCTTTATAAACACGAGTAATTTAAAGAGAAAAGATTAATTGTTACGGTCAAAGGATAATTGGGATTCTGTCAAAATATAAAAAAGTAAACTTCGTGTAAAACAAAGAAAAAAAAATACAATTAGATAAAAATCTCTTTTCATCCATACTATAACACTTGTATGTACAATATAAATTAAAGAATCAAAAGATAATGTAACAATTAAAAAACAAATGCGTAACAGGATGTTCGCCTTTAAGGAAACAATTCATTTAAATAAAAACACTCTTCGTGAATGATCTACATCAATGTTTTTTATTTTTCAAATTAATTAGCCTGGGTAATCTTATTCCGCAAATTATTTAGAATTACAATATGTATACGAAAAGCATCTGTCCATCAGATAATGGTATACTCTTGAACGATTTTTTTTTTTTTTTTATAATCTTGATTAATTTCACTTTCCTTTATTCACCAATAATAAAATGCTTACAGTGTGTAGCATGATTATACCAAGTAATTTGAATGATTTTAATCGGTTAAATATACAGAAGACGGTTAGGGAAAAAACTTCGACAAAAGCAAACAAAATTGAATGAAGGGTGCCGTATTAAAAATGAAAAAGAAACTTTTTGCCAATCCTTGGTATATAACATAGAAGAGGGTTTTTCCGTTTGTTTTATGAAGTGAAAAGATTTTTTTTTTCTTTGGAAAATAAAATTAGGTGAAAGTTTTAGGGGTTTTCTGTTATGATTTTGTATTTTTTTTTGTGGTTGGTTAATTTATTGAAGTTTAAATGGACTTAATGTAATTTAAAAGTTTTGTTTTTATTTTGTGTTTTCCTGTTGTTATTCTTATGTCTATTGGTATAAGAAAATCACATTTGTGCTATTTTTTGTCATGTTTTATTACAGATTATCTCACAGTCATATTACACAAATGTACTTACCTATAGAATGTATTTGTTAAATTTGTAAGGTATTTATTTAAAAACTATAAAACTGTGGAAAATTCATCAGAACCGCTTTTCGAGTTAATTAGCACAATGGAAAAGCAGATAACTACATTCGAATATGATACCGACCAAATCTGTTAGAGAAATTTGAGGTGGATATGCAAGAGAAAATGGACACGATATTTAACGTCCTTTTATTTCAATATGCATCACGACAATATGAGCGTTGCAGAACAGTAACATCAGCTGTCTAAAGTCTAGAAAACCCATCACCTTGGAAAATGAACTTAGAAACAGTGAAAGTCAAAAAATAAATCAAAATATGAAAGCTAGAATTCAACAATGATGTCGCCAAATATATTATTATGCGCATTTATCATCTTTTGTCACAAAATTGAAACAAGTAGTTTTGGATATTGCTAAAATTTGGTTGCAAGAACATCGATCCGAAATAAGGTTTAAGCAATTTGAAACCTGTTTTGCAGTTAAAAATAATCTTTTTGATTTTTAACTATAAAAACATTA
This sequence comes from Tipula helvola, assembly GCA_963556165.1. Taxonomy (NCBI): domain Eukaryota; kingdom Metazoa; phylum Arthropoda; class Insecta; order Diptera; family Tipulidae; genus Tipula; species Tipula helvola. The sequence goes on from OY744481.1 coordinate 288,849,440, forward strand.
TCTACATAAGTGTTCCGTTGATTAAAAACGAAACTTCACCCGCAAGATCTAGAACTTCGGAATTTCCACCAACAAATTATTTCACTGAAAATTCTTTTTTTGCCGACAGTCTACTTTGACGTTGAAGAGCTTGTGAGTCGTGTGATCAACTTGGTTATGCTATTGAAACAGAATGGCTTCTATTTACCAAAGCAATCAATTAAAATTTTCCTCCAGTTTTAATGCATAAACTGAGTGCAAATAATGCTGAAAACATAATCGTTTGATGTTTTGCGATTTATATTAATCAAATTTTATGAAACTCGTTCAGAAGATCTCTTTTCAAGTGAGGTGACAGTACTACAAATTGTGCAAAGCTGTACTATGCGAAGGTGTTTGGCGACGGCGGTTCAACAAGCGCATTCACATCCACATCCACTTCCACATCCATATTCACATCCACATCCACATCCACATCCACATCCACATCCACATTCACATCCACATCCACATCCACATCCACATCCACATCCACATCCACATCCACATCCACATCCACATCCACATCCACATCCACATCCACATCCACATCCACATCCACATCCACATCCACATCCACATCCACATCCACATCCACATCCACATCCACATCCACATCCACATCCACATCCACATCCACATCCACATCCACATCCACATCCACATCCACATCCACATCCACATCCACATCCACATCCACATCCACATCCACATCCACATCCACATCCACATCCACATCCACATCCACATCCACATCCACATCCACATCCACATCCACATCCACATCCACATCCACATCCACATCCACATCCACATCCACATCCACATCCACATCCACATCCACATCCACATCCACATCCACATCCACATCCACATCCACATCCACATCCACATCCACATCCACATCCACGAATCGATTAAAGTCCTTGGAAAATCATGAATTTGCAAAATTGAAAAAGACATTTATAATGGAGTATGTACAGCTGGACCATATGCAAAGAGTGAACTAATTAATAATTACTATCTTCCACGCCATGGAGTATTGAAAGCAACCAGCGAATCCACTAAACTCCACTACTAAAGTCCTCCACCGGGCTATCATTAAATGATACGCTAATGTTTGGACTAATAATGCAGCCACCACTTATAGAGATATTGCTGAGGTTTCGACAGTATGAATTCGTGGTATGCGGAGACATAGAGAAGATGTACAGGCAGGTGTGGGTAGACGAGCAGGATCTTCAATACCAACATGTTTTGTGGTGCCTAATACAAACCAACAACCAGTTTTCTACCAGCTTGAAATATTTACGTATATGGATAAGCATCCGCTGCGTTTTTAGCTACGGGTTGTCTAAAGGACGTTAGTGTTAATTAAACTGCAATCAGTCGAGACAAAGGCAGGACGGGCAATATTGAATGCCATGTATGTCATATGATGACCGGAGCAAGCTCAATAACGGAAGCCAAAATTTGATTAGCAAATGTAAAACGAGCGTTAGCAAATAATGGGGTTCCGCTACGTTTATAACTAACAACATAGAGGAGCTGCAATCATTCCTCCAAATTCGAGATGGGAGAAAAATCAAAGAAATAGGAGAAGATACAGAAAGACCGAAGATATTGGCCCTTGATTGGGACACATTTGAAGACGCATTCAAATTTTCCGTTCAGTTGCCAGAACGATCAGTACATACGAAGAGAACGCTATTGTCGGACGCGAGCCGCAACATCGGCACCCTTGGCTGGTTAAATCCGATAATTATTCGAGTAAAAATGCTGCTTCAATACCTTTGGATGCAGAACCCGCAACATGGAATGGCGAACTATACCCACAGATATACTATTATCATGGCTAGTAATTAGAAGGGGTATGAGTAATACTATACAAAGATTAAAATCCCAAGATGGCTACAAACAACCAAATAAATCATCTTGACTGGTTTTAGCGACGCGAGCAAACAAGTATATGCGGCATTCATTTATGCGGTAGTTGACACACCCGACGGACTTAAATCAATCATAGTTTTATAACCAAATCACGAGTAGCGCCTATCAAACAAATTAGTCTTCGTAGACTAGAACTAATGGGTGCTTTGCTGTTTGCGCATTCGAAACGGTGGACTAAATTTGTGGCCAATAGAGTTAGCGGAATAGTCCAAAAATATAAGAGGGAATACTGGTGCCATTTAAAATCGAAGGACAATCCTGCCGACATCGCTTCTCGTGGTACCACTATTAGTGAATTAGCTGAAAATAAGTTATGGTTATTGGCTAACTGACGCAGAATATTTGAAAAGGGCTTAATCAAAGTGTGTGTACGAAGGGGAAACATCCACGGAGGAGTTACGACCACTAAAAATTGCGCATTCGTAGCCTCGACAAATACTTAAATGGATAATTTCATAAGCCAATGTATTGGCCCTTATAAGGCGGTAGATCAGTAATTCTAAAACCAACCCACGAGCTTTAGAGAAGGCAACTTGTAGAAAAGAAATTTTAGCAGCCGAGATGAGTATAATAAGAATCATATACGACAATCCGATTTCTCCACTGAATTAGATGCTCTTCGAAATAACCGACCTTTGCCGCGACAAAGTAATCTAATAAGTCTAAATCCATTTCTAGATGATAAAGATTTCATTCGCGTGGACGGCCCAATTCAAATCAGTGAAGCATCATGCAGTCAAATGTTTAGTGAGAGATGCACATATGCTTCATAACCATCCGGGAGTGAGCTTACTAACCAGAAAAATAATAAGAAGATACTGGATCATCAAAGCTAAAAAATTATCCAGAGCAGTTGTGCATAGCTACCAGCGGCGTAACAACAAGGAAGCAAACCACGCGCTGCGGGGGGGGGGGGGCGCAACGCGGGTCCCGTGATTTTGCTCTTGTAATGAAGAACTGTTTCGTACCGTCGACAATATGATTTTCTACATTTCAAGTCAAAATTTAACAATAAAACATTAAATTTTGATTTAAAATGTTGTATGCAGCCAGATAAATTTGTGGAAATGAATGAAGATGACCTCATGGAGTCTGCAGGAGCGAGACAAGAAAAATTATAAAGACGACCTATCGGAAGAGTGTCCACTACAAATGGTGATAGTAAAGTCAATGGAAGTTTTAATAATACAATTTCCTATAACAGCTTCAAGTGTTTCGCAGGTAATAACATGTTTATTATTGTTTCTTACGTTACCTGTGACGGTCGCAACAGCGCAACGATCGACATTTTTATTTAATCTGAAGTCTTCGTAAAGATTTAGTCTCCGTCGAAGCAAATAACTAATAGCATCTAGCATCTCAAATTGAGTGAAAGTTTATCCTGCCAGGAACACCACACATGGGAGGTGTATGGAAGGCGGCAGTAAAGCAAGCGAAAATTCACCTGTAAAGAGTTGTCGGGGATACGATACTTACGTTGGAAGAGTTCACGATGCTAGTCACAAGATTGAGGCGATACTAAATTCTAGGTCATTAGCTGCAAACCAAGTCGAAGATGTCGATTGTCTATAACTCCAGCACATTTTTTAATCGGGTGCGCCTACACTGATATTGCGGACGAAAATATTGAAAATGAAGGCATTTCTCCAAAGGCTAGATGGCGAATGATAAAGCAGATGCAGCAGCACTTTTGGAATAGGTGGCATCGATATTATCTCACTGTACTCCAAAAGAGAAATAAATGGAATACGAAGAAGTCTAACAACCTAGCTATCGAAGACATCGTCTTAATTGCAAAGGCCAATCCACCATCAACATGTTGAGCTCTGGGCAAAGTTGTAAAAGCACATCCAGGAAGTGACGGAAAAATACGGGTGGTAGATATACAGTCGTTGTCAAAATTATTTGTGTCACGCAAAAATTGTTAATGTATTCCGCAAAAGTTAAAACTTGGGCTTAACACTTAATAAAATAACTAAATTTTTTTTTGTATATTTATTGTTAATTATTGATATTTCATTTAGTAAAAAAAAAAATTAAAAATCTTTTTAATTCATTGAAATAAAATTAAAAAACAAATGGACAAAATTATTTGTGCCACATATTTTTGGGACAAAATTATTTGTGCAGTATGAAAAAAAACAAAATAAAATAGTAAATCAATTAAATTTAAGATTATTTTTGGGTAATTACATAATGACAAAGTCACTAATGTTGTGTATGCAAATGGTCGGTTTTTGTTTAGTCTCTATATGATTTCGCATCTGGTTCAATAATTCATTCTTAATATTACGTAGAATCTTATACCACTCGGTTTTCTAGGCCCATCGCTACAAATGTTTGGTCATGTTAGATCAAGAATATCTTCCACTTTAACTTAAACATCTGCAGGCGTAAATCGAAACCCTTCACTGGCCGAGTCAAATAATTATGTTCAAGATTTTTGTATAATTTCGTGGTAATGACTCTTCTTATGTAAGGGAGCAAAACTATGCTGAAGGAAATATTGAGGACCGACTGGCTTATTATCAACCAGGGATGTTGCCTCATAAATTAAACCGAAATTGAACAGTCTCCTTGAATAGTTCTGTTTATAGAGGCGTCTAACCTTTTATGTGTTGCCCAATGGAATCTATCCGAGGCAGTATCCACACTAATTAATGCTCGATGTTTATGTAATAATAAAAATATTTCCGATATTATCAAATTAAGACAAAAACGCACTAATTTGGGTATAAACCAGTTCTCTATATTGCAATGGGCTTATCTTATGAAGCCGTTCACGTTTTGTTTCCTGACGGTAGATCATATTCCGTTTGTGTGTAAGCCCTAGAAACTACAACTGTTCAAGGCCATAGTTCAATTTCGGTTTATTGAATTAGGTAACATTCCTAGTTGACGATAAATTAGTTGGTCCCAAATTTGCTCTTCAGCACAATGATGCTACCATACATAAGAAGTATCATTACCATGAAATTATACAAAACTCTTGAACATAATTATTTAACTCGGCCAGTGTAGGGTTTCGATTTACGCCAACAGGAGTTTAAGTTAAAGTGGAAGATATTCTTGATCTAACAAGATCAAAAATTTGTAGCGAGGTGAATAGAAAACCGAGTGGTATAAGATTCTACGTAATGTTAAGAACGAATTATTGAACCAGATGCGAAATCATACAGAGACTAAACAAAAACCGACCATTTGCATACACAACATTAGTGACTTTATCATTATGTAATTACCCAAAAATAATCTTAAATTTAATTGATTTACTATTTTATTTTGATTTTTTTCATACTGCACAAATAATTTTGTCCCAAAAATATGAGGCACAAATAATTTTGTCCATTTGTTTTTTAATTTTATTTCAATGAATTAAAAAGATTTTTAATTTTTTTTTTTACTAAATGAAATATCAATAATTAACAATAAATATACAAAAAAAAATTTAGTTATTTTATTAAGTGTTAAGCCCAAGTTTTAACTTTTGCGGAATACATTAACAATTTTTGCGTGACACAAATAATTTTGACAACGACTGTACGAATCGCCAATTCCACCAAAATCATCCAACGACCTACACACAAATTATGCAGACTGCCTATCGATGAATCAGGCGATTCATGAGCGGCGGAATATTAACACGGATTAGATGACCTAAATCCTAATCATATTGACACAATGCCGGTGATTACAATTTTTGAAGTTCACTCACTATAATTTAATTTAACATTTTTGAAATGATTAAAAAAACTTCTCTTAAAGCAAATGTTCATAGTTGCTGAAGAGAAACAAATTTCATAGATAAGGTTGAAAATTAAAAAAATTAGTTTGATTTATTTTAATAATTGATACGAATCAAAATATTTTTCTATTCGGGGCATCTTACCTCTGAAACACACCTATTATCTTTGTTTGTTATTTGCCTCTTTTTATCGCATTCTTTCGAACTTTAAACTTTAAATAATTTACAAACAGCAACGCATTTAGCCAATAGACCACTGAAATTAATAAAAAAGTAAACATTGGCACATTTCGAATGTGTATTAAATTTTGTGCGATACCTCAAACCACACGAACCATAAAAATGAACTACACATATTTATTTGCATTCTGCCATCCAAACCAATTCAATTTTTTTTATTCGCCGAAAATACAAATCAATATTCGTTTTTGTGTAGCATTTCGTAAATTGTTTCATTAAATTAATTTCATGTTTTTGTTGTTGTTTTCGTTTGTGTATACTATTTCATGTAATTAAAAACTATTAATAATCGATAAAATGTAAATTATTCTTCATTGTATTTACAATTTAAAAATACGTTTTTTTTTTTGTCTATCCCCATGATAATGATATTTACATACTTCGTTTGTTACAGTTGGAAAGTGATTCGAAACAATGTAGAAATTTAATTTAAATGTATCTGGGCTACGATTTAAAAATGTGTTTGCATGTAAATTAAAATAGTTATACAAACCAATAGAAAGCTCTGCATTATATTCGTTTACACAATTTTATATAAAATATAAAAAAATTGTTTGTGTTACAAAATTAAACATTTCAGTTGCTTCCCTCAATAGCTATTTCAGTACAAATAACAAAATAGCTTTAAATGATAAAAATAATAATTTAAAAGGCCACAAGCGACAAATAATCACAGAAGACAAGATAAATATAAAAAACAAACTTTATTTTTGAAAATTAAAAAACTTTTTCTTTTTGTAGCTTTTTTTTGTACAAAAGTTTTGTTTTCAATCAAACTGAAAAAAAATTTACCGACCAGAAAAAAGTTGTAATTTTTAAATTAAATTAATTGAAAATGAGCAAAAATGAATCTGATAATAAAATAAAAAGTATATTAACTGAGCGAAATAAAAAAATTATGAATTGAGCTACATTTTTAATTATCATCACCTTTTAAGTGAAACTTTTCTTTCTTTAGTGTGTATAGCTACATATTATAGCCTAAGAGATGTTAGACAATTTTGAGTAGGTATTTGAGGCAGCATAACAATTTGTGTGACACTTCTTTATCAATGTCCAAACACAAAATCAAAGACCTGGGTCAAGAGTAGTGTGGTATTATCAACCCTAGATTTTTTTAAGTTGCGAATTTTTTTTTTTTCAAAAAAATATCCTTGAGGCATTTGGAAATTTTAAAACATTTAAATTAGTATTTAATAAAATATTAAATAAAAAAAGCCAGATAATTTAGTCGGGTCTAAAATGTTGCCAAGTGGTTTCAAAATTGAATTTCTATTTCTAAAAAATATATTAAGGGCATGCTAAGACTTAGACATGGCGATTTGGTGCTTGGCGATTAGGACGCTCATCACGTAAGCTGTTCTGGTTTTGTTTCAGGCAGCTGGCGGGATGAGTACGATTGTGTTAGGCGTAACCTTGCCACAATTCGCAAGTGTACGTACTGCCTCCTCGTAGCAATCGCTGGTAACTAATGTCTTCTGGTACTTTTGAAACATTTGGCTCAGGCTAAAGTACGGCGCTAAAGCAGAAATCCTTGCCAAAAAACCCTAATCTAAGGTGGAACAGCATATGTCGATGCTGAATGGCTGATAAGTTAATCAGTTTCAAATATGCGGACTCTGGATACCAGGCGCCCTCCAGTTTTATTTAGCCTTCCTGTGGTAGCTGGGTGTCCCAGAGGTGACCTTAATTTCCCAAATACTCGCGGGAATAAAATGCCTGATAATAATAAAAAAATAAGAATGGTAATGCTCCTAAAGCGACATGGACCATTGAAAATTCTGCAGTGGTTTTCGAGGACTTCGGCCCTATTTCTGCTGTGGAATCTTCGATGGGTGGGCCATCGGATGGGGAGCTCCGTGCGGAGCTTGAGAACTTAGTTCTCAATTCCGATATTGAGACCTCAAGAGATTGTGGTTTGGCCCCCGCAGGTGGGGGGATCTCCTCTGTGGAAACAGGGGGGAATGCCGACGTCGGGGAGTATCGGAAATGTCGGTTGACATCATCAATAAACCTGCCGCGGCTCCTCACGTGAAAATGTGTGGGGCCGCAAAAAAGCGGTATAAGAAGCTCCTGAGGTATCGTCATCAGAGACAACTCCACCGGCACAAAAAAGGCCAGGGAGGAAGAACATATCCTGGTGGCATCGGGTTCTGCGGTCCGGTCTGTAGTTACCTTCAGGACGGCTGCGGAGTCAGAGATCATTGGAATTTTGCCCTATGGTTTTCCTGAGGTTGCCCTCACTGGAGAGCAGCTTAAAGCTGTCAAGGAGGGAATCTTGGATAAGGTGGTGGAACAGGAGGCCAGGGAGCTTAAACCTAAGTTCCTTGGCAGTCAGCTTCGGCTTGGTTGGCCACTGTACAGTGGCTCAGGGAGACCATAGGCACTATCAAGCCATGGGAGGGTGCAGAGCTGATTGCGGCTGAGGCGGGAAACCTGCCTCGAGCTAAGATCGTGTTTGGTACCTTCCCAAACAGGTCCCAACTGCCCACGGACAAGCTTCTGGGTTTGAGGCAAAAGGCACTTCCGCCTTTTGTACCTTCTCCATGGACCACTCTTAGAAGCTCAAACGAATTGACTTTAAAGTCAATTTTAAGTTTGGGATTGTCCAACTGCACCCCAAAGGGCCCCAAGTGGTCAAGCCTGTGGAGGCTTTCGTGGCTGCACCTGTAGAGGCGATCGTGGCGGCATCTGTGGCGGCCCTTTCCATCAAATAGTTGAGGAGAAGGAGGGAAAGAGCGAGGAAGGCGTCAGCGGTTGAACGGGGAATGGCCCCGCGAGGGGTACCCCCGCGCAAGCCACTGGTGAGGCCTGTTGGCTCTCAGTTAGCTATGGACCGCAGTAGCAAGATGGAGAAGATTGATTCGCCATCTAGCAATGACGGTGCGAGTAAGGAGGCTAATCCAGGCATTCAGCAGACATCGCTAGGATGAAGGCACACATAACCTGCCTACAGATAAACCTGAATCATACAAAGGCGTCTTCGGACATCCTTTGTCGTAGGTTTATTTGCCAGAAAATTGGCATGGCTCTAATACAGGAGCCATGGGCAATTGGTAACCAAATTAATGGTATACGAAAGCAAGTGGGTAAGTTGATTTATTGTAACGGAACTGAGAGTCCAAGAGCGGCCATTTTGGCCAGCTCGCAAATTGCGCAATTACCTGATAGGATGCGAGGCAAATGCGCACCACACGGTGTGGGGCAGCACGAACATCAATAATAGGAGTGAATAACTTTTTGAGTATATAATTACTAATAATGTAAATATTGTCAATAGGGGAAGGAAACCTACCTTTATAAATGCGATGAGGCAAGAGGATTTGACGCTTGCTAGTCCGCATTTTAGCAATTTAGTTAAAAACTGGCATGGGTTTGAAGAGGCCTCCTTATCGGATCACTTGCACATCAGGTTCAATTTTGCGACGAGACCATGCAGCGGCAGGAGATTAGAATTCTAAAACTGACCGCTTGGGACTCTTAAAGAGTTTCACTCGAATCAGAAATGCCCCCGGCTATGGGGTACATAGAGTCTCCAGAGGGCTTGGAATTCTGTTCAAACCAGTTGCATAATTCTATACACTTGTATACGGTTAAGCGAAGAGGGTCCATAAGTTGGTCCCTTGGTGGAACAGGGCGCTGAGTAAGCTGTGGAAAAAAATCGAGAAGGTTATTCAATAAGTCTAAACGCCCCGGGGAATAGGGCGAGTGTAGGATGACCTTAACGGAATGTAATGTGGAATTAAGCAGATCCAAAAGGGCTATATGGAGAAACTTCTGTGAGGGAATCAATGAATTACCCTCTGCAGCTCGTCTCCAGAAAGTCCTTTCTGGGAATCACTCAAATGGTTTAGGGCTTCTTCAGAAGCAAAACGGGAGGTTCACTGAAAACCAGAAGGAAACCTTGGAGCTACTATTAGGTACCCACTTTAACTCAATAATAGGAGGACCCACATGACCCTTCAAGTGAGGTAGCCGATTCACCCCGCTGTGGGATCTGGAGCCTCTCTGGAAAAATGTTCACACCCAGCAAGGTGAGATGGGATATTGGCTCTTTCAAACCGTTCAAATCTGCTGGAGCGGGGATGTTATCTTTCCAGCTTTACTTCAAAAAGGTATTGAGGAAATACTCCCCAGCTGGGTCCAGCTGTTTCGGGCAAGTTATGATTTTAACTATATTCCGAAACTATGGAGGAAAGTAAATGTGGTCTTTATACCAAAGGGAGGGGGTCATCTGGACACCTAGCCCAAGGCTTATCGGCCTATTAGCCTCACATCGTTTCTATTGAAGACGATGGAAAAAATCCTGGATAATCAAATAAGAAGTGAAATTCTTGTAATAATAATCGTCTGCATCGGAACCAGTTTGCTTATCAAGCTGGCAAATCCACTGTGATGGCTCTTAGTGGTTTAGTCACGAGGATTGAAAGAGCGGTGGCTTCTAAGGAAATTGTCCTGTGTGCCTTTGTGGACATTGAAGGGGCGTTTCATAATACCTCCTATGGTTCAATAGAGAGGGCAGCTATGGAGAAGGTGATTCCGCCTTCTACAACTAGGTGGATCCGCTCTATGCTGAAATATCGCGATATTGCAGCCAGATTAAGCGGCGAGTCAGTAATCATCAGGTTTCCTCATGGGTTTAGTCATGGGTTTGATGTCCAGGGCTATGCGGATGCCGTGGCTATCATGATTAGAGGTAAGTTTTATAGGATCATCTCTGATCTCATGCAAAATGCACTTAATTTAATATGACAGTAGTGTGACCAGGAAGGTCTCAGTGTCAATCCAAACAAAACTGTCATTGTCCCTTTCACGAGGAGGAAAGAGCTCTCACTTACAGCTCACTCGTTAAATGGTATTATTTGCTGTTGCTTTTTTCAAAGAGGTTAAATATCTAGGAGTTATCTTAGATCATAATCTGAACTGGGAACAGCATTTACAAAAAATTCAAAATAGAGCCACAAATGCTTTTTGGGCCTGTCAGAGAATCTACGGATGTACTAGGGGACTACAACCAAAAATTATCTATTGATAATTTTTAACAATCATTATGCCTATGGTCACTTACGCATCGCTAGTGTGGTGGCCTAAAACTGAACAAAGGACAGCGCAAACTTTATTGAATAAGGTTCAGCGTACGGCCTGCACTGGGGTTACGGGCTCAATGAAAACATGTCCGACCACTGCAATGGAGACTCTCCTAGGACCAACTCCATTGCATCTGCATGTAAAAAAGGATGGTGCTACTACCAGGCAATATGGTGGGCTATCTGGAAATCCTCAAGGAGTTTCAGACAGACCCTACTATAGGAATGCCTTCCGGCTGTATGGTAGCTAAACTGGGTTTCCACGAACCATTTTGTGTTAGATTACCTAACCGGGAGTTGTGGAGTACAGGGGGACCATCCTTTCAGCGAGGGTCAATGGTGTGGTTTACAGATGGACCAAAAACGGAAGATGGGGCGGGGGTAGGAATACACGGGAGTGGAATATCACTCTCGAAGTCCTTGGGTACCGTTTGCTACCGTTTTTCAAGCAGAAGTGCATGCTATAGAACTTTCCGCTATGATAGGCATATCATCTAAAGGCCTAAGCGACGCAAAGGTTTATATTGTATCAGACAGCCAATCGGCTTTAAAGGCTCTTAGGTCTTTTACCATTGAGTCAAGGCTGGTATGGGATTATCTGAAGTTTATTAAGTTGCTGGCAAGCTCAAGTAAGGTAACACTTGTTTGGGTGCCAGGTCACACTGGAATTGTGGGAAACGAGGCAGCCGATGGCCTCGCCCGCGAGGGTTCTGCCTCTCCATTCATTGGACCAGAGCCCTTCTGCTGCGTCATTAAGGGGCACCTTAGAGAAGCGGTTAAACGCTGGGAGGATGCGCAAAAATCCTCTCACTGGCGTGGAATTCCAGGTTTGCGACAGGCGGAGAAATTCATTTCACCTTCGTTAGCCAGGGTCAAGGAATGTCTTGTACTTAGGAAACCTGAGTTGAGGCTGCTAACCGGTTTCCTCACAGGTCACATCCCCTTAAGGTTTAACTTTAAGAAAATGGGTCTAAGTTGGACGGATAGATTCCGGAACATGTTCTGTGCTATTGCCCAGCCATTTTCTGCAAAAGGTTACAACATCTAGGAGGGAGAGTAATAAGCCCGGATAGTACGCATCATATACCGGCCTACAGTATTATCAGGTTCATTAAGAGCCTGAATATTGACTGGACGGCTCATTAGGTAGGGTCCATGCACAAAAGTTCTTTTAGGTTGCAGTGCGGGGTGGCTTGAACGCCCACATGGCCTTCAAGTAATAATAATAATAATGGCGTAAAGTTGATTGCAGTCGGGAAGTTAATTCAATTAGACAAGTGTTATTGTTATTATTAATATTTTCTGTTAAATTATCGCATCGTATATAATATATGTACATCATTATTTATGTTTTTGTAAATTTTGCTAAGTCCATAAGTGATAATCGGCGGAACCAACAAGTCATTTAAACAAAATTCCCCGAACTTCACAAGCCTGGTTTCACAGTGAATCCTGCAGCTGACTTAGAGACGCGCATCCAGAACGAAGTGCAGCGAGCACTAAATAGATCAATCGCAGACCAATCCGCATCATCGCCAAGTAGTGTGTCACAACAATCGGTCGGATCAATCAGAGCACAGTCCATCAAATTGGTACCCGTGGCGAATCAAGATCCAAGAATATAGCTCCACGTTATCGATCGCAGTTTGCGCTGGGTATAAAATTGCCGCAAAGATTACAAAATAACACCATGTACTTAGTGCGCTTAATGACCGGGTTACCAACGACGTTAGCAACATAATTGTCAATCCACTATCCGGCACTCCTTCGTGCGAGTTAACACAGACTCAGATTCACCGGCTAATTCAAGGAATTGAGTTAGGCGATGCGAACCCAGCTCAATTACTGAGAAAGCGACTTCCAGACCGAGCTTTACAAATTTTAGCGCTTATCACCTATTCATTACTGGCGGCAAAACTAACCGAACTAGCCGACAGAATCCTGTAAACAATGTCTCAAACGCAGGTAATGTCGGTTACTCCATCGTTAATGCCGAGCAACGATTTAGCATTAGCCTAACAGATCAATGAAATTATTCGCAGATTGGACAACATGGATTGCGCTTACTAGATGAATCGTTCACCAAGGACAAACAGAGCACGGAGCTAGTCAAATCAAAGGAATCTGCAAGGCATCAGCAGTCGACTTCAACAGACAATAATACGTCACGACTGTGTTTTTCCGTTATAGATTGAAGGAAGCAGCACTAGATTACAGACGAAACTGTCCCAATATATTTTTAAAGGCGACTTATTCCGGTAATTCACAAAATTGTCGCCTTAAAATGTATGATAAAATTTCCCAAATCAAATCTTTCGACAATCAGCGAATCAGTTTGGACCCAGAGCTTAGGCGGAACTTCACTTGGAAGTTTGCGGTGGCCGAGGAAACAATGCCGATCATTGCAGCAAATTTTTTGAACCAGTCGGACTATTAGTTGATATCCAGCATGGGCGATTACTGGATCCACTGATTTCATTATTCTCGTTGGTCGTCAAAATGCATGACAACGTACCTACAGTCCGAGTAACTAACTCTTATACAGTCGACACCGGAAATGTTCCTTTATTAGAGAAATACATACATCTAAAAAAATCTCCAAGAGAAACAGGCGTTCAAAACATTAAAACATGAAGGTTCGCATCACATATTGACTCGTGGACCTCCGGTATTTGCAAAGCCTAGACGTCTAAGCACAGAAAAACTAGATGGCCTTTAATAAAAAACACGAATACATGATTGAACAAGGTATCGGCAAACGGTCCGGTAGTCCCTGTACAAATCCGCTGCAGTGAATGGTGAATGGCTACCTTGCGGGCATCGCGGTACCCAATCCCGAACATACAAGATTTTATGCATCAGTTGGAAGGCTCCACAGTATCTTTCACCATTGATTTAGTCAGAGCGTACCATTAGATAGCAATAGAAGACGTAGCCATGGCCAAAACAGAAATTTCCACACCATTCAGATTACACGAATTTACTCGTATGGCATTCGGTTTGAGGAACGCAGGTAATTCTTTCCAGCGATTCATGCATTCCATCCTGCACAATTTTAATTTCTGTTTCGCATATTTGGACGATACTCTAATATTACCGAACAGCATCGAACATTTGGAGCACTTGCTGGTTATTTTCACTAAATTAAGAAAGCCGAGTCTGGTAATTATAAAAATCTCAGTTCATCAAAACGAAGATCAATATCCTAGGGCATGAGGTAACCGCGGAAGGAATTAAGCCGCTTCCGGAAGTGGCATAGCAAAGATGATCAACCCAAAAACGGTTAAGCAGTTAAGGCGTTTTTTGGTGGTCCTAAATTTTTATAGAGTGAGCAAACACCAGGAGATTCTCAATGATTATCTAAAGTGCTGCAAAAAAAACGACTACATAGTCATCGAGTGGTCCAAAGAGGAAAAGCGTTCGAATGGTTAAAAACGCAGCTAACTGAAGCCAGACTCTTGGTATTCCCATCGTAATCAACCAGGCCATGATTCAGCGGATGAGCAAAAGTGATAACACCGTATGACAACCGTTACGGAAGGAAGCGGTCAAACGACTTTGAGTTAACAACATTTCATATGACAGGATCAAACCGTGTTTTCTGGAGGACAGTATGATAAACACGACACTAAGCCAAAATCCGATGCAATATTACAGACGAATGGAATCGCACGGAAAGTCGCGTGCTGCAATAGTCCGATTTAATCTTCAACCACAACCATCAGTGAAGGATAAGCCAAGTCGCCCACAGAACAGTATGAAACACTGTTTGAAAGCTACCGAAACAACCCAAAACCAGTCGTAACGAAAGCCAGAAGAACTACAAAACTGCCAGCACGTTTCGCGGTATCGCTAATCAGTAATTCGCTGATAAAGGAGTGATGTGGCGTATTCTTACATATTGTACTTAATTCATTCTTTAGAAAGCTAAATTCGTGTTAGATTGTCATTAATCGTAACAAACGTCAACACGTCATTGCCATAAGCAAAAAATGTTTTTAAACATCGTTTCCGTTTCAAAATTAAAGAAGTTCGACATAACATTTAGCTCCCGTTTTTATTAGTTTATTCTTTTTTTTTTTGAACGGCACGTCATCTAGCCGTCAACATCTATATCAGTAGCGACAAGTTTTGGCAGTTTGGTGAATTTGACTAGCTAACAGATATTTAATCGGACCGGTGTGAAGTATTTCACACAAAGTGTAGCTACACAAATTAACGAAAAGTGTAAGTGTATGGAAAAAGTGTAGGCCTACATAAAAAAGTTTAAATAACCAGTATAGCAAAAATGTAACAAATTTTTTGATATTTTAGACAGGTCAAGCTATCCGAAACAATTTCTGTTATTAAGATAAAAATGGTTGGCCATGTGCGACGATATTTTGAAAATTGTGAAAATCACTTAAAATGTTTAAACCTGATGCTACACTTTGGTTATTTACTAAAATCTCAGAGATGTTACCAGGTGTGGGCTAATATTTCCATAAAGTGGACAGGTCAAGCTATCCGAAACAATTTCTGTTATTAAGATAAAAATGGTTGGCCATGTGCGACGATATTTTGAAAATTGTCAAAATCACTTAAAATGTTCAAACCGGGTGCTACACTATAGCCGTTTTGTAAAATCTCAGAGATGTTACCAGGTGTGGGCTTTTAGAATGCTTTTAGAAATAATTAGGACACCTTGGAACAAATCAACGGCCGATTTTAATTTTTTTACACTAAATGTCATCATAGAACACCCTGTTAGCCTCAAAAGATTTTCTTGAAAAAAATTACGTATCATGGTTTGGTCCCACTTCATTGCAAGACACCATTGGCAATGCTTATTAATGCTTTTAGAAATAATTAGGACACCTTGGAACAAATCGACGGCCGATTTTAATTTGTTTACACTAAATGTCATCATAGAACAACCTGTTAGCCTCAAGAGATTTTCTTGAAAAAAATTACGTATCATGGTTTGGTCCCACTTCATTGCAAGACACCATTGGCAGTGCTGATTAATGCTTTTAGAAATAATTAGGACACCTTGGAACAAATCGACGGCCGATTTTAATTTTTTTACACTAAATGTCATCATAGAACAACCTGTTAGCCTCAAGAGATTTTCTTGAAAAAAATTACGTATCATGGTTTGGTCCCACTTCATTGCAAGACACCATTGGCAGTGCTGATTAATGCTTTTAGAAATAATTAGGACACCTTGGAACAAATCGACGGCCGATTTTAATTTTTTTACACTAAATGTCATCATAGAACACCCTGTTAGCCTCAAGAGATTTTCTTGAAAAAAATTACGTATCATGGTTTGGTCCCACTTCATTGCAAGACACCATTGGCAGTGCTTATTAATGCTTTTAGAAATAATTAGGACACCTTGGAACAAATCGACGGCCGATTTTAATTTGTTTACACTAAATGTCATCATAGAACAACCTGTTAGCCTCAAGAGATTTTCTTGAAAAAAATTACGTATCATGGTTTGGTCCCACTTCATTGCAAGACACCATTGGCAGTGCTGATTAATGCTTTTAGAAATAATTAGGACACCTTGGAACAAATCGACGGCCGATTTTAATTTGTTTACACTAAATGTCATCATAGAACAACCTGTTAGCCTCAAGAGATTTTCTTGAAAAAAATTACGTATCATGGTTTGGTCCCACTTCATTGCAAGACACCATTGGCAGTGCTGATTAATGCTTTTAGAAATAATTAGGACACCTTGGAACAAATCGACGGCCGATTTTAATTTTTTTACACTAAATGTCATCATAGAACAACCTGTTAGCCTCAAGAGATTTTCTTGAAAAAAATTACGTATCATGGTTTGGTCCCACTTCATTGCAAGACACCATTGGCAATGCTGATTAATGCTTCTAGAAATAATTAGGACACCTTGGACCAAATCGACGGCCGATTTTAATTTTTTTATACTAAATGTCATCATAGAACACCCTGTTAGCCTCAAGAGATTTTCTTGAAAAAAATTACGTATCATGTTTTGGTCCCACTTCATTGCAAGACACCATTGGCAGTGCTGATTAATGCTTTTAGAAATAATTAGGACACCTTGGAACAAATCGACGGCCGATTTTAATTTGTTTACACTAAATGTCATCATAGAACAACCTGTTAGCCTCAAGAGATTTTCTTGAAAAAAATTACGTATCATGGTTTGGTCCCACTTCATTGCAAGACACCATTGGCAGTGCTTATTAATGCTTTTAGAAATAATTAGGACACCTTGGAACAAATCGACGGCCGATTTTAATTTGTTTACACTAAATGTCATCATAGAACAACCTGTTAGCCTCAAGAGATTTTCTTGAAAAAAATTACGTATCATGGTTTGGTCCCACTTCATTGCAAGACACCATTGGCAGTGCTGATTAATGCTTTTAGAAATAATTAGGACACCTTGGAACAAATCGACGGCCGATTTTAATTTTTTTACACTAAATGTCATCATAGAACACCCTGTTAGCCTCAAGAGATTTTCTTGAAAAAAATTACGTATCATGGTTTGGTCCCACTTCATTGCAAGACACCATTGGCAGTGCTGATTAATGCTTTTAGAAATAATTAGGACACCTTGGAACAAATCGACGGCCGATTTTAATTTGTTTACACTAAATGTCATCATAGAACAACCTGTTAGCCTCAAGAGATTTTCTTGAAAAAAATTACGTATCATGGTTTGGTCCCACTTCATTGCAAGACACCATTGGCAGTGCTGATTAATGCTTTTAGAAATAATTAGGACACCTTGGAACAAATCGACGGCCGATTTTAATTTGTTTACACTAAATGTCATCATAGAACACCCTGTTAGCCTCAAGAGATTTTCTTGAAAAAAATTACGTATCATGGTTTGGTCCCACTTCATTGCAAGACACCATTGGCAGTGCTGATTAATGCTTTTAGAAATAATTAGGACACCTTGGAACAAATCGACGGCCGATTTTAATTTGTTTACACTAAATGTCATCATAGAACAACCTGTTAGCCTCAAGAGATTTTCTTGAAAAAAATTACGTATCATGGTTTGGTCCCACTTCATTGCAAGACACCATTGGCAGTGCTGATTAATGCTTTTAGAAATAATTAGGACACCTTGGAACAAATCGACGGCCGATTTTAATTTGTTTACACTAAATGTCATCATAGAACACCCTGTTAGCCTCAAGAGATTTTCTTGAAAAAAATTACGTATCATGGTTTGGTCCCACTTCATTGCAAGACACCATTGGCAGTGCTTATTAATGCTTTTAGAAATAATTAGGACACCTTGGAACAAATCGACGGCCGATTTTAATTTGTTTACACTAAATGTCATCATAGAACAACCTGTTAGCCTCAAGAGATTTTCTTGAAAAAAATTACGTATCATGGTTTGGTCCCACTTCATTGCAAGACACCATTGGCAGTGCTGATTAATGCTTTTAGAAATAATTAGGACACCTTGGAACAAATCGACGGCCGATTTTAATTTTTTTACACTAAATGTCATCATAGAACACCCTGTTAGCCTCAAGAGATTTTCTTGAAAAAAATTACGTATCATGGTTTGGTCCCACTTCATTGCAAGACACCATTGGCAGTGCTTATTAATGCTTTTAGAAATAATTAGGACACCTTGGAACAAATCGACGGCCGATTTTAATTTGTTTACACTAAATGTCATCATAGAACACCCTGTTAGCCTCAAGAGATTTTCTTGAAAAAAATTACGTATCATGGTTTGGTCCCACTTCATTGCAAGACACCATTGGCAGTGCTGATTAATGCTTTTAGAAATAATTAGGACACCTTGGAACAAATCGACGGCCGATTTTAATTTTTTTACACTAAATGTCATCATAGAACACCCTGTTAGCCTCAAGAGATTTTCTTGAAAAAAATTACGTATCATGGTTTGGTCCCACTTCATTGCAAGACACCATTGGCAGTGCTTATTAATGCTTTTAGAAATAATTAGGACACCTTGGAACAAATCGACGGCCGATTTTAATTTGTTTACACTAAATGTCATCATAGAACAACCTGTTAGCCTCAAGAGATTTTCTTGAAAAAAATTACGTATCATGGTTTGGTCCCACTTCATTGCAAGACACCATTGGCAGTGCTGATTAATGCTTTTAGAAATAATTAGGACACCTTGGAACAAATCGACGGCCGATTTTAATTTTTTTACACTAAATGTCATCATAGAACACCCTGTTAGCCTCAAGAGATTTTCTTGAAAAAAATTACGTATCATGGTTTGGTCCCACTTCATTGCAAGACACCATTGGCAGTGCTTATTAATGCTTTTAGAAATAATTAGGACACCTTGGAACAAATCGACGGCCGATTTTAATTTGTTTACACTAAATGTCATCATAGAACACCCTGTTAGCCTCAAGAGATTTTCTTGAAAAAAATTACGTATCATGGTTTGGTCCCACTTCATTGCAAGACACCATTGGCAGTGCTTATTAATGCTTTTAGAAATAATTAGGACACCTTGGAACAAATCGACGGCCGATTTTAATTTGTTTACACTAAATGTCATCATAGAACAACCTGTTAGCCTCAAGAGATTTTCTTGAAAAAAATTACGTATCATGGTTTGGTCCCACTTCATTGCAAGACACCATTGGCAGTGCTGATTAATGCTTTTAGAAATAATTAGGACACCTTGGAACAAATCGACGGCCGATTTTAATTTTTTTACACTAAATGTCATCATAGAACACCCTGTTAGCCTCAAGAGATTTTCTTGAAAAAAATTACGTATCATGGTTTGGTCCCACTTCATTGCAAGACACCATTGGCAGTGCTTATTAATGCTTTTAGAAATAATTAGGACACCTTGGAACAAATCGACGGCCGATTTTAATTTGTTTACACTAAATGTCATCATAGAACAACCTGTTAGCCTCAAGAGATTTTCTTGAAAAAAATTACGTATCATGGTTTGGTCCCACTTCATTGCAAGACACCATTGGCAGTGCTGATTAATGCTTTTAGAAATAATTAGGACACCTTGGAACAAATCGACGGCCGATTTTAATTTGTTTACACTAAATGTCATCATAGAACAACCTGTTAGCCTCAAGAGATTTTCTTGAAAAAAATTACGTATCATGGTTTGGTCCCACTTCATTGCAAGACACCATTGGCAGTGCTGATTAATGCTTTTAGAAATAATTAGGACACCTTGGAACAAATCGACGGCCGATTTTAATTTTTTTACACTAAATGTCATCATAGAACAACCTGTTAGCCTCAAGAGATTTTCTTGAAAAAAATTACGTATCATGGTTTGGTCCCACTTCATTGCAAGACACCATTGGCAATGCTGATTAATGCTTCTAGAAATAATTAGGACACCTTGGACCAAATCGACGGCCGATTTTAATTTTTTTATACTAAATGTCATCATAGAACACCCTGTTAGCCTCAAGAGATTTTCTTGAAAAAAATTACGTATCATGTTTTGGTCCCACTTCATTGCAAGACACCATTGGCAGTGCTGATTAATGCTTTTAGAAATAATTAGGACACCTTGGAACAAATCGACGGCCGATTTTAATTTGTTTACACTAAATGTCATCATAGAACAACCTGTTAGCCTCAAGAGATTTTCTTGAAAAAAATTACGTATCATGGTTTGGTCCCACTTCATTGCAAGACACCATTGGCAGTGCTTATTAATGCTTTTAGAAATAATTAGGACACCTTGGAACAAATCGACGGCCGATTTTAATTTGTTTACACTAAATGTCATCATAGAACAACCTGTTAGCCTCAAGAGATTTTCTTGAAAAAAATTACGTATCATGGTTTGGTCCCACTTCATTGCAAGACACCATTGGCAGTGCTGATTAATGCTTTTAGAAATAATTAGGACACCTTGGAACAAATCGACGGCCGATTTTAATTTTTTTACACTAAATGTCATCATAGAACACCCTGTTAGCCTCAAGAGATTTTCTTGAAAAAAATTACGTATCATGGTTTGGTCCCACTTCATTGCAAGACACCATTGGCAGTGCTGATTAATGCTTTTAGAAATAATTAGGACACCTTGGAACAAATCGACGGCCGATTTTAATTTGTTTACACTAAATGTCATCATAGAACAACCTGTTAGCCTCAAGAGATTTTCTTGAAAAAAATTACGTATCATGGTTTGGTCCCACTTCATTGCAAGACACCATTGGCAGTGCTGATTAATGCTTTTAGAAATAATTAGGACACCTTGGAACAAATCGACGGCCGATTTTAATTTGTTTACACTAAATGTCATCATAGAACACCCTGTTAGCCTCAAGAGATTTTCTTGAAAAAAATTACGTATCATGGTTTGGTCCCACTTCATTGCAAGACACCATTGGCAGTGCTGATTAATGCTTTTAGAAATAATTAGGACACCTTGGAACAAATCGACGGCCGATTTTAATTTGTTTACACTAAATGTCATCATAGAACAACCTGTTAGCCTCAAGAGATTTTCTTGAAAAAAATTACGTATCATGGTTTGGTCCCACTTCATTGCAAGACACCATTGGCAGTGCTGATTAATGCTTTTAGAAATAATTAGGACACCTTGGAACAAATCGACGGCCGATTTTAATTTGTTTACACTAAATGTCATCATAGAACACCCTGTTAGCCTCAAGAGATTTTCTTGAAAAAAATTACGTATCATGGTTTGGTCCCACTTCATTGCAAGACACCATTGGCAGTGCTTATTAATGCTTTTAGAAATAATTAGGACACCTTGGAACAAATCGACGGCCGATTTTAATTTGTTTACACTAAATGTCATCATAGAACAACCTGTTAGCCTCAAGAGATTTTCTTGAAAAAAATTACGTATCATGGTTTGGTCCCACTTCATTGCAAGACACCATTGGCAGTGCTGATTAATGCTTTTAGAAATAATTAGGACACCTTGGAACAAATCGACGGCCGATTTTAATTTTTTTACACTAAATGTCATCATAGAACACCCTGTTAGCCTCAAGAGATTTTCTTGAAAAAAATTACGTATCATGGTTTGGTCCCACTTCATTGCAAGACACCATTGGCAGTGCTTATTAATGCTTTTAGAAATAATTAGGACACCTTGGAACAAATCGACGGCCGATTTTAATTTGTTTACACTAAATGTCATCATAGAACACCCTGTTAGCCTCAAGAGATTTTCTTGAAAAAAATTACGTATCATGGTTTGGTCCCACTTCATTGCAAGACACCATTGGCAGTGCTGATTAATGCTTTTAGAAATAATTAGGACACCTTGGAACAAATCGACGGCCGATTTTAATTTTTTTACACTAAATGTCATCATAGAACACCCTGTTAGCCTCAAGAGATTTTCTTGAAAAAAATTACGTATCATGGTTTGGTCCCACTTCATTGCAAGACACCATTGGCAGTGCTTATTAATGCTTTTAGAAATAATTAGGACACCTTGGAACAAATCGACGGCCGATTTTAATTTGTTTACACTAAATGTCATCATAGAACAACCTGTTAGCCTCAAGAGATTTTCTTGAAAAAAATTACGTATCATGGTTTGGTCCCACTTCATTGCAAGACACCATTGGCAGTGCTGATTAATGCTTTTAGAAATAATTAGGACACCTTGGAACAAATCGACGGCCGATTTTAATTTTTTTACACTAAATGTCATCATAGAACACCCTGTTAGCCTCAAGAGATTTTCTTGAAAAAAATTACGTATCATGGTTTGGTCCCACTTCATTGCAAGACACCATTGGCAGTGCTTATTAATGCTTTTAGAAATAATTAGGACACCTTGGAACAAATCGACGGCCGATTTTAATTTGTTTACACTAAATGTCATCATAGAACACCCTGTTAGCCTCAAGAGATTTTCTTGAAAAAAATTACGTATCATGGTTTGGTCCCACTTCATTGCAAGACACCATTGGCAGTGCTTATTAATGCTTTTAGAAATAATTAGGACACCTTGGAACAAATCGACGGCCGATTTTAATTTGTTTACACTAAATGTCATCATAGAACAACCTGTTAGCCTCAAGAGATTTTCTTGAAAAAAATTACGTATCATGGTTTGGTCCCACTTCATTGCAAGACACCATTGGCAGTGCTGATTAATGCTTTTAGAAATAATTAGGACACCTTGGAACAAATCGACGGCCGATTTTAATTTTTTTACACTAAATGTCATCATAGAACACCCTGTTAGCCTCAAGAGATTTTCTTGAAAAAAATTACGTATCATGGTTTGGTCCCACTTCATTGCAAGACACCATTGGCAGTGCTTATTAATGCTTTTAGAAATAATTAGGACACCTTGGAACAAATCGACGGCCGATTTTAATTTGTTTACACTAAATGTCATCATAGAACAACCTGTTAGCCTCAAGAGATTTTCTTGAAAAAAATTACGTATCATGGTTTGGTCCCACTTCATTGCAAGACACCATTGGCAGTGCTGATTAATGCTTTTAGAAATAATTAGGACACCTTGGAACAAATCGACGGCCGATTTTAATTTTTTTACACTAAATGTCATCATAGAACACCCTGTTAGCCTCAAGAGATTTTCTTGAAAAAAATTACGTATCATGGTTTGGTCCCACTTCATTGCAAGACACCATTGGCAGTGCTTATTAATGCTTTTAGAAATAATTAGGACACCTTGGAACAAATCGACGGCCGATTTTAATTTGTTTACACTAAATGTCATCATAGAACAACCTGTTAGCCTCAAGAGATTTTCTTGAAAAAAATTACGTATCATGGTTTGGTCCCACTTCATTGCAAGACACCATTGGCAGTGCTGATTAATGCTTTTAGAAATAATTAGGACACCTTGGAACAAATCGACGGCCGATTTTAATTTTTTTACACTAAATGTCATCATAGAACACCCTGTTAGCCTCAAGAGATTTTCTTGAAAAAAATTACGTATCATGGTTTGGTCCCACTTCATTGCAAGACACCATTGGCAGTGCTTATTAATGCTTTTAGAAATAATTAGGACACCTTGGAACAAATCGACGGCCGATTTTAATTTTTTTACACTAAATGTCATCATAGAACACCCTGTTAGCCTCAAGAGATTTTCTTGAAAAAAATTACGTATCATGGTTTGGTCCCACTTCATTGCAAGACACCATTGGCAGTGCTGATTAATGCTTTTAGAAATAATTAGGACACCTTGGAACAAATCGACGGCCGATTTTAATTTGTTTACACTAAATGTCATCATAGAACACCCTGTTAGCCTCAAGAGATTTTCTTGAAAAAAATTACGTATTATGGTTTGGTCCCACTTCATTGCAAGACACCATTGGCAGTGCTGATTAATGCTTTTAGAAATAATTAGGACACCTTGGAACAAATCGACGGCCGATTTTAATTTGTTTACACTAAATGTCATCATAGAACAACCTGTTAGCCTCAAGAGATTTTCTTGAAAAAAATTACGTATCATGGTTTGGTCCCACTTCATTGCAAGACACCATTGGCAGTGCTGATTAATGCTTTTAGAAATAATTAGGACACCTTGGAACAAATCGACGGCCGATTTTAATTTTTTTACACTAAATGTCATCATAGAACACCCTGTTAGCCTCAAGAGATTTTCTTGAAAAAAATTACGTATCATGGTTTGGTCCCACTTCATTGCAAGACACCATTGGCAGTGCTTATTAATGCTTTTAGAAATAATTAGGACACCTTGGAACAAATCGACGGCCGATTTTAATTTTTTTACACTAAATGTCATCATAGAACACCCTGTTAGCCTCAAGAGATTTTCTTGAAAAAAATTACGTATCATGGTTTGGTCCCACTTCATTGCAAGACACCATTGGCAGTGCTTATTAATGCTTTTAGAAATAATTAGGACACCTTCGAACAAATCGACGGCCGATTTTAATTTGTTTACACTAAATGTCATCATAGAACAACCTGTTAGCCTCAAGAGATTTTCTTGAAAAAAATTACGTATCATGGTTTGGTCCCACTTCATTGCAAGACACCATTGGCAGTGCTGATTAATGCTTTTAGAAATAATTAGGACACCTTGGAACAAATCGACGGCCGATTTTAATTTTTTTACACTAAATGTCATCATAGAACACCCTGTTAGCTTCAAGAGATTTTCTTGAAAAAAATTACGTATCATGGTTTGGTCCCACTTCATTGCAAGACACCATTGGCAGTGCTGATTAATGCTTTTAGAAATAATTAGGACACCTTGGAACAAATCGACGGCCGATTTTAATTTGTTTACACTAAATGTCATCATAGAACACCCTGTTAGCCTCAAGAGATTTTCTTGAAAAAAATTACGTATCATGGTTTGGTCCCACTTCATTGCAAGACACCATTGGCAGTGCTTATTAATGCTTTTAGAAATAATTAGGACACCTTGGAACAAATCGACGGCCGATTTTAATTTGTTTACACTAAATGTCATCATAGAACAACCTGTTAGCCTCAAGAGATTTTCTTGAAAAAAATTACGTATCATGGTTTGGTCCCACTTCATTGCAAGACACCATTGGCAGTGCTGATTAATGCTTTTAGAAATAATTAGGACACCTTGGAACAAATCGACGGCCGATTTTAATTTTTTTACACTAAATGTCATCATAGAACACCCTGTTAGCCTCAAGAGATTTTCTTGAAAAAAATTACGTATCATGGTTTGGTCCCACTTCATTGCAAGACACCATTGGCAGTGCTTATTAATGCTTTTAGAAATAATTAGGACACCTTGGAACAAATCGACGGCCGATTTTAATTTTTTTACACTAAATGTCATCATAGAACACCCTGTTGGCCTCAAGAGATTTTCTTGAAAAAAATTACGTATCATGGTTTGGTCCCACTTCATTGCAAGACACCATTGGCAGTGCTGATTAATGCTTTTAGAAATAATTAGGACACCTTGGAACAAATCGACGGCCGATTTTAATTTGTTTACACTAAATGTCATCATAGAACACCCTGTTAGCCTCAAGAGATTTTCTTGAAAAAAATTACGTATCATGTTTTGGTCCCACTTCATTGCAAGACACCATTGGCAGTGCTGATTAATGCTTTTAGAAATAATTAGGACACCTTGGAACAAATCGACGGCCGATTTTAATTTGTTTACACTAAATGTCATCATAGAACAACCTGTTAGCCTCAAGAGATTTTCTTGAAAAAAATTACGTATCATGGTTTGGTCCCACTTCATTGCAAGACACCATTGGCAGTGCTTATTAATGCTTTTAGAAATAATTAGGACACCTTGGAACAAATCGACGGCCGATTTTAATTTTTTTACACTAAATGTCATCATAGAACACCCTGTTAGCCTCAAGAGATTTTCTTGAAAAAAATTACGTATCATGGTTTGGTCCCACTTCATTGCAAGACACCATTGGCAGTGCTTATTAATGCTTTTAGAAATAATTAGGACACCTTGGAACAAATCGACGGCCGATTTTAATTTGTTTACACTAAATGTCATCATAGAACACCCTGTTAGCCTCAAGAGATTTTCTTGAAAAAAATTACGTATCATGGTTTGGTCCCACTTCATTGCAAGACACCATTGGCAGTGCTTATTAATGCTTTTAGAAATAATTAGGACACCTTGGAACAAATCGACGGCCGATTTTAATTTGTTTACACTAAATGTCATCATAGAACAACCTGTTAGCCTCAAGAGATTTTCTTGAAAAAAATTACGTATCATGGTTTGGTCCCACTTCATTGCAAGACACCATTGGCAGTGCTTATTAATGCTTTTAGAAATAATTAGGACACCTTGGAACAAATCGACGGCCGATTTTAATTTGTTTACACTAAATGTCATCATAGAACAACCTGTTAGCCTCAAGAGATTTTCTTGAAAAAAATTACGTATCATGGTTTGGTCCCACTTCATTGCAAGACACCATTGGCAGTGCTGATTAATGCTTTTAGAAATAATTAGGACACCTTGGAACAAATCGACGGCCGATTTTAATTTTTTTACACTAAATGTCATCATAGAACAACCTGTTAGCCTCAAGAGATTTTCTTGAAAAAAATTACGTATCATCGTTTGGTCCCACTTCATTGCAAGACACCATTGGCAGTGCTTATTAATGCTTTTAGAAATAATTAGGACACCTTGGAACAAATCGACGGCCGATTTTAATTTGTTTACACTAAATGTCATCATAGAACAACCTGTTAGCCTCAAGAGATTTTCTTGAAAAAAATTACGTATCATGGTTTGGTCCCACTTCATTGCAAGACACCATTGGCAGTGCTTATTAATGCTTTTAGAAATAATTAGGACACCTTGGAACAAATCGACGGCCGATTTTAATTTGTTTACACTAAATGTCATCATAGAACAACCTGTTAGCCTCAAGAGATTTTCTTGAAAAAAATTACGTATCATGGTTTGGTCCCACTTCATTGCAAGACACCATTGGCAGTGCTTATTAATGCTTTTAGAAATAATTAGGACACCTTGGAACAAATCGACGGCCGATTTTAATTTGTTTACACTAAATGTCATCATAGAACAACCTGTTAGCCTCAAGAGATTTTCTTGAAAAAAATTACGTATCATGGTTTGGTCCCACTTCATTGCAAGACACCATTGGCAGTGCTGATTAATGCTTTTAGAAATAATTAGGACACCTTGGAACAAATCGACGGCCGATTTTAATTTTTTTACACTAAATGTCATCATAGAACACCCTGTTAGCCTCAAGAGATTTTCTTGAAAAAAATTACGTATCATGGTTTGGTCCCACTTCATTGCAAGACACCATTGGCAGTGCTGATTAATGCTTTTAGAAATAATTAGGACACCTTGGAACAAATCGACGGCCGATTTTAATTTGTTTACACTAAATGTCATCATAGAACAACCTGTTAGCCTCAAGAGATTTTCTTGAAAAAAATTACGTATCATGGTTTGGTCCCACTTCATTGCAAGACACCATTGGCAGTGGTGATTAATGCTTTTAGAAATAATTAGGACACCTTGGAACAAATCGACGGCCGATTTTAATTTGTTTACACTAAATGTCATCATAGAACATCCTGTTAGCCTCAAGAGATTTTCTTGAAAAAAATTACGTATCATGGTTTGGTCCCACTTCATTGCAAGACACCATTGGCAGTGCTTATTAATGCTTTTAGAAATAATTAGGACACCTTGGAACAAATCGACGGCCGATTTTAAATTTTTACACTAAATGTCATCATAGAACACCCTGTTGGCCTCAAGAGATTTTCTTGAAAAAAATTACGTATCATGGTTTGGTCCCACTTCATTGCAAGACACCATTGGCAGTGCTGATTAATGCTTTTAGAAATAATTAGGACACCTTGGAACAAATCGACGGCCGATTTTAATTTGTTTACACTAAATGTCATCATAGAACAACCTGTTAGCCTCAAGAGATTTTCTTGAAAAAAATTACGTATCATGGTTTGGTCCCACTTCATTGCAAGACACCATTGGCAGTGCTGATTAATGCTTTTAGAAATAATTAGGACACCTTGGAACAAATCGACGGCCGATTTTAATTTTTTTACACTAAATGTCATCATAGAACACCCTGTTAGCCTCAAGAGATTTTCTTGAAAAAAATTACGTATCATGGTTTGGTCCCACTTCATTGCAAGACACCATTGGCAGTGCTGATTAATGCTTTTAGAAATAATTAGGACACCTTGGAACAAATCGACGGCCGATTTTAATTTTTTTACACTAAATGTCATCATAGAACAACCTGTTAGCCTCAAGAGATTTTCTTGAAAAAAATTACGTATCATCGTTTGGTCCCACTTCATTGCAAGAAACCATTGGAAATGCTGAATTGCTGATGACGGCAATGTTATTTGTTAGTAAAATAAAGCAGAAAGAGAAAGAGAGAAATTAAAATTTATTTTTTTCTGCGTTAGTATAAAAGGAAATTTTTATTTCGTTTTGTCTCATTACTATTCCAGACTTTGTATTGTTCGCATCGTATTGTGTTATTTTGTAATTTTTTCTCGTGTTTTTTATTACCTTTTAAAAAAGTTTTTTTTAAAACTATCGACCCTCGCTTTATTTTGGACCTTCTATAAAACTTGTTTCTATTGGATTATTTGGATTTTTGATAACTGACCTCTGCTTTATTTTGGATTTTCGATTTCGCCGATTCTATTATTGTTTGCTAAAAATTCCGTTGGACATTCTCAAAAACTTACTTAGGTTGTTAAATATGGCAAATACTAAGTATAATTATAAATCAAAAAGGAACAAAATTAATCTGCAAAGTCTGATTGTTGCTTTGTCTGAAGAGCATATTGATAATATTTACAGTATGGATCTCGGACGAGATCTACATTCTAAAGTTGTCAATAATCTTTGTTTTAAACTGAAGATTAAAAATAATAAAAATAACAGATATAAAATAGTTAATGTTTGGGCAAAAAATAAGGAGCTAATTATAAAATCTATTATTGAAATTAAAGCAAACCCTCTTATGAAAGCAAATATAAATTCCATACCAAATGACCAATTTGAGGCAGCAGATTCCTCTCCAAAATATAATGATGTTTGTAAAATAAACCCAGATGCTGTTTGTAATCAGATTAACAGCAATAGTTTAAATCAGAAACTAAAAAATGGCTTGAATTGGTTTACTGATGATGAGCTCAATCCAGACCTATTGTTAAATTCTGCATCAGTTAACCTTACTCGACCAACTTCAGAGACTCTCGAAACAAAGGGTTCCAATAATTTCCGACTTAAAAGGACCATTAAAACAAACACAACGTTTGAAAATGTTACTAGTGAAGAAATTCGAGAAAATATTAACAATTGTTTGATAGATATTAGCAATCCTTGTGTAATTTCATTTAAAACTATACGAATATCCAAAATGAATCAGTGCATAACAGTTTATGGTAATTGCAAAGAATTACCGAATAAGAAATTTAAATTTATTATAAGAGAAAACAAGTTTCTTGATATTTATTTAAATAGTGATGAATGCATTACACATGAAGGGCCGTCAGTATACAGGCAAATGAGAGGGTTGAACCGTACCAATTTGAAGAGTAAACTCGAAGGGACCTCTTGCCACAATTTATCTCTTGATATAGCTGGAGAAACTAATTTGGACTTATTTCAAAAAGGTAATACCCAATCATTCGCACCATCCACCACCTTAAGAAAAATTAAATCTGAGCAGCTTAAATTAAATGACCTTGTTCTTGATTGCGATGTAATTGATATTTGTCAAATGTGCCTGATAGAACCAAAAAAAAAATATATATATATGATCTCTCTTTAGATCCATTAAAAGTAGTCCTTCTCAGAAAGTCTGCTTTAGAAATTTTAAAAACCTATGACGTATCCGGTATTTACTTCGACGCCACAGGAAAGGTGGCCAAACATCCTATATGCCATCCATACCATTCATATAAACGAATCCTTTATTATGCCTGTGTAGTCAACATAAACGGCCATTTGCTTCCTATTGGTGAATTAATATCATCAAGCCACGGAGTGGAAACAATTAAAGAATTTCTAGATGATATCAAGAAAAACATGCCCAACTTGTACCAACCAAAATTTTTCGTTACGGATTGGTCTTGGGCTTTGATCAAGTCTGTTTTATTAAGCTTCAATAACATGTCAGTTTCGGAGTACCTAAAATGTACTTATGATATTTTAACTATCGAAGATAAAGTAACAATTAAAGTGGACAATTTCATATGTTGCGCTCACTTTATTAAAATAATTTCATCCCAGATAAAAGAAAAGCTCCCAAGCGCTAATAAAGACATACGGAATGTTATATTAGACCTATTTTGTGGTATGCTTAGCTGCGAAACCCTAGACGCGGTGGATGGTTTATTTAAAATGTATTGTTATATATTTTGCTCTCCATTTTCTAACCCAAAAACCGTAGTCTCATTAAAATTTCAAAAAAAATGTTAGCACAAATATACACAGACGAAATTTCAAGAATAAGTCCATCAACAGAGTCTGACGAGTTCAAGATACCCCAAACGCATGATTTGCTTACACAGTCGATGTTCAGCAGTAGCCCATACTATATTCGGTACAATACAATTTTTGAACAAATTCAGGAAGAATTAACAAATATGTCTGCTAAGAAAACAAGCGAAAACAAAACAAATATATTTTTTAATAAAGAGTTTGTTGAGTTTACCATAAAAAAATATATGGCTTATCTCCCACTTTGGGGAGTATGCTTTTAAAAAAAAAATAGGTATTATAGGACGATTGTCAAATGCAAATGCGGAAAATTATTTTTCTCTAGTGAAAAATCATTATACAAATCATAAAACACTAAGGCTAGGAAGGTTTATCAATATTATGAAGGATAAAACCGACAAAATAATAAAACTAATACAACTATCAAATAAACAGAAAACTGTAAATAAAAGAAAAGTATTAGGAAATTTGGATGATCCAGATAGCAATCAACACGAAGAGGGTTGGAATAAAAAGCTGAAACTGTATGCTTCACCTAAACACTTTGTTAAACGAGTATTAACTCGAAACTCCACGGTTAAGCAAAGTAATGAATATAAAAATATAAAAAAATCTGATAATGTTGCTGATGAACTACATGTTCTACAAAATGGATTTACTTTCATAGACAACGACAAACATGTGATAGAGATATCAAATACTTGTGCTTTCGACGCAACTGCCCAAATATTCCTTTGTTTGTATTCTGATGTAGAATTCTTCAAAGGTTTAATACAATCTTCCAACAATACCTTTTTCAAATTTATAAAATTGTTAGCAAATTATAAGGACCTAAGTGACCTTTATCAAGAAAGCTCTCAATTGATGTTAAATCTGTACCAGAAAAGTAGATCGATAATTCGCGAGAAAAATGTCATTAAGTTAAATGCAGCTTGTACCATAGCGTTCATTTTAGAAAATTCTCTGTCTTCTCCATTAACAGAAACACGTTACTGCGAAAACAACACTCATACAGATCGCATGAGGGAAACATTCTACCTTCCATTTGAAAATGTTTTCAGCTTTAATCAAATTTCTTTAACCAAATTACAAGATGCTATAGATTTTAGCAGCCCAAATTGTCCAACATGTCAAGGGATCAGAACAAAAAATTATTTCAGCAATTACGGCATTGTTATAGCTGATGTACAGCCAAATAACAATAGTTATAATATATCACTTCAAGATATAAGCCAGAAAATAAAACTGTCTGGAGACGATTATTATTTGAAAGGACTAATTCATTTTGCAAAATCCACAAATATTAATGTTATAGGTCATTTTATAGCGTATGTCAAACGTGGAAATATATGGGAGCAATTCGACGACCTGGTTTTATTTACAATGGAAGTTAGTTCTAAGTATAAAGTTAATCCAGCGATACTAATTTTTTCTAAATATTAAAGACAATAGAAATTAATATGATTAACACGGGGGCAGGGAAAATAACAAGAATAAGCCAAGCAATATTTACGAGTTATTGTTTATATTGTGTGGTGGCATACCCACCGGGCATACCCATTCGACAAACACAAATCTCAGAAATTGACTCATATAAGCACTATAAAGGTTGTAAAGAGAATACATTGAGGAATTCAAACCAATCAGTGCAATTTTGATAAGAGCCATACGGCTCTTGCAAAACAAACATTTTTGAAAGTTAACAAATCAACAAGGACGTTTTTCAATTATTATTTATTAATTTAATTATTTCCGTCAACTGTCAACCAACTGACTACTGGCAAACCAGACGTTTCGTATCTCTTGAAAATAAAAGATGATCCCTATAAACGGGCTCTCAGTCGTGAGTGAAATGGATCCCATTAGCTTGGGCGCTCCATATGAATATTGTATGAACAACTTTGTACAATCATTCATATAGGAGATCTCTTTTATACCTATAAAGGGGCTCTCCTGCATGAATGATTGTATAAAGGCTAGAGATCGAAACGTTTCGGAGAGTACACGAAAAGTTGTCAATGCAAAATTCGTCGATTTGTTAATTTTCATAATTTTTTGCAAGAGCACTACGGCTCATATCAAATGTAAATTAGTGATTTAAATTCCTCAATATATCGATGGCTTAATATGAATAAGGCGTAACATCAAAATTTTTAAAATTGGGTTTTTGTTTTTCTACGACACCTTTGGTTGATTTACACAATAAAAAATAACATTAAAATTAATTAGTTTTGCCAAATAACACCTATTTTATATTTATATCAACATTGTTTATTATTTGTAAGTTTAATTTTTACCAAAATATTAAGTTTTGTCGACCTCTTGTAAAATTTTGAAAATGCGACTTACGCCCTATTCACATTAAGGCATCGATATGCCCTATTTAGCCTATTTCGTTATTCTTGATAAAATCTCTGAGATTTTAGTAAATGGCCATATTGTAGCATCAGGTTTAAACATTTTAAGTGATTTTCAAAGTGATTTCCACAATTTTCAAAATATCGTCGCAAAGGCCCAACCCTTTTTATCTTAACATCAAAAATTGTTTCGGATAGCTTGACCTGTCCACTTTATGGAAATATAAGCCCACACCTGGTAACATCTCTGAGATTTTACAAAACGGCTATAGTGTAGCACCCGGTTTGAACATTTTAAGTGATTTTGACAATTTTCAAAATATCGTCGCACATGGCCAACCATTTTTATCTTAACCCTCAACCACTGTTATGATTTTTATTTCATGTAATTTTAGAAAATTTGACAAACAAATCTCGTTTAATTCAATTATTTCAATAAAAATCAGAAAATCTACAGTGGAAGAGTTTAAAATCTTCGAGTGATAATATTTAGAATAAAAGAAATATTTAATATTTTACATTCGAAATAGCCGCATCGGCGCATAAAAGTGTTTAAGGGTTAATAACAGAAATTGTTTCGGAAAGCTTGACCTGTCTAAAATATCAAAAAATTTGTTACATTTTTGCTATGCTGGTTATTTAAACTTTTTTATGTAGGCCTACACTTTTTCCATACACTTACACTTTTCGTTAATTTGTGTAGCTACACTTTGTGTGAAATACTTCACACCGGTTTTAATCGGGATAGCAGCGCAAAACAATACTGCGGGTATAAAAGAGAATTTTCAGTAGAAATAAAAATAATCACTTATCGTACTATAGGTGAGAAACATAATAAGGGAAGTGAATTTCCCTTTTTCAGAAATTAAATTCAAAAAAAATTGTTTGCTCTATTTTATCTTTTGTCATTTTATCTGGGATCCAACGGGCGGTGACACTGTTGCTTATTTAGCTAACCTTTTTATGTTTATTTTGACACTTGTCTGGTTAATAGAAAATTGTACCAAATTGATTAACATCAATTGTGAATAAGCATTTAGTCAAAACCCATCAACTTTTTATATTCATATTATGATTACCTGTAGCATTAAAATAATATTAAAAATTATTTCATTAAGCTCCTTCATATATTACTGACGGTGGTTAATTTCATAATTATTGTTCAGTGTATGATGAATAAGTGGAGTCAACATTTGCCATACATACCTTCATCTTGATATACCCATCAAAAATTCAAACAACCGTGAAATTAATTTTCATGATTTTTGCTTTTATAAAGTAATGTTGGTGTGCTTATGTGTTTGAGGATGTGTGTATTTGTGTTTGTGTTAAGAAAAGCTTTTCGTTTCAACTTTTTTTATTTTATTATGTGAGAAAAACTTTTCACATTTTCCACTTCTTATTTCATTTCATTTTTTTATTATATTAACACAAAATGAAGATTCCATCTACAAACGAAACTTTTTTCACTTTTTGATTTCACGTTCAATTGAATGTATGGTATCTAAGGATTTTTTTTTTCCTTCTTACACTTTCTGCCGTAGGCACTTGGCGAAACACACTTAATACACACATTTTTAAAATTTTTTAAAAACACTTGTTAAATATTTCGCAAAATTATTTGCAAGATTTTTTTTTTGTGACGGATGAAAAGTGGTAACGTCGTCATGTCATATGTGAAGTGAATATAATATTTTGAAGGATGAACTAAATTACATACACAAGAATGATTTTATGCATTTAGATAAAACCTTTGTACCCTAAAACATCGCCTTAATTGTGGAAATATACATTGATTTCAAATACATTGACTCATGAATACTTACATAATTTAAATAAAGGTCATCTCTAGTCACCTAATTTTGTAAAATATTAAATAGAACAAAAAAATCAATCGAAACCTTCACCTATGGAAAAGCTCTCTTCCTTTGTTGGTTGTTACAAGATGATTTTTTTTGCGAGACTTCAATTGCTATATTGAAAATTATCATCCTTCACCTAGTTTTCTACACTCTGCTGTATTCACGCCTTTACTAATGAATACTTTATGTAGTGTATAGCAACCGTATTGATTTTTATTAAATCTCGAGTACATTTCCTTTCGATTTTCATGTTTTTTTTTATGTATGGTTACTGATGCTGAATATTTTCTTTTGAAAAACTTCTTTCCTTATTCAATTGATTTTTAATTTTATTCTCGAATGTTAAGCATAAAAGATTTTAGTTTTGACAGATACATAGTCTAAAAGAACAAAAAGAAAGGTTATTATTTTTTTTTTTTAGGAGATTGAATGATTTATCACAATGTGTAGATATATAGAACAAAGAAAAATAAATCGAATAAAATTTATTGTTGCCTGTGCAATGAAAGAAAACGAACCAGATTTTTTTTTTGGAAAATTTTCGACGCGGAGATACGGTTTGAAGGAAATAAAATAAATTAGATTTCAACTTAGATAGTTGAACAATCTTTGTAAATATTTGTTATAAAATCAATATTTTTTTACGATCCTCAAAATTGTGCCGAGGTTGTTTTCACCTTTCCCTTATATGTTAGATATTAACGATATTATTTTCAGCGTTTTGGTTGCATTTCTTGTTTAAAATTATGTACATACAAAAATAATATTGGGGATGAGTTTGGCTTAAAATAGTATCTGGGAATTACTCGGCATTGAATCCATCATATTCATAATAATATAAAAAGTGTAAATTAAACCATCTCATGATAAAGTTGAACCACAAAATTTGTAAAATTTCGTTTGGTCTCCTTCCTTATCGCAAAAAAGTTTAAAAAAATTCTATCCAAGTTATATAATCCGCTCCTACGTGCGGCACGCAGTGCGACATGTTTGCTTATCCCGGCTCCTACGTCCCTCGAAATTCAAATCTAGAGCCCCTAGTTACCGAAGCCGTTAGCCTCTACAATTCTAAGTTAAATTAGGGATCTCCATTTTCCAGAATATTTTAAAACTAATTTCAATTTTTTAATTTTTAATTTATTTATTTATAAATTTGTTGCCAGTTAATTATTTTTGTTGCCCAAAATGTTTATTTGTGCGATATAATTCCTTTAAAATAATTAATTTAAAAAATATACCTTTACTTCAAAATTTAACTTACCGCATGAGAAAATGAGTAAAAAAGATAAGCGGTAATTTTTGAAGTAGCCCCAAAGGTCCAGCATAGTCAACCCCAACTTTAAAAAAAGGCCTTTCATAATTAACTCACGCCGATGGAAGAATCTCTATGAGCTGACTTTTCGGTCGATTTTGGAATCTGGTGCATACAGTACATTTCCGTAAG
This sequence comes from Tipula helvola, assembly GCA_963556165.1. Lineage (NCBI taxonomy): Eukaryota > Metazoa > Arthropoda > Insecta > Diptera > Tipulidae > Tipula > Tipula helvola. Next base: position 288,886,157 of record OY744481.1, read on the forward strand.
ATTTCCTTCACCAAATATCGGCAACCTAGTATATAGTGATTTTGACGCAGTATTCTCATTAATAGCGTTGATATGGCATGAATATGTTTATGATGTAAATCCAATAGTAGTACCTTAGTGATATAACATTTGGGTAGAATTATTGGGTGACGCGTGTCATAGCTTGCCGATGAGCGTTGAATGCGACCACCTCCACGCATAATTCCTTCTTTGTCAACAAAGGAGTGATTGATTAACTTTACTTTTCTTTGAAACCACCTTAGTGCCCTTGGGGTCCCTCAATTCAGTGCTGCAATATTTCGACTGCAGAAATTTAAAGATGAGATTTTGACCATCTATGATTTCTCCAACAGATAATATATTCGCCATCAGCCTTTTGGTTACATGTTGGAAGTTATGGTGATACTGCTTTATCCATCCTATGACTTTAACTATCCTCCGGAAGGTAGAGCATCTTTGACTCAATATTGATAAGATATCGGAGATAAACTCAGGTGTTGTTACTAACACGAGAGCATATGATGTGATTTGGTTGAGCTGGCCAATGTGATGAGTCTAACCATAATATTTGATGTACGATTAGCTATAAACGTTTTCCATCTAAGGGGATGCGATGCAAGCCAAGAAAGGGCAATAATTGTCGAATCTGTACGAGCTCTAATTTTAATATCACCACGCAATGTTTCCTTGAGCATCAACAACAATTTCTTCAATAGAACAGCCGCGCAAAGTTCTAGGGGTGGAATTGAAATGTGGTTGATCGGAGTTACTTTCGTTCTGGCGGTCATTAAGCTCACATAGATATTTCCTAGCTGTTCAATAGTTCTGCAATACACTATAGTGGCATAGGCATGCTCTGACGCATCTGCAAACCCATGAACTTCCAGTTTAGCTGCCGTGGATAATAGCCATCTCGAAATACTCAAAGTCTGCAGATATGACATTTCGTTTTTTATTTTCAACCAAGTCTTAGACAATGCAGGTGGAATTTCATCATCTCAATCCAACTTCAGAAGCCATAAATTATGAAATATAATTTTAAAATTGATTATAACCGGGGCGAGCCATTTCAATGGATCGAATATTCGGGCTGAAAGCGACATTATATTTCGCTTGGTTGCTTTTATCTCATCATTGCAACAGATGTTAAAACGAAATTCATCTTTTGCTAGGTGCCATTGAATTCCTAGTAGTTTAAGGTATGCGGCACCGTTATTAATGTCCACATGGGCATTTTCCTTCCTCGTCTTCATTAATTTGATTTAGCAGCTCCTCACAATTCGACGCCCAACTTCTTAATCTTAGTCCAAAGAACTCGAGAGTTTCTGATAATTGGTCCTGCAGACGGCGAGATTTCTCAACAGTATGAGCTCCAGACATCAGGTCATCGATATACAAATTGTTTAGTATTACATTAGCTGCAGCCAGATCGGTTTCCAGTAATTTATTAGCGATTACTTGGTTGGTTTTTGTGACAAGGTACGGTGCAGATGAAGTTCCGTAGAATATTGTTCATAAAGGAATTCAAGATGGCGAAATGTGAATAAGTCGTGTTTTTTATCGCTCCGCTTATTAAATTTTATAATGGATTATAATTAATTTCTTTAAATTGTGTACATTTAATCTCATTATTGATATACTGAATTATATAAGTTATCTTATTAAATAAGCCGTATATTTTCAAGTTGGTGTTTAAAATATGTGAATTAATAAAAACTGTACATCATATAATATTACGTTCATGTTGACACTATAGATGCTGCATAGTATTTTGTGAATTTTCGTGTAGTGGTATTGCTTTATAAGTGCTTTATAATTTAATATAATATCAAATATTAACTAACAAAGGTCAAAATGGATACTGATTCGTCGCTGCAAAATGTTTCCATCATTATTGAACATTTCAAAAAAGAAATAGTGCGTCTGGAAATGGGACTAACTAAAGTGAAAACCGACTTGGATTCCTGTCTCTGTTCTACTAAGACAGAAATTAAATCGGAAATTGTCAAGGTGATTGAAAATTTGGAAGCGTTTGCAGCTAAGATGGCCCATTATGACGCTAAATTTGATTTATTCGAGCGACAGCATTACTCTTCAAATATGGTGATTACAGGAATTCCTTTAATTGCCAATGAACCGATAGAAAATATTTTTACTAAAATTTCGAAGGCGGTAAATTTTGATAGTGGCATTAATGCGGTGGATACCATTTACTGGATGAAATCGCCTAAATTATTACGTGGTGACGTTATTTCCAAAAGACAAATTCCAATATTGGTTCGGTTTGTCTCGCAACGGTTAAAAATGACGTTCTTCAAAAAGTATTTAACCTATAAAAATTTATCGTTACGTAATATTGGGCTAGATATGAATACACGGATATATTGTAACCACTATTTAACAAAGAACTATTTAACAATTATTCAATTTTGCAAGCGGCGTATAAGGTCAAACGAACGGAAAATATAATAACCAATGTTCTCACAAAAGGCGGTTTAGTGCATGTATCCTACAGTAACAATCGCAAAGTTGTTATACCAAAAAGCATGGATGATTTTCAACGTATTACAAGACAACATTTATCTGCTGTTACACCAGTTACGCTTGCTAATGCAGATGATAAACAATCTAATTTACATGGCACTCAACGTGTTGATAATACAACATCAATTCGAACAACTAGTAAAGCAGATGAATCTAATGACGTAATCCACAACATGGTGAGTGTAGCAATCATAAAGGATAATTTACCTGCGCCAACTACAAGCAAGGTAACTAATACAATGGCAGATAATAACTCAGAGAAATCAGCGGTAAGCGTAAGAGTCTCGGCTAGGAAAAAAAAGTAAAATTATTAATTTTTTGTGTACATTACTGTATGTGTTTCTGTTCCTCTTATCTTTTTCATCTTTTATGATTCATTCTTTATAATTTATTTTCTATTTCATTTTTATTTTTATTATTATTGATCTGTTATAATTTTTTTTTATTGTTGGGGTCGATTATTTTATTAATGAACAATTAACCATTCAAATCTAGTTAATGAAATATGTATTATTATTACAATTTTTGTTGTCTTTACCAATTAAGTTTTTATATTTTTAAATTATTTTATTATTTTAGGTGTATCATGCATAACTTACTCATTTCTATTTCTATTAAATTTATTTACAAAATTTATTCCTGTATTTTGTTGCCCTGTATAATTATGATGTCACTGGTCTTGTCTAATGGTAGCGGTTCTAAACAATTGTATAAAGATGATGGGTGATAGTTGTACCAATAATATGAGCTCCATTGACTTGAGGAATGTAGTTTTGCGATCATCTCTACCTGACAAAGATAATGTACTAAACTTTTGTCATCTAAATCCAGGTAGCTTAGTGGCAAACTTTGATGAACTTAAGTTAATTGTAAAAAATGTTCCTCTGCATGTGATTGCTATTTCAGAGTCATGGCTGAAGTCCAAACATTCTAACCTACATTTTCAGTTGGATCACTTTACAATATTCCGTAAAGACCGCGAGGGTCGTCGTGGTGGTGGAGTTGCAATTTATGTCAAAAAGCTGTTGAGCTCTAAAATAATTTATTCCAATGCAAATAATGCTCCATTTGACATCTTGTTTATTGAAATAGCTAATGATAATAATAAAAAACTTGCTTTCGGTGTGATCTACAATCCTATCCGTCCACTTCAACCAGAGCAAATTGGTGAACTGGAAATCGTTTTAGGAGGTATTATGGTTAAGTACAGTGAAGTTATCGTGGTCGGGGATTTCAATGTTGATGTTCTTGTTTCGACACCCTCGGCTACTAAACTAAAATCATTGATGTCATCCTTTGGCTTTAACTTAATCTCTAGGGAGCCTACCAACTTTACAGGTAATTCCGCCACCTTACTCGATTTAGCGTTTGCCAATCAACCTAGTAACTTCAAAACCTTTACACAAATTTCAACGCCAGGTATTGCTACTACCCATGATATGATCTACGGTTCATATGCGTTTCCTGTTTATGGTACCAACAATATTAAACAATACGGATACGTGAGAGATTTTAGGAATGTTGATAGCGAGTCATTAATCAAAGCTGCTAAATCGTTGTGCTGGTCACGCTTATATTGTTTGTGTGATGTAAATGAGCAACTTTCAGTATTTAATTCCTACGTGAATGGGCTCTTTGAAGCGTACGTACCACTCAAAAAGATTGTAGTTGCACGCAAAGAATGTAAGATGGCCTACAGCTGTGATATTCTCAAGTTCCGCAATATTCGTGATTTTTTACATGAGAATTGGAAGATGCATCAAACGGAATCTAGTCGACTAGAGTATATCAGAGCTAGAAACAAAGTTAATAGTATGATTAGGGCTGCTAAACGCAAATTTTTCAATGGTAAATTCAATAGCCAGGTCCCAAGTAAATTGTTCTGGAAAAATTATAAGACTTACATAAATCCTCCAGCTATGGAACAGAAATGCGAAATCAATTCCTGTGAGTTTAATGCGCATTTCGGTTCAGTTTTCGTGGATGGTGATGAAAATTTTAGTCTAAATACATTGCAATACAGTACGGATCATAACAGTTTTTATTTTCGTAATGTTTCTGAAGAGGAAATTTTCATCCAATTGAGCAGTATAAAATTGCTGTTGGAGCTGATGGCATAGCGCTACGGTTCATTAAGCTAATACTTCCGATCTTACTGCCTCACATAACGTACTTAGTGAACTCTGGTTTGACTAAGTCTGTGTTTCCTAATGCATGGAAAATTGCCTTGATTGTACCGATTCCTAAAATACGTTCTCCGGCTACTGCGAATGATTTCCGTCCAATTAGTATATTACCAACTTTATCCAAAATTTTTGAAAAGGTCATGCAATTACAGATTAATGCTTATGTGACAAGTCATAACTTACTAAATACTCACCAGTCGGGTTTTCGAGCACACCACAGTACTACTACGGCACTGCTAAAAATTATCGATGATATTACCTCTAACATTGAAGTTGGAAGAGTGGCCATTCTAGCTCTTTTAGACTTTTCTAAAGCATTCGACAAGGTTGATCATTCAATGTTGATATCTAAATTATGCTATGAATTTAATTTTTCCAGAAGTGCTTGTCAACTTATATTTTCCTATTTGCATTTGCGGCGTCAATCGGTGAAATATCATGAAAATATTAGCGACTCGATTTTAATTACATCTGGTGTTCCTCAAGGCTTTATCTTGGGGCCTATCTTATTCTCGCTCTACATTAACCAAATATGTGAATCCATACAGGGGACGGATGATATCATGTATCATCTTTTTGCAGACGATTTACAAATATATTCATCTGGTGATCCTGGTGAAATAACTTGAATGTTGCCTTAGGAAGTATATTAGATTGGTCCAAATTACATAAACTTCAAATTAATCCAAGTAAGTCACAAGCTATTATTTTATCCAATAAGAGACGAGTCATCAGATCAACTAATTACCTAATGATTGATAGTCACAAAATTGATTTCTATGAGCATGTGAAAAGTTTAGGTCTGGTCATAGATAGTAAACTGAATTGGTCAGCCCATATAAATAGTTTATGTAGTAAAATTTATGGGATTCTAAGTAAATTGTGGGATACAGCGAGATTTTTATCTATTGATGTTAAATGTCATATTATTCGTACTCTAGTAGGACCCCTTATTTCATATTGTGCACCTATATTTTTAGAATGTTCCAAAAAATCTTTTAAAAAGCTAAATGTTGCGTTCAACTCCTGTACCAGATATATATTCTTGAAAAGAAGAGGCCATCCCATTTCTCTATTATCTAAGCAAATTTTTAATTCGAGTCTGAGAAGATATCTTGAACTAGTGGCGTTAACTTTCTTATACAATTTGATACATAACAAAGCACCATTATATTTATTTGAAAAACTGAACTTTAGCAAGTCACAGCGGACATTAAACCTAAATCTTCCGAAATCATGTAAAACTAAGTCAAGAAAACGATCATTCCTTGTTTATGGAGTAAATCTTTGGAATAATATTCACCCATCTGTCAAAGCCGCGTCTAATGTAAGCAAATTTAAAGCGCTATACTACGATAACATCAGTGACACATAAGTTTAATTTTAATTTATAGTTTAATTACCTAGGTTTATGCATGATACTTTTACTTTTATTATTATTTTTTGTTTGTATTCTTAGTTTTACTTTTAATTTTTATATTTTATATTAAATTTTTTATGTACTATGTAAATCACTTGCTACACAAATTGCGCATGATAAGAAATTTTTGTAATATTGTAAAAAGGCTTTGCCTTATTTGTGCAATTAAAAATATGATAAATAAATAAATAAATAAAATAATCGATAATAAAATACGTTAATAGATGTGATAGATAGTTTCGCTAGGTTCGGCTAATATCTGCGTATAAATATTTTTGATGTTAGCAGCAAACACTGCCTGGACCAACTAGCAATGAGTTATTAAATGATATTCCATTCGGCGATTTAAACGACGCGTCGAATACCACTTTTAATTTGGTGGTGGTGCTTGATAACTTGAAGACACCAGCCAAATCGCGTTTCTTAAACAATTATGGGTTACCCAGTTCTCCGTATATCCTTTTGTTACCTATTATATGGAAGAAAAGATCACTTCCGATTAGTATATCGACAACGCCTGGAGTAAGAAATGTTGGATCAGCCATCGGTAAATTTTCCAAGTGATGCCATTGGTTCTTGATGATGCAGGTACATTGATATAACCTCGTCAACGACCAGCATTAGTTTGGCCCAATCCAGCAACTTTAAGTTTTATTCGATTTCGGTGTAGCGCAAGACGTTGAGCACAATCTTCGGTAATAAAGGAGCATTGTGAACCCGAGTCTAACAAAGCTCGGCACAACTGCTACTGTCCATATTTATCTTGAACCTTGATGACAACAGTTTGGAGCAATCATAAAGTAACTGAGTTAGGAGTTGATGATACAAGACGTAGATGATTTACTTTCCTTTATTGATTCGGTGAGATTGTACTAATGTTTGAGTTGAACTTGTCTTTATATGGTCCTTGGGTATCTTCATTCAATCGGTGTGAATGTAGAAGTGAATGGTGTCTTCTTGAGCATAATCGGCATCGTGTTTTTGATCTGCAATTATAAACTGTACGATTATTATTAAGACAATTAAAGCATCTATTTTCATTTTTTATTAAGCTTCTTCTGCCGTCCACATCCAATGCTTTAAACTTGGTACATTCAAACAATTGGTGTGAATTGGTATCAAACACGGGGCAGGTTAATGATGATGCTACATGAAACCCTCATGCTGAACTAGTTGAATTGTTTTGATCTTTGTTGGACGCCCTCATACCTTCAAGTGAATCGGCTCTTTTACCCAAAAAGTCATAAAATTTAGCTAATGAGGGAAATTCTATTTCCAATGTTTCCTCATCCATAACTGTTTCGTTTACTCATCCAGTTTATTAAACAGAATGTATCAGCGTCGGTGCCTAGGGCAGCAGCTTCCTAATGTTAATTGCATTGCTCCATCAATAGTTTGATAAAGGAATTAGCGGTTAAATTTTTGTGATCACAGCGTTTAGTTCATTTTATGAAGGCTTCGTAATAATTGGCTTCAGTTACTGTAAAATGTATAATTAACGTACTCGCTTCACATTTCAATAGCTTCTTAAAGTGTTGAAATTTCTGTGCGGGTGGTAAAGAAGGGTTTTCATGTACTGCATCGTTGAAGAGATCGTAAAACGATTACCGTTTTCGATGGTCACCCGAAAACATTGGTATATCCAATCGCGGAAGCTTAAAGTCATAAAATTTTTAAGTTTGAGCGTTATTGAGGTTCTTTTGTCAAAGAGTAAACCTCTATAATCATTGCATATAATTGTTTTGAATTTTGCGTGTACAAATAAAAATTAAAAGTTATTAACAGTTGAAAAAAAACACAATTACAGTTTGTATTCGTATTATTTTTTGATATAATTCATTGTCAGTTTTTCATGTTATTATTCAATCTAATAAACGCTAATATCCTTGGGTTTTTTTATTGCCATACTGACCTGTGTTCGCCGAGGCTTCATAGTTATTTTGGCCATCTTTTTCGAATGCTATAAAATTTAAATACAAAATTAATACAAAATAACAAATGAAATAAAAAATACGTTCCTCATATTCTTTCATCATTTGCTAAATGCCCTTGGCGATTATATTCGGAAATATAAAATCTCAAGCCATCGAATGATCGAAATGTACATGCTGCGATGCACAATTGACCATATTTTATAAAATTCGACATGAATTTAATCAAAATCAGATAAAAAATGGCCAAAAGCCTTCCTAATTGGTCAAATTCCAGAACTTTATCTAAAAATCATTTTATAATTCCAATTCCATCGTAAAAGCCGAATTTCATTAAAATTGGATAAGAAACGGCCAAGTTCCTTCCTATTTGGCCACATTCCAGAATCTAAAAACCATGTTAGAATCCCATTTACTTCATAAAACCTGAATTTCATCAAAATTGGATAGGAAATGGCCAAGTTTCTTCCTAATTGGCCATATTCCAGGACTTAATCTAAAAATCATTTTAGAATCCCATTTCCATCGTACATGCTGAATTTTATCAAAATCGGATAAGAATGGCCAAGTTCCTCCTATGGCCACATTCCAGAACTTTATCTAAAAATCATTTTAGAAGCCCATCCAGAAATGGCCAACAGCCTTCCTAATTGGGCAAATTCCAGAACTTTTTTTAAAAATCGTTTTAGAATCCCATTTCCATCGTATATGCAGAATTTCATTAAAATCGTATAAGAAAAGGCCAAATTCCTTCCTAATTGTCCATATTCAAGAACTTTATCTGAAAATCGTTTTAGAATCTCATTTCCATCGTACATGCTGAATTTCATCAAAATCGGATAAGAATGGCCAAGCTCCTCCAATGGCCACATTCCAGAACTTTATGGTATGGCTTTATATTTCCACTTAATTGGTCTTATTCCAGAACTTTATCTAAAATCATTTTAGAATCCCATTTCCAAATAAAATTCTTATAAAAAAAAATCACAAATCCTCAGTTCAAGGAACCTCACTACAACGGACACCATTTTTAGTCCCGTCGAAGTCCTTTGTAGCGAGGTTTCTCTGTATAAAGAAAACTTTTATATTACGTAATAATTGGAGTTACATGTATGTATAACATTTTCGTTGATGAGTGTAATTAAAAAAAATCTATTTTATTTACATACTTACAAACAAAATCATTTTCATTCATTCATTCACAGAATAAAATTAAAGTATTATTGTACTACTTTGATCATTTTTAGCTTTTATGTGTATGTATTGTATAAAGGAAACTACCTCAGTCCATTTTTCCTGAACTATCCAACCGATTTTCGTTTAACATAGATTGTGCACACCTACAAAAGAATACCTTTCGAATGGTGTAATTTTTATAAAAATCGGTTGGGTAGTTTCGGCGTAAAAGGCATCACAATTTTTGGCTTTGCCTATTAATATATAGATAAATCAACAAGTTGGCATTATCTCAGCAAACGGTAGGATTTTTGAAAATCGGCTAAATAATTTCTTCGAAAAACCGTGATGTAATTGTGGAGGTTCTACGGCCGATAAAGTATAATATGTACTGTACAAGTATGAGGCTCGGCCAAAATATTAATTATATATTGTTTTAGTTCGTATTTCAGGTAAAGGTTGGATTTTTGGAAATCGCCCATATATCCTCTTCAAAGAACGATGATTTTCATAAACTGCGAATATTGTGCGATCGATTCTGGCCAATTTAAACTATTTTCAAGATTTGTTTAGTAATGCAAAATGTAGCATAATCATCATAAACCGAAAGTTATGTTTTGTTACTTAAACTGAATATATGGAATTTCTGGTGTGACAATCACCTGAGAGAAATCCTGTTGCACATGTTGCACATGTTGCACATATAGGGTTAACGATAGCAATATACACAAATAGTATGAATAATTAAAGTTACATTTGTATTTTTTGGTATTTGCTCGAAATATGTATTTGTGTGTATTGGTATCGTTTTTAAGATAGAAAGGCATAAAAATTGTCAGTCGTTGTCTGAGAATCTGAAAAAGCACTTCAAACTTAAAATGAAGTTAATATTGAATAAAAATAATAAAATTATATTGTTGCTGAAATTATAATATTAATTGAAATTGTAATTTAAGTATTAAAATAAATTAAATTCTAAAATTGTAAAGTTTAAGAATTATTAAATAAACAAATAAATGTGAGTAAAAATACAGCAAGAGTGTTTAAAACTAGTGTTATACATTTAGCTTTATGCCAACGTGTTGAAAATTGCAGAACAAACAAACGGTTAGCACTCTTATCGAACGTTCAAGTGCTGAAGTGCCGTTATAACGCGAAATTTCATTCAAACGTTATTGTTGTTATATACAAAACAAAAAAACATTTCTATTAACGAACATAAAAGTGCGTGAATTGAGTGTAATATATGTAAATGATTTTTTAACATAACGCTGTTGGTCAAGTGCAACCATAACATAGTGCCACATATTAAAAATAGTCGAAATCGTTTTTATAGTTAATACAATGGTCCCTATTGAGCTTGACGACCTTTTACAGATATAGAAAGATTCAACGACTTAAACGGTTAAAAATCGTTAATAAAATTTTAAAAATGTTCATCAAAAATCAACTATGTATACATCTTTAATCCAGTTATCAATGATCTATTCTTTATCATTCATTAATATTGAACATCACCACTCATTGATGATTCCATCATCTTCATTCATCGATATTCAAAATCATAATTTATCAATCATCAAAATCCAGTAATCATATCTGTCGAGAGAAAATGTCCAAACAATAATTTTCTTCAACACAAAAATGAAAGCACTCAAATTATCTTAATTTATAATATTATTAGCACAATTTATTTTTATTTTTAATATTTTTTATTTCGATATTTTCACAAATTTTGGTGTACACAGCTCAGGTTGCAAAATCAAAGTGAACAAAAAATTAATTATCTTAAGAGTAATAAAATTGAAAAAGCGCGAAAATACTAAAACGGCGGCAATATCATTTCAAAATAGTACGTACAAAACTAGTATTCTACACTTGCTCTATCTATTAGAAATTAAATAATTAGATGTCCAATGATGATGATGGCAGTGATCGATCATTATAGCAATTTCTTAAAAAACATAGAACTAATTTATAACAATTGAACAAACGTCAAACCGATGTTTGTAAACAAATTATTTACAGGAAAATTAGCTGAAATGATAATTCCGGGTAAGTTTTCGCCTTAACTATAAAATAAATACATTATAATATAAATAATAAATTAATAACATTAATCTAAATAATTTCAGAATTATATAAAACAAAAAACAAATGGATAATAAAATATAATTGCTGTGCCACACCAACAAGATAAGTTTCCTTTTACATAAATTACAGATCTATATTACATATTTACAAATTTGTCTTTTTAGGTACAGATCCTGAACATCCCGCGCCCGATGGCTCAACCGAGCCAGAAGGTAATATGCAAATTTTTGATATGGGCCGCTTCATTTCTCCAAACTTTGTTTTGATGTTAACAACACGGACCAATCCATCTTGTCCTGGAATTGTTGCAGTAATTCGGTCCATGAGCCATTTGGTAGGTGGAACATCCTTGTCTATTACAACGACAAGATCACCAATTCTTGGATTCTCACTAGAAGTTTTCCATTTGCTTCGTTGCTCTAAACTAACCAGATAATCGGTATGCCATCGTTGCCAGAAGTGTTGTACCATCTGCTGAATGTGTTGCCATCGCGATAACCGATCCTCCTTTATATCTAATAGATTCGGTTCAGGCAATAAATTAATTGGATGACCAATTAGGAAATGTCCCGGCGTTAACGGATTCATGTCTTCCGAAGAAATTTCGCAGAGCGGTCGGGAGTTGAGAATTGATTCTACTTGGGTAAGTAACGTTGTCATCTCTTCGAACGTAAGCAATGTCTCTCCTATAACTCGTTTCAGAAAATATTTGGATGATTTAATGCCAGCTTCCCATAAACCACCAAAATTAGGAGCACCGGGTGGAATGAAATGCCAATTGATGTTATTGGTTGTTATGTACCTCATTAGGATCTCATCTTTTTCCACCATGATCAGACATCGTTGTAGATCCTTTTGTGCACCCACAAAATTGGAGCCATTGTCGCTGTAAATATGACCACATATTCCCCGCCGTGCATGGAACCGTCGCAGAGCCGCCAAAAATGCCTCGGTGGTCATATCACTCACCAACTCCAAATGTATCGCCCTTGTGGCCATACAAACGAACAGCGCCAGGTATGCTTTTATAGTTTTAGCACCTCGTAATTTTGATGCTTTGATGTATATCGGCCCGGCATAATCCACACCCGTTTTGAAAAAAGGTCGATGGTAAGCAACTCTGGATTGTGGCAGCTGACCCATTAGTTGTTGTTGTTGCTTTGCCTTCAAACGGACGCACTTGACACAATGCCCTATTACTCTTCGAACAGCATCCTTGCATCTTAAAATCTGGTAATTTTGTTTTAAGATTGACGTCAACAGTGTGGGTCCCGCATGTAGCTGTTTGAGATGTTCATCTCTAATAATCATGTTGGTTATCCGATGCTTTGCTGGGATTTTAACTGGATGCTTTGTTTCGTATGGAACATCTGCGTTATCCAGCCTTCCACCAACTCGTAACAAGCCAACTTGATCTATAAATGGAAAGAGAGGTAATATTTTAGAACTCTGATTTATTGGCTTATTATTCGCGAGCGCATTCATTTCAAATGCAAAATTGTTTAGCTGCACTCTTCGGATGACCAAATTGAAAGCATCACGTTTAGCCTCATTGAACCGCTGTGAGAATTCTAATCTCTCGGTTGATCTGCTTGCTGATTTTTCTCGAAACAATATAAAAATTCGAGCAATCACAAATATGATTTTAGAAAATTTTGAACAGCGTTCAATGAGCTCAGAGAGCCAATCGTTCGTATCTTCAATGTTCATTAACATAACTGAATTTTTCTTCTCTTCTTTCAGAGCTGCATCTGATAATTCCGAATTAATTCGAGATTGACTTGGCCAATTTACGTCTGGTTTGGTTAGCCAATGTGGACCATTCCACCATAAGCCAAAGTTGATTAATTCATCCGGATGTAAGCCACGCGAAGCGCAGTCAGCTGGATTGTCAGAGGATGGAACATGACTCCATTGACTGCGGCTGGTATGTTGCAAAACGAAAGAAACCCTATTTGCAACATAAGTTTGCCATCTCCTTGGACATGAGGATATCCAGTTCAGCACTATTGTTGAGTCCGTCCTAGGGTTTCCAAATATCCGACATTTATGATTATCCGAATATCGAATACTTACAAATAAAATTATTCGGATAGTCCGAATATCCGGATAATAAATAAAAATATAATATATTCCAATTTTTCATGAGTTTTTAATTCATTTGCAGTTCATTACGTAAAAGAAACTTATATCGGCTTAGTGAATATCGGCCCTAACCCACATTTTTTCAAAAATGACATTTTGATACCAAAATGTAGAATACAACACGTCGCGTCTTTCTGTGCGACTGGTTTAACCTAAACACCAATAAAACACGTTCCACATTCAATTTTGTTCGGCCCTAAAACGTACATATGGTATTATCTGTCAAAAATCTCGTTTTTTGCATTTCTTGAAAAATGTTAGAAATGTGGGTTAGGGCCGATATTCACTAAGCCATATTTATTTCATTTTTAAAAAAACAATTGCATTAAATGTCTCGAAATTAAGGCGAGTTCTAATTTGTGTTCTAGTTAAACCCTTCAATTGAAAAGACGCGTTCCGTCGCTGTTGACGTTGGTTTAATTGTAAGCAAAGCATTAAATAAATTATTTAAATTTTCTGTCCTGGTTTTAGAGTTGCTTAACAACAGGAAATCTTTTCTCAGCAATGTTGAGCTATTAATTTCATTCTGTTCTCCAAATTGTGTGATTAAAGAAATTGCCACTTCTAGTTGTTGTTGCAGTGATTTTATACTGTGAGTTACTTCATGTTCATTTTCACTTGAGATTGTTTCTACTTCAACTACATCCTCACAGTTATCATGAGTCTTACCACACTCAAATGGATGAATTCTTTCAAAATTTTACACAGCATTCACAATGCAAAAACTTTTTACTTTTGATTTACAGGTTTGTATGAATTTCCAACATAACGAGCAAAAATTTTTATTCGTCAAGTTGGAAATTCATACAAACCTGGAAGGCAAAAGTAAAAAGTTTTTCATTGTGAATGCTGTGTTATACATATGCCAATTCAATAGCGGCGTCTTTTTTAGAGTAGTCGAAAAATTTATTGGAAAGAGGAATATTACCAGTTTCTAAAAAGATTATTAAAGTCATTAGAGTTTTATTGCGAGGTTCATCCATCCGTTTTTGAATATTATAGGTTTTCTGAGTAAAAGTAAACGTAAAAAACGAAATATTATATCCGAATAATTATGTGAAAATATCCGAATAATCGAATAGTCAAAATTGGTCGAATAATCCGGATTATTCGAAAATCGGATATCCGGATTGGAAACCCTAGTCCGTCCATAAGCGATATTTGATTGTTACCTTACTCTTAAATATTTCTAAAACAGATAACATCAGCCTTGTTAGCAACACCGCAGCACAAAGTTCCAACCGTGGAATGCTGATTGTTTTGATTGGTGCCACTTTTGTCTTCGCCGTCACAAGATTTATTTTATATCCGTTTTCGGTCTTCACTCTGCTATATATCACAGCAGCATATTCCAATTCGGAGGCATCTGCAAATCCGTGCAATTCCAACTCCTGGCCTTCGGTGTACAACCATCTATGTATTCGGATGTCCTCTAATCTGCTCAAGTTGCTTCTGATCGCTGAATAGTTTTCGAAAATTGGATTTGGTAATGATTCATTCCAATCAATTCCTAACAGCCACAGATTCTGGAATAATATTTTTATTTTGATGATTGTTGGCGACAACCATCCAATTGGGTCAAATATTTTTGACGCTTCCGACAACATGCTGCGTTTTGTCAATTTGTGATGCACTAAATTCACCTTGAACTGGAAAGTGTCATTTACAGGAGAATACCTAATTCCAAGTACTGATACGGCCTGAGAATCACCATCAAATTCTTTAAGCGGAATGTCTTTGTTGGCTTCTGGAATAGTACACATCAGCTCGGAACTATTGGATGCCCACTTGCGAAGATTAAATCCTCCTTTTCCTAATAGACAAATTAGATCCTGAACAATCTTTTCGGCTTCGTTTAGATTATTCGTTCCCGACATAAGATCATCAACATAAAAATCTTGTTTCAGTACTTCTGAAGCCTCTGGAAACTCGTCCTGGAAATCTGACGCTAGCTGATTCAGTGTTTGCGTCGCTAAAAATGGAGCTGATGTCGTACCATATGTGACTGTTAGCAGCTTGTAGATGCGCATTTTCTCATGTGGCTCCTTCCTCCAAACGATCTTTTGATATTCGCTATCCTTTGCATTGACCCAGATTTGCCGGAACATCTTCTCAATATCGGCCGTGAATACAATTTTGTGTAGACGAAATCGGAGTATTAACTCTACTAAAGTAGATTGTACAACTGGCCCAACAGCTAACTGATCATTCAGCGAGTTTCCGTGCGTTGTCTTGGCTGAGCCATCAAAAACAACCCGGAGTTTGGTGGTTGTACTGCTTTCCTTTATTACCCCGTGATGTGGCAAGTAGTACTGCTTTATACCGGTATCATCAGCAACTGTCATATGCCCTAGTGTTAGATATTCTTCCATAAATTGGGAATATTGTCTCTTAAATGAAGCATCACGAGAGAATCGCTTTTCCAAATTAGTAAATCGTTTTATAGCCATAATTTTTGAGTTACCCAGTTTTAATATGTCGTTTTTGAAGGGTAGACTAACGATGTATTTTCCATCTTTGGCTCTACAAACTGTATTTCTGTAGTGTTCAAGACATAATTTCTCCTCCTCGCTGTAGTGAACGACGTCCTTGATCTCTTCAATTTCCCAAAATTTTCTGAGAGTCAGATCAACATCCAGGTGAAGATTGAATTGAGCTTCCTTATTGCCAACTTCACAATGAATTGGTGTTCCTGCAACCACCCATCCTAAGTGTGTGTTGTGAGCAACCAGTCTTGTCTTCGGAAGATATCTTTTACCATTGCAAATAATATCGAAGAATATGTCGCTCCCAAGTAGGACGTCAATCTTGCCTTCCATATTAAAATCTGGATCTGCTAACCTCATGTTCTTCAAATCTGGTGAACGATTAAGTCCCTTAATTGGGGGTTGATAAGATGTTATCTTTGGAACTATAAGAACCTTGGCAGCTATTTCATAGGAATCCTCGTTGAATCTGGATTTGATTCGTATAGTAGCTAAACCTTTAGACACTCCTGAAGTTACATCATTAAGACCGTGTATCAATATTCGTCCATTTACCTTCTTAAGTCCGAGTCGCTGGAAACACTCTTCCGTGACAAAAGATGTTTGAGACCCGGTGTCAAGCAAGGCTCTACAATACTGCCAGTCACCACTTTGACGTTCTACAGCTATCTGGGCTGTTGGCAAAATAGCATTAGCTACCAAATTGGCATGAGCATAATTAGTCACTTCAGGCGTTGATGCAGGCACTTCCAAATGGAGTATCACATTATGCTTTCTGTGACACAAATCGCATTTACGCTTTGATTTGCACTGGTAGACCATGTGTGTATCACTCAAGCAGTTAAAACATCTAGCATGTTTCTTTACATATTCTCTGCGCTGTTGAATTTCTAAGCCTAGAAAATCGGCACATTCTACTAGTTTGTGGCCTTTCCCACAGAATGCACAAGTTACTGCTGGTACAGTGTGCAAAGACTTTGACTGCTGAATATTCTGCTTAGAAGGTTGGCGTTTTACCATCTCCGGTTTACAACCTTGCAGCGCATCCATCCGCTTATTTAAAACTGCTAGTAGCTTCTCGAAAGTAGGAAATTCTATATCCGTGGTTTCCAATTTCCACATTTGCCTTGTCTCAGCATCCATCTTTTGGGTTGCAACATAAATGAGCCAAGGATCTCGACTCTCTGCTTGTGTGCCCAACGCCTTGAGACCGCGAACTACTTCATCACACGTGTCATGTAAACGTGCGATAGCATGTGATGATGCCTGTGTAATTGAAGGTTGGTTGAAATACGTCTGCAAAAATGAATCCACTATGTATCGCTTCTTATCATACCTCTTACAGAGCTTTTGATACGCTTCTATATAGTTCGCATCGTTAATCTGAAAATGCCGAACAAGAGCCAATGCTTCACCTCTTAACAGTCCTTTTAGGTACTGAAACTTTTGAGCTGGCGAGAGCGATACGTTTTCGTGCACTGTAGACCCAAAAAGATCAAAAAATGATTGCCATTCCTTATAGTTCCCATCAAATGGGGGAATGGAAATGCGTGGTAATCGAAAATCACTCGAAGCCGTTTGTGTAGAATTCAGCGTCTGGTCTAAATGTACGGTAGGTTGAGTCATGCTAGATCTTTTCCTTATAGCAGCTTGAAGCATGGGAACAATTGAGTAGTACTGAGTATCGACAGCTTCTATATCAGTTTGTGCGTCATTAGATAACTCGATCATCTGGTACTCAACTTCCACAAAATCTTTGTGTAACTGGTGAACCCTATCCAACCGTATCGCTAAATCATCTAGGCTTGTATCATCTTTAATAGTTTGAACAAATTTTTCAATTCTTGTAATTTGACCTTTAAGATACGTTCTTTTTCCTTTTAGGCCATCCATTTCAACAGTTTAGAAAATGGAAAAATGTGCTAATACGTGAAAACAAAAAAAAAAACAAAAACACTTGCAAAGGTATAAATAATTTTTATTTTATTAGTGGCTAATTATAGACCAATATTATGTTTTATTATTAAATTTTATTTAATAAAAAGTTTATAAAAATTTGCCGAATTTTCGTTTTTTTAAAACATTTTCAAGGCAGAAAAATCACTAAAAAATATAATATACGTTATACACCAGAAAAAATCATAAATGCACTAACAAAATTATTTTATATACAATTTTTTTCTTACAAACCTAAACTTCTCGTCACAACAAAAGTTTGTTATTATTATGACCTAGGTAAGGAAAACAATTTATTTGAAAAAATTCATTGACCAAGACTACTTAATTCATTATTTTTCTGAACAGCTGATTTTTTATACAAGAAAACTTTGTTCATTTCGCGAAAATTTTGATTATATGTTTATAATTTGTTTGCAATCGGTTAATGTCAACTTTATAATTTACAGGATTTTTTGATTTCCAAATTTGGCAAGCTTCTTTAAACAATCTTTTCTTCTTTTTTTGCTCATATTCCAAAGTGGCCGCGTTATCAAAATCAAAATCGTGCTTGTTTTCCCAACTATGTTTAACTAAAGCGGATCTAAAAGTAGTATGCGTCATGGTCGGGTATTTATTAATGTTTTCTACGTCCTTTTTGTGTTGCTGCACTCGTATTAATTTAGTTTTGCTCGTTTCGCCGACATAGCATGAATCACAGTTTTTACAGAAAATTTTGTAAATCAGTCCGTCTTTTTCCTCATCTGGTATTTTGTCCTTTAATTTAGTGTAACCGTCTAACGCCTTATTCCCAATTTTGTTAGCTAATATAAGTTCCGAATTATTTTTGAGTGTTTTACTGATTTTTTCCGTTAATTTTGGTACATAAGTTAAAGCTCCGTATTTTACCTCCCGATTTTTTGTTTTTTTACATTGGTATGTGTATAACGTTTTCGCAATCAATTTGTTAATTAATTTAATGGGATAATTGTTATTAATTAAAATGTCTTTGATTTTTACAATGTGGTTTTGCCTAAATTCACTGTCCGTAAGGTAAATTACTCTTTTTATAAACGAGTGAGCTACGTTTCTTTTCATTTTATATGGATGGGTCGAAATGAAATTTAGTAATGTGTTTGAAGCTATTTCTTTTTTGTACCATTCAGTTTTTATAATTTTGTTACGTCTGTGAAGTTTCATATCTAAAAATGTAAGTGTCCCGTTAATGTCCTCTTTTTCAACAGTAAATTTTAGTTTATTATGAAATGAATTAAATGTATTTTTGATGTTGTCAATATTTGAGTCGGGAGTGGCCAAAATTATGTCGTCTACGTATTTGTAAATGAAAGTTGGTTGTATTCCTAAAAGTGGTAATTTTTCAAAAAATAATTTTTCCAAGACAATATCGGCCAAAATAGGAGATAAAGGATTTCCCATTGCTACACCAAATTTTTGTTTATAAAAAATATCTTTAAATTTGAAAAAACTATTATCTACCATACATATATCTAAAATATTTAAAAATTCATCTTTTGTTAAAATACAATCGTTTTCTATTTCACACCACCTTTCAGATATTGCTGATTTGGCTGTATCTATAGAAACATTTGTGAAAAGCGAAACTACATCCAAAGATGCTAAAATATCGTTATCATTGATTTTAAGCGTTTTAACTAAATCTTTAAATAAAAATGAATTTTTTACGTTGAATTTACTATTTTCTGTTAGTGGCTTTAAAATTTTACAACAAAATTTAGACAAATTATAAGCCGGAGAATTGATGGTCGAAACAATAGGCCTTAATGGAATGTTTGGTTTATGAATTTTGCGGAGCCCATATATCCGTGGTGGTATTGAGTTATTAATTTTTAACGCTAATTTTTTCTCATTCGTAATTAATTTTTTGTTTTTTAGATCCTCAATAATTTTGAAACATTTTTTATTTATTTTTTTGGTCGGATCATTGTCTAAAATTTCGTACGTCTCGGGATCATTTATCAGTTCAGTCATTTTATTTTGGTAGTCTAATAGATTCAGTAATACTGTCTTGTTACCTTTATCCGATTTAGCCAAACATAGGTCCGAATTATCTTTTAAAAATTTGTTTGCCACTTTTGAGCATTCCTGAGAATTTTGTCTGTTTTGGAAAACATTGATTTCTTCTTTAAAAATTGTGTTACCGTGTTTGTTATTTGGGCTCGTTTTTCATCCACAAAATTTTGGTCTACTAAAGATAAAATATTTTCCAAATCAGCCAAAATTTCTACAATTGGTATTTTGTTATGCTCTAAAGGAAAGCTAAAATTTGGTCCAAAACTCCATACCATAAGACATTCTTCTGGTATATTCATATTTGTTAAATTTATGTGCAGCAACACAAAAAGGACGTAGAAAACATTAATAAATACCCGACCATGACGCATACTACTTTTAGATCCGCTTTAGTTAAACATAGTTGGGAAAACAAGCACGATTTTGATTTTGATAACGCGGCCACTTTGGAATATGAGCAAAAAAAGAAGAAAAGATTGTTTAAAGAAGCTTGCCAAATTTGGAAATCAAAAAATCCTGTAAATTATAAAGTTGACATTAACCGATTGCAAACAAATTATAAACATATAATCAAAATTTTCGCGAAATGAACAAAGTTTTCTTGTATAAAAAATCAGCTGTTCAGAAAAATAATGAATTAAGTAGTCTTGGTCAATGAATTTTTTCAAATAAATTGTTTTCCTTACCTAGGTCATAATAATAACAAACTTTTGTTGTGACGAGAAGTTTAGGTTTGTAAGAAAAAAATTGTATATAAAATAATTTTGTTAGTGCATTTATGGTTTTTTCTGGTGTATAACGTATATTATCAGGAGTACAAATTGAAAATGCGGGATTTTTTTCTATTTTTGAACGTTTATTCTGAAAAAATGGTAACAAATGAATTATTCAAAGTATTGTCCATCGCTAGCCACAACTTTTTCCCATCTTTCTGGCAATTTACGGATACCGTCGCGAAAAAATTCGGCCGGCTTGGCTGCTATCCAGTCATCGACCCATTTTTGGGCTTCTTCGTAAGAATGGAAGCGCTGGTCAGCTAGGCCATGTGTCATCGATCGGAAAAGGTGGTAATCGGAAGGAGCAATGTCTGGGCTATACGGCGGGTGGGGTAAGACTTCCCATTTCAGCGTTTGTAGGTATGTTTTGACCGGCGCTGCAACATGTGGCCGAGCGTTGTCATGTTGCAAAATTACTTTGTCGTGTCTTTGCTCGTATTGTGGCCGTTTTTCTTTGAGTGCGCGGCTCAAACGCATCAATTGAGTTCGGTATAGTGCTCCTGTGATGGTTTCGTTCGATTTCAATAGCTCATAATACACCACACCCAGCTGGTCCCACCAAATACAGAGCATGAGCTTGGCGCCGTGAATATTTGGTTTGGCCGTCGATGATGATGCATGGCCGGGGTAACCATATGATTTTTTGCGCTTCGGGTTATCGTAACGGATCCACTTTTCATCACCAGTGACAATGCGATGCAAAAAACCCTTCCGTTTTTGCCGTTCGAGCAGCAGTTCGCATGCAAAAAAACGGCGCTCGACGTCTCTCGGCTTCAGCTCATACGGCACCCAATGTCCTTGCTTTTGGATCATTCCGAGGGCTTTTATACGATGGGAAATGGCTTGTTGTGTCACTCCCAATGAATCTGCGAGCTCTTGTTGAGTTTGACACGAGTCTTCATTGAGTATTGCCTCCAATTCAGCATTCTCAAACTTTTTCACTTGGCCCGGCCGCTCTTTGTCCTCAACGTCAAAATCACCACTTCTAAACCGCACAAACCATCTCTCGCACGTTGAAACCGATGGAACATGACCCGGATAAGTCTCGGAGACCAATCGATGTGCTTCAGCAGCACTTTTCTTCAAATTAAAGAAGTAAATTAAAACTTCCCGCAAATGCTGTTTTGTTGGCACGAAACTCGACATATTGAGAGCTCAAAAAAACTATGAATTTGACACTGCGACAAATTGACACATACTGAAAATTAAAGCTATAAGACGTAGCTTTGACATGAACATAGTCACAGTACTGCCTGATGCGTATAGCGTTAGTAACGCCATCTGTTATCAATCCCGCATTTTCAATTTGTACCCCTGATATATTTTTTAGTGATTTTTCTGCCTTGAAAATGTTTTAAAAAAACGAAAATTCGGCAAATTTTTATAAACTTTTTATTAAATAAAATTTAATAATAAAACATAATATTGGTCTATAATTAGCCACTAATAAAATAAAAATTATAATAACAGACCATTAATCTTTGATTAAAGGTATAAATAGTCTAAACCAACAAAATTTTAACACTGCACTAATGTTTCTGATATAAACAATTCACTTTATTTCATTCAAAGAAAACGGGCAATAAATTTGCCTTGGAGAGTCAATACGGATTATACACAAAAAAAAAAAAAATATACGTGTACTATATAGTTTATAATAAATTTAGTGTTTTTAAATGAAAGTTTATTATATTTTCATACAGTTGGTTTAATAATGTTTATATAAATTTAATAAATAAAATAAAAATTATACTCAATGCCTTTTTTCATTGTTCCTGAAAATGGTTTCCGCTTCACGTTATATTCTTCGAGCTGCTTTCCAGAAATTTCCGAATCTATTCAACAAGATCCGGCTCGAAGGACCAATTTATGTCGAGAGAAAATGTCCAAACAATAATTTTCTTCAACACAAAAATTAAATAATTAGATGTCCAATGATAGATGGCAGTGATCGATCATTATAACAATTTCTTAAAAAACATAGAACTAATTTATAACAATTGAACAAACGTCAAACCGATGTTTGTAAACAAATTATTTACAGGAAAATTAGCTGAAATGATAATTCCGGGTAAGTTTTCGCCTTAACTATAAAATAAATACATTATAATATAAATAATAAATTAATAACATTAATCTAAATAATTTCAGAATTATATAAAACAAAAAACAAATGGATAATAAAATATAATTGCTGTGCCACACCAACAAGATAAGTTTCCTTTTACATAAATTACAGATCTATATTACATATTTACAAATTTGTCTTTTTAGGTACAGATCCTGAACAATATCAAACATCATTAATCGAAATCCAGTAATCATCTGTATCCAGTTATCAATATTGAGGTCATCAAACATTGTACCAACTTCTTCAACACAACATGGTTCAACATTAATTAAAGTTATGTATTACAATTATTGTTAATTTAATTCTAAGGTCTCAAACTTTTTTTTCTAAAACTCATTTTAGCATAATATTTAAGATTGATTTAATGGAGGAGCTTAAACAAAATACTCTAAATTAGGAAGACAACAAATCATAAGGGGAGGGTCCAAAGCTCGTTTACCGTCATCAACTTCAACTGTAAGTACTAATATTACTTAACAACAAATAACTTTAAATCTGGTGGATTACCATATGATGACTAAATATTTCTAAACAACCGACTAAACTAATTTTTTTTAATATCAAAATGAACACATTACATTGTCGTCAGCCGTTGTTAATTTAAATTTTTATTAATTGATTTTACCATATGAGGTATGGGTGGTCGTAAAGGGCGTAAAAACAAAGAGGATTCGTTTGCCGAGAATGCAAGTAACTTTCAAAATAATTGTCCTGAAAATCATTTGCAAGATAGGTAGTTCAATATTAAATAGTAACGAAATTAAGCTTAAGAAAACAAACATGAAATTAAATATTGATACGATGCTAAAGATTATCCCTGATTTTGATGGAACAACATCAAACTTGCATAAGTTTATAGCCTGCTGTGATACAGTTTACGATCCGCTTGATCAGGAATCCGACAAAGAATTATTTCTAAATATTCTTAAATCGAAACTTTCTGGGCGCGCTTATGATTTAATAAAATATAATGATTATGAATCTTGGCCAAAGTTAAAAAAGGATATTTCATTGAATTTTTCTGATACGCGATCTATTGAATATCTTCAAGTGGAATTGGTTTCAGCCACACAATTAAAATCGGAAAATGTAAGAAATTTTGCTACTAGAGTAGAAAATATTTTGTCCAATCTTAATGATGTGTGTATTACAAAGGAAGGAAAGGAAGCTTCAAAATATATTCAACATCTGAATAATGCCACTGCACTTCGTTCATTCCAAACTGGGTTACAAGACCCTATCAAAATAATTGTAAAAGCGTGCAGATTCACTTCTCTTAAAGACGCAATTTCTAAAGCGATTGAAGAAGAGAGTGCTTATCAAGAAAAATGTTTACCTCAATTGAATACGACTCCACATAAATCTAACGTAGTCAAATGCCAATTATGCCAAAAACTTGGTCATTCTGCAAATAACTGTTTCTCACTATCCCGTAAAACTTCAAATATTTCCGTAACTCCACAGTATCCACAAAATTCAATACGTCAGATAAATATAACGTGCGCTTATTGTAAAAACCGAGGTCATCATATCAGAGATTGTCGCAAAAAGAAGTACAATGATGAATTAAGGCGGTGTGCCTCAAATGCACAGACCTCTTCAAATGTCGAGCCAAATTTTAATATTTCAAATACCACTTCTAAAATTGTTTATAATTCAAATCTAAATAGTAGTCCGGAAAACTTGAAACCACTCGACCAAGAACGAATGAACGCGGTTGGTCGAGTGATGGTAAAGAATCTAAAATAATTCCGTGTTCTTCAAATAATGAACCTTTTGATAGTACTAGCCACGTATTCAATTCTGATCCATCTTCTAATAAAGGTATTCGCAAAAATCATCAACAAGATTCTATTTTGTCTATGAAAAGTGTCCCGAGTATTAATAATTCACCAAACAATAAGACGTCGAAAGCTAATTTTAATGCTAATAGTAATGAACATCCGGTAAATATTCGTAATTGTAATATTGACTCTGAGCCACTAGAAAATTACGAAGTATGTTATCCAAATTCTTGGGCAGATAAACTAGAGCAAAGATTACATCATCTTGAACAAATTTTAAATCTTGAAGGTTTAAATGATGAGGAGAGAACATCAATATTAGACATATGCCGACAATACAATGACATTTTTCATTTACCAGGAGACAAACTAACAATTTCGAATTTCGGTGCCCATGACATTCCTTTAATACAAAAGACTAGACCAATATATATAAAACAATATAGTTTGCCACAAGCGGCAAAAGAGGAAATAAATGAACAAATTAACAAAATGCTTAATGATGGTTTGATCGAACCCAGTCGCAGCCCTTGGAACTCACCATTATTACTGGTCCCCAAGAAATCTGATGATAAAACTGTAAAACGCTGGAGAATAGTTGTTGACTTTAGAAAGCTTAATAATGTTACCATTGGCGATGTACTTCCTCTTCCCAACATAATTGAGATCCTTGATCAACTTGGTAACTCAAATTATTTTTCAACTTTAGATCTGGCCGACGGGTACTATCAAATTCCGCTCGAACCGGTTGATAGACCCAAAACTGCCTTTAGTACGCAATTTGGTCATTACCAATTTTCAAGAATGCCGTTTGGGCTGAAGGGAGCACCAGCGACTTTCCAGCGTATCATCAATGCTGTCTTATCTGGTCTAAATGGGGTTAAGTGTTTAGTGTACCTGGACGATGTTGTCGTGTACGGGTATGACCTGCATGACCATAATAATAAATTAATTGAAGTTATGCAAACTTTCCGTAAGTTCAACCTCAAGCTTCAACCAAGAAAATGCCAATTTTTGAGGAAAGAAATAGTTTATTTAGGCCTCAAAATTACGGGCGAGGGCGTTAAACCCGATCCAAAAAATATTTCAGCAGTTTTAAATTTTCCGAGACCAAATTCGTCAAAAGAAGTTAAATCATTTCTTGGGCTCTGTAGCTACTACAGACGTTTTATCCCTAATTTTTCTGACTTAGCTGAACCCCTTACGAAATTGCTACGAAAAGACATTCCTTTCTTTTGGGATGCATTTTGTGAGGAATCCTTCGATAAACTTAAGCATAGTTTAACATCATTTCCTATTCTTCAGCATCCTGATGAAACTAAAGAGTTTTTGGTTAGAACTGATGCTAGCAACGTCGCTATAGCCGGTATTCTATCTCAACGAAGTAATTCTGCGGACCTGCCCATTGCTTTCGCAAGCAGAGTATTAAACAATACAGAACGAAATTATAGTACGATAGAGAAAGAGCTCCTTGCGATTGCGTGAACGGTTAAACGATTCAGGCCATACTTATATGGTCGACATTTCACTATACACACCGATCATAGGCCTCTCACTTGGCTTCACAGAACGAGTAATTCTACTTCTAGGCTAGTGCGATGGAGGCTCGAATTAGATGAGTACGACTTTGATGTAGTTTATAAACCGGGCAAACAAAACACGAATGCTGATGCCCTAAGTCGTGTAAATTCGACTGATTCTGAAAAGAATAATGATACTACTACTTTACAAGTAATCACTAGGGCACAATCCAAAAACTTGCAAACTGCTAACACTGATCAATTCCCTAAACCTACTAAATCTTTTGAGCAACCTAAACCTGATTCCAATATTACTAATTCATTTCAAAATACTAAAATTCAATATCCAACTAAACTTAATCAAACTGATACATCTAGCGCACCTGTTGAGTTACCTTGCAATAAAATTATATTATTATCTGACGAAGCTGAAATTAATAAGATAATTCACGAGTTCCATAATAGTCCATTGGGTGGACATCAAGGTATCATAAGAACATTTAATCGTCTTAGGCGTTACTATCTATATTTTTCCTAAAATTTTAAGCAGAATAAAAAAATATATTCAAAGTTGTGAAATTTGCCAAAAAAATAAAGTGTCATTCATAAATAAATGTCCTATGAAGATTACTTCCACTGCCAAGGTGCCGTTTGAAAAGATCTTTCTCGATATTGTAGGTCCATTAAATGTAACATACGAAGATCATAAATACATTTTAACTATGCAGGACGATTTGACTAAATATTCGTTGGCAGTCCCAATTCGAGATCAAGAAAGTCAAACGGTAGCTAAAGCTTTTGCTGAACATTTCATTTGCAAATTTGGTACACCCGAATCTGTGGTAACCGATCAGGGCTCTAATTTTATGAGCGATTTATTTTGTAATATTCGCAAATTATTAACAATAAAAAAATTAAGAACAACCGCGTATCATCCACAGTCGAAGGGCAGTTTAGAAAAAAGTCACCGTACGTTTTCGGAATATCTTCGAAATTTTTGCTCCGAAGATCCAAGACAATGGAATAATTGGTTGCCGTTTGCTATCTTTTCATTTAACTCCACCCCACATACAGCCACATCATTTATGCCATTTGAATTGCTTTATGGATTTAAACCAACATTACCAATTTCGCTGACAAAACAAATAGAGCCATACCATAATTATGACGACTATTCTGCTGAATTGAAATTTAGGTTATAAAGCTGTTGGGAGCTGGCACGAAATAAACTCTTACAAAATAAATACAAATCTAAACGTTGACGAGTTATACGATAAAACAAGTAATGTAGTTCAATTTTTTGTTAACGATAAAGTGTTAGTAAGAATTGAAAGTAAATCCAAGAATAAATTTGATCCAATCTGGACTGGTCCATTTCCCGTTACTAAAATTAATTCAACTGAAACTACGACTGTTACAATTAAAAATAAAAATAAAGTCATACATAATAATCGCCTGAAGTTGTTTGTTGAGTGAAATATTAGTACCGTATATAAAAAAAAAAAAAAAATTGTTTATAATTGAATTATTTGGATCTGATCTTTAAGGTTTTGTTAGTATACTCGTATTATATTCAAATATTTTATAAATTTTTGTTGTAGATTGTTGAAATGAATTCAAAGTCCTATTTTCATAAGTTTAAATTTAAAAAAAAAAAAAAAAAGAATGAATTGTATTTTTAATTAATTTCTATTACATTTATGTAATATTTTATACCTTATTAAAAAAAAAAAAAAAAAAAATTCTAGTTAGTACACTGATTAATATAATATTTCTTAAGATAAATTAAGTTATCTTCTCTTCAGGAGAAAGGTATGTTGCACATGTTGCACATATAGGGTTAACGATAGCAATATACACAAATAGTATGAATAATTAAAGTTACATTTGTATTTTTTGGTAATTGCTCGAAATATGTATTTGTGTGTATTGTTATCGTTTTTAAGATAGAAAGGCATACAAATTGTCAGTCGTTGTCTGAGAATCTGAAAAAGCACTTCAAACTTAAAATGAAGTTAATATTGAATAAAAATAATAAAATTATATTGTTGCTGAAATTATAATATTAATTGAAATTGTAAAGTTTAAGAATTATTAAATAAACAAATAAATGTGAGTAAACATACACCAAGAGTGTTTAAAACCTATCTGTTTGATTTGTTCTGCCGATTATATACAACAATCCCAACCTATTCCATAATGTACGCTATGCACAAATTTTTTAATTACAGCCACAAAGTTCTGGCGTTATTTACACTTGTTTTGTACCTTATATACTTTTTTATGTTTATTGCCCGCTTTTAAATAGGCCGCTGGAGCCGAGTTACCCCAAACAACGTTTAAAGTAAGCGTTTACCTGCTGCGATTCACAAGCCCTCTTAGTAGTTAATTTTTCAAACTTTAATTTTTCTTGGATTGTTTAACCATTTAACATTTCTTGATTGTACAATATTTAACTGATGAACTTATTGATGCGGAATTTATTAAATTTCTTGGAAAACATAATTATGTCACCTTAGTCGGCAACGGTTTTAATAGGTAGAAGGCATTAAGGCAGTTCGAGACAAACTTGATTGTCCTGTCTAAAAAATCGACGGTGGCGCCATTAGCAAACCGAAAATTTTTAGAACTACCATTTTGGTTCATATCTTTGCTAGTACAACTATAAAATGACAGCAAACACTTTATTTTGATTTGTATTTTTGCTAAATTTAATTTTAAATTTCAATTGATTTGTAATTTTTGGTTTATGTTCTTGCTAGTAAAGAACCATCTATGTTAACTGTTATTTTGTAATAAATAAACGTACTATGACTAAGATAAATTTAAAAGAGGATTTATTGTAATTGATATGGTTTTATTCGGACGCATCTTTATAAAATATAGTTGAAATAATTAAAATGAACCGCTGTAGCCAAATAGTTCGCATCCAAGATATAATATAAGAATAAAAGTAGTATAGTGTTGTGAATACATGCCTGCTTCTCCCCTATTATTTGTATTTATATAAGTTCTATTAATTACTATGTAGTATATACATTCTCTTCAATAATTGTTGTATTAAAAATATTAATAATTGTCAATACAAGGTATATAAGTACATATGTATTTATGTACTTCATTTATTATATACATACTATTTAAATTTGTTATATAGATATACATATATATCTTTGTATTATATTCATCTTCAAAAATCATTTTATATATAAAGATAATCAGTTGAAATTTGGAGTTTGGGCGAGAAATAATAAATAATAATAAAACCTTATAATAATAAACATTATAAATAAAATTCATAAAGTGTTTTGATTGCAAAGTGAACTATAAATTGTGTGATTTTCCATATATTTCCACGGAGTAATATTGATACATATCATATTTGGTGACAGCGGTAAAGCCAGTTCTATTTAGTCTTGGTATAGTGGAAAGAAAATCAATTCAAAAATAGTTTCAAATACGTTTCTTGCAATTAATAAATCTAAAATTAAAAATTGTGTATAATATGTAGAATATCAAACTATAAATAAATATTATAGATACATAAATAAATAATATTTAATACAGTAATGGATTAATAATTGTACATGCATATTCAGTTGTACATGTATATTTAAGCGGAATTTAAAAAAAAAAAAAAAAACGTCCAGTTTTTCACATTATTCGATTGTCGTCCGTTATAGTGCAAAACCAGCGAAGCAGATAAAAATACCGTTATATTATCGTACCATATTTTGCATATGGTTTTCAAAAACTTTAAATACATTTGGAAAACCAACATTTCAACTTTAACTTCATAATTTTAAATCACGCATTCCTGAAAATAAACATTCTTCGATACAATTCAATATTTTTTCAACATTTTTCAACAATTTTATCGTTTTTCCGGCATTATGCGAGTTCAACAAATTTCGATATCTTCAACATAAACCAGCATTGAGCATTCATCAGCAATTTCATAGTGTTTCCAGCATTGAGTTTAATTCAACTAATTTATTATAAAAATAATTTATTATAAAAATCATAAATTAAACGGTATGTATACAAATGTTATCAACAGTATAATTTAGGTACCTTAATACCGTGATTAATTTCAAAATTTTTTCTTTTAATTTTTTATGTTGATAAACGCAAATGAGTTCTTCGGATGAAGAACAAGAAACACTTGAGTTAAGAAACAAGGTCGTTTTGAAATCAACTGCACCGAATGATCAGCTGTTAGAAACCGTAAGTAGTAATTCGAGTCATAAAAATAATAATAATATTTCTACTCAAAACGATAAATCCGATAAAATTTTTGTTGATTCGTCTAATGAACCTAAAGAACGTATTACTGTCAAATTTCCTTTAGTTAAATTAACCAAAATAGAACTACATAAACCTATTAAAATGAATTTTTCTATTGATACTGCCATCAAGTTAATTCCTGAATTTAATGGCGATAGTATTAATTTGCATAAATTTGTCTCCTGTTGTGACATTATATCAAAGTCTATAAATTCTAAAGAAGACACAGAAATATTTTTAGATATAATTAAAACAAAGTTAGCTGGAAAAGCATATGACCTTGTTAAGTACAACACGTTTGCCACGTGGACAGATTTAAAAGACAAATTGCAAATCCAATTTTCTGATTGTCGTTCCGTCGAACAATTACAACTAGAATTAGTTCAATTACAGCAAGCAAAAAATGAAAATATTAAAGCTTTTGCACACAGAATTGAACAACTGGTTGCGGATCTCAATGATGCCTGCATTTCCAGAGAAGGAAAAGATGCAGCTAACTACATAACTAAAATAAATTCTTCAACAGCCCTAAGAGCGTTTGAAAATGGCTTAAAAAATCCCGTAAAGTTAATAATTAAAGCATGTCGATTTACTACTTTAAAGGAGGCCATAGCCAAAGCTCTTGAAGAAGAAAAAGTTTTAAATTTTAATGGAAACAAACCTTGTGAAAATATTGTAACATGCCAATTATGTAATAAGAATGGTCATGTTGCGAAATCATGTTTTTCTTTACGTTCTCCGAACCCGAAATCGAACGTTCAAGTACCAATTAATAATAATCAAAGTTTTCATAGATTACCAAATAATAATAATCAAACTTTTGTTAGAAATCCTGTCAGAACGTACCATGTCGTTTGCGCATATTGTCGTAGATTAGGACATCATATACGAAATTGTCGTATAAAAATGAATAACGATTCGAATCATAATAACAAACCTCATTCCAATGAAACAGTTAAAGAAAGCCAGGAACGTGTTTCGGAAAACTTAACGACACTCGACATGATCAAACCGAACACGTCAAGCCGAGTGAGCCCTCAATAAAATCGTGTTCGAAATTGATTAGTTCAAATCAACCTATCAAATCACGTAATCCAGAAATAATGTGCTATAATTTTAATGAAATTAATAATTCTGATTACGTCATTTTAAATATAGATATTGCGAAAAACAAAAATAAAAATCTAACCTTCCTAATAGATACCGGAGCCGAACTAAGTGTTGTAAAACATGGAGTTTTAGCTGATAAAACACAATGTTATCCTGATAAAAAATGCATAATAAAAGGGGTTACAAATCATGATTTGACAACAATAGCCCTATGTAATTCAAATATCATTCTTCAGGAAAATATTTTAGTTCAACAAAAATTTCAAATTGTACCGGATATTTTTCCTATCAATTGTGATGGAATTCTTGGAAAAGATTTTTTAAGAAAAAATAAATGCATAATCGATTACACAAATAATACCATTATGTTAAATCCGTTTAAAAACTTTAACATAACCTTGAATTTAACTTCTACCGGTTCGAAAATAATTATAGTACCTCCTCGAGTCGAAAAAATTATTAAATTCCCAATCACTGGTTGTAAAAACGATGAAGAATACATTTGCAAAGCCAAAGAAATTCAACCTGGTGTATATATTCCCAATTCTATAATACGCATTAAGAATAATTATGCTTACATTGGAATCGTTAATTCAAATGAATTTCCCGTTGAAATAAACCCTTTATTAATCCGAACTGAATTATTAAATCAATATGATATTTTCCAAGTTCAACCTTGGACAGATTCACTTTTAAACCGATTTAATATTCTCGAATCAAAGATAAATTTAGATCATTTAAATGATGAAGAAAAAACATCAATTACAAAATTATGCCGAAAATATAACGACTTATTTCATTTGGATGGAGACAAACTTACTGTAACTTCAGCTACTAGTCATACCATTCCACTAAAATCTGATTCAAAACCTATTAACATTAAGCAGTATCGATTGCCCCATTCCGCTAAGTTAGAAGTCGAAAGGCAAGTTGAGCAAATGCTTAATGATGGCGTAGTAGAACCAAGTAATAGTCCATTCAATAGTCCGTTAATAGTAGTGCCAAAAAAATCAGTAAATGGTGAACGAAAGTGGAGAATTGTAGTAGATTTTCGTCGTTTAAACGATATGACTATCAGTGACGTTTTCCCACTTCCAAATATTGCTGATACACTCGAGCAGTTAGGCAAGGCAAGATACTTTACAACCCTTGATTTGGCAGAGGGGTATCATCAAGTTCCTATGGCCGAACATGACAAACACAAGACTGCGTTTAGTACACAAACAAATCATTACCATTTTAACAGAATGCCATTTGGACTAAAAAATGCACCGTCCACGTTTCAGCGTGCAATGAATAACATTTTGATTGGTTTAAATGGACTAAAATGTTTTGTGTACTTAGACGACATAGTCATCCATGGATATGATCTTAATGAACACAATTTTAAATTGGAGGAAATTTTCCGACGTCTCCGGCATTTTAATCTGAAACTTCAACCATCTAAATGCCACTTCCTCTGCAAAGAAATACTCTTTTTGGGACACCAAGTCACAAATAAGGGAATACAACCGGACCCTTCAAAAACAATGGTCATTCAGGAATATCCTAAACCAACTACTTCAAAAGAAATAAAATCTTTTCTTGGTTTATGCGGTTATTACCGTAGGTTTATAAACAATTTTGCAGAAATTGCTTCACCCTTGACATCGCTACTAAAAAAAGATGTCGTTTTCAAATGGGACGCTTTTTGTGAAAATTCATTTCAAATTTTGAAAGCTGCTCTTATCTCTTCTCCCATTCTAATTTCTGCAGATCATACCAAACCATTTATTATAAGTTGTGACGCTAGTGACGTTGCAATCGGCGCGATATTATCACAAGAGCGAGAATCAACCGACCTACCTATAGAATTTGCTAGTAGGACGTTGAATCCAGCAGAAAGGAAATATCCTGTGATAGAAAGAGAACTGTTAGCGATAGTTTGGGCCGTGAAAAAATTTAGGCCATATATTTATGGTCGCAGGTTCATAATAAGAACCGATCATAAACCGTTAATTTGGTTACATAAAAGCGCAAATCCTTCCGCTAGACTCACTCGTTGGCGAATCGAAATGGACGATCATGAATATGACATTGTATATAAACCAGGCAAGATCAACACTAATGCTGACGCTTTAAGCCGTATCGAAACAAATGTCTCCGATCCGACCGAAATTAACAATATGCTTGTAGTAACACGAGCTCAAGCCAAAAATAATTCTTCAATTGTTGATTCATCTAAAAATATTTTAAATAATACTTTAACGAATAATAGTGCAAACATTACTACTTCCAATGTTCAAACAGATTATCCATGTAAAATAGAACTTTCAGATGAGAAAGATATCAAACGAGTACTAGACGAATTTCATAATTCTCCTATCGGGGGACACCAAGGTGTAATTAAAACCTTTCATCGAATTAAAAACTATTATTTCTTTCCTCAAATGTTATCACGAATAAGGAAATACATTCAAAGTTGCGAAAAATGTCAAAAGAACAAAGTGTGTAGAACTAACAAACTTCCCATGAAAATAACCAGCACATCTAACAGACCTTTCCAAAAAATTTTTATGGACGTAGTTGGACCACTTCCTGAAACATATCATCAAAATAAATATATTCTTACAATGCAGGATGATTTGACCAAATATTCCCTAGCTATACCAATCAAAAATCAGGAAACAACAACTATCTCAATAGCTTTCACAGTACATTTTATATGTCAATTTGGTGCACCTGAGTCAATCGTGACCGATCAGGGCAGCAATTTTATGAGTGAAATGTTTAAACATACATGTAAGTTACTTGCCATTAAGAAATTTAATACAACTGCGTACCATCCACAATCAAATGGCGCATTAGAACGATCACATCGAACTCTAGCTGAATATATAAGAAATTTTTCCAATGGTGATCAATTAAATTGGGACGAATGGATACCATTTGCCATGTTCGCATACAATTCTTCGCCACATTCCACCACGAATTATATGCCATATGAATTGGTTTTTGGTCACAAACCTATTTTGCCTAGTTCATTAAAGAAAGAACCAGAGCCAATTTACAACTATAATGACTATACTTACGAATTGAAAAATAAATTGCAAACAGCCTGGCAAATAGCACATACAAACTTAATCACTAGCAAAGAGATATCCAAGTCATACTATGATCGTAGTGCCTCAACATCTTCACAGTTTCAAATCGGTGATCAAATTCTTTTAAAAAATGAAAGAGCGAATACAAAACTAGATCCTCTATGGCTAGGTCCATATGAAATAATAAAATTAAATTCAAAGGAAAATTTGACAATTCGCGTAAATCGAAAAAATGTTGTCGTACATGTTAATCGGATCAAATTGTATAAATAATAAAATATTATTGTTGTTTACTTGAATTATTACTTATTGTTAAGCTTAATCTAAATAACTATTTTTACACATTTAAAACATTTTAAAATAACGATTTTACTTCTTAACTGAATTGTTTAATCATAAGAAGTAACTAAAATATAATTAAAACCATTTTAAAACCTAAGTTAAAATTTTGATAACATTTAACCAAATTTGTTAGATTTAATAAAAATTACATGTAACTTAAACCAAATTGTATAGTAGTAAATAAAAAAAAAAAAAATAGTTAGTAAGTTGATTATTGTAAAATAATAAAATAAATCATTGCATGATTTATTTATTTTAGGGGGAAGGGATGTTGTGAATACATGCCTGCTTCTCCCCTATTATTTGTATTTATATAAGTTCTATTAATTACTATGTAGTATATACATTCTCTTCAATAATTGTTGTATTAAAAATATTAATAATTGTCAATACAAGGTATATAAGTACATATGTATTTATGTACTTCATTTATTATATACATACTATTTAAATTTGTTATATAGATATACATATATATCTTTGTATTATATTCATCTTCAAAATCATTTTATATATAAAGATAATCAGTTGAAATTTGGAGTTTGGGCGAGAAATAATAAATAATAATAAAACCTTATAATAATAAACATTATAAATAAAATTCATAAAGTGTTTTGATTGCAAAGTGAACTATAAATTGTGTGATTTTCCATATATTTCCACGGAGTAATATTGATACATATCAATAGTAAATAAAATAAATCCTAATATGGCGGCGAGATTTTTGTTTAAGATATTTTTGAATTAAATGCAATTAAATTTATTCAGTTCAAAAGACACACTTTTAGAATTTATTTGAATGTAATCAAAAATAAATTAATTAGCTGTCTTCCGTTCACAGTAGTGCAGTACTTGCAAGTACTTGTAGCTTCTCACAATAAGCGTTTTCCATTGGCGAAAGCAAACTACTCGCAAGTACTTGTATCTACTCACAACTACTCATGCTCATACGATGGTCTAGAAAACAGAAGTAGTTACGCATAAAATTTGCGCTAGTGGATTTTACTTGCGAAAATTCCAATAGATGGCTTTTAGACCTTTTTCGATATTTTTCGAGAGTTTCTTATTACGTTCGAATTTTCTTATTTTTTTGTGATGTAAAATATCAAAATTAATACAAAATTGGTTTGTTGTTGATATTAAATTTTAATTTAAATATCAATGCGGTCAATATCAATGCTTTCCTTTCATCATGTCCATTTTTTTGTCATATTTTCAATCTAATTTTAAATATCGCCATTACTATATAATAAACAACTTTACAAAAGACAAAAAATAACAATTAAACAGAAGCTGTGTTTTACTTGTGTCCCTTAATTTCTCGTTCCATTGGGTATCTACTCGCCAGTACTTCCAAGTAGAAAATTTTGCCCATTTGAAGACGGCTATACGATGGTGTATAAAACAGAAGTAGTTAAGCATAAAATTTGCACTAGGTGGATTTTAGTTACAAAATTTCCAATAGATGGCTTTTAGAACTTTTTCGATATTTTTGAGCGCTTTTGATTATGTTTGAGATTTTTTTGATTTTTAGAAGTGTTAAATGTCAAAACGTAAATGATACAGCTATTGACACTTTTTCGAACAAGATTCAATTCATTATCCAATATTTCTGTAAATATGTATGTATTAAAATTTTTGTAATTAATTAAACTATTATCAAAATTAATCTATCTTTTCAATTTAATTGAATTATTTTATTACACTTTAATTAACATTTAATATCTAAAAATTGTATTTATCGGATTACTTTCAATTGTGTACGTACAGATATTAACCCTTTGTTTTAGTCATTGATATACCCTACGCTAAAGCTATTGAAATATATACGACTAATCGATTTTATTTATTTTTAATTGAAATTCAAAATAAAACTTAAACGTTTCTAGTTCAAAATTCATTTTATTAAACTTAAAAATTATAAAATAAATAAGTAGCTTTCAATCTTATTGAAAACAATATATGCATTTTTGGTTAATTCCAGAATGTTAATATCACAATTTGGGTTATGAAGCTAGCGCTTCTTTAAAGTTCATCGCAGGTTATCACAGCTAGCAAAGCTTATTGCTACTTCAAAGCTCATAGCTAAGTATGTTGTACTTGCCACATAAAAACAATTTCAATAATTGCAGTTTTAGGAATCCGATGCATTTAACAAGCATTTGTTGCATTTCATGACAATATTTTCCAATCCATGTACTTTGAAAAACGAAAAGGTGCAATGATAACACATTGAGCCTTTCGCAATCTGATTGTCTCCAATTTTCATAAGGGTCGAGTTGTTGAAATGTAATACTTCTTCTTCATCTGGACTATGGTCATTAGCAGCTGAAACTCAAATGGGCTATTATAGAGAGGTGAAAACTGATTTAAAAGTAGTGTTTAATTATAACAAACACATGCTGCATTGTACAGTTCTACTAGAGAAATGTGTAGATTAGCTTCAGTTTCCAGAACCAAGGATATACTATAGTCCCTGTAAAAATAAAACTAAAAAATTCATTTTGCTGACCATTCTTGATTAAAACTGATAGGAAGCTTACTATTTTCTCTATTATTTGTGGTTAAATTGCAATGGCTGGCATCAGAATAATGAATTATAGTTTTATTTTGGGGGGAAGTTTGAATGGTTTGACGAGCTTTTATGTTGAACCGGCGTTTTGACTGTTTGGCCTTCAAGATTTTATCCAACAACTTTTCTTTTTGTATCATTCATTTTAAAGCACTTTCCTCTTCTTGCATTCTCATGTTTTCAAGCCGAACTGCTTTCCGATTTTCCTTTTCCAAAATGCGCATGTCTTTCTCCAATTTTCTTTCTCTTTGTGCCTCAATCCACATTGGGAAAGTGATCACAAATGTCTTTGCTGTTTCATAGTTCGTATTCCAGTTTTACCGGTATTAGAGGCATATCTAAATAATTTTTTATTGAACTTTTAGTTATTGCCAGCTCTTCTCCAAGCGTGATCACAACTTCCTCCCTAACTGAATATGCATCGAAATTATGTTGGATTTTTGGATCACAAAATGGGTTGGAAATGCTTTCATCAATATAAACAAAATCATTTATTTCGTTAATATCAATCATTGTTGTAGTTCTGGTGTGTTGGTTGTCGTTTTCACAACTATGATGTTGATTTGGGTCCATTACTTGTGTGGCGCTTGCAAACTTTTCAGTAGTTGTGAGGCCTTTTGTTATAAACAGCTGGAACAGTAACATAAAGTTTTCGTCATACTGTTTTAAAATATGTGGGATTTTCAAAACATTTTCAAAAGTTTTGACTTTTGAATCGCCGACAATTTCAGAAAATGTTTCATAATTAATTTAACCGTAAAACGAATTGTATTGAACCCAAAGTTTATTTGATGATTTACCGAGACAATTTGAAAACCTAAGGCAGTGAAATACCACGGAAATAGACCACATTCCTTGAATCCATTTGAAATTATTTGTGGTGTAAAAGCTTTTAGTAACAAAAGTGCAAACTTGTCTCGTGTAAATGAAGCACCCGGATTTTGTTTGCGCCATTTGTGAGTCATTTTTGTGCAGGAATTTTTCAATGGTTTAAAAGCTGCAGTCACACGGTTGTAAAATTCGAGTTGTATTTAGGTATAAGGCGATAATAATAATACCCAGCCTCACATATAATTCACTTACCTTTAGTGTTATGTGCAGACACTGACCATCGACGAAATAAATAATCGGAAATTTTGTGTTTATGTGAAAGTGCTTTGATATGTATTCATAAAATAACTCTTTGGTCATCCAACCATTTTCTGAAATTGCTAGGGTTGTAGGGTTTTACGGGTAAATGATCATTAGGAGGCGTACTATGTTCTCTTTTATGGTCATTGGTTATTGTCTGACAGACTACTGATCCTCCTAAGTAGCCATGGGTTTGATGTCCAGGGATATGCGGATGACGTGGATATTATTAGAGGCAAGTTTGAAAGGTCATTTATGATCTGATGCAAATTTATCCTGTGATGCATTTTGGATTGTGTTTACTGCTTTGTGGGATTGTGGAAACTGGTATTCACCTGCCCTTTTATAGTTACATCATAGGGAAACGGGAAGGAAAAAAGCATGTATTCTAAAATAGAAGGGTGTAAAGGGAGGGGGAGGGGGGGGGGGGCATTATAAAAAAAAAATTCAAATGAGAATTTACTGCTCTTCTAGGTAATATATTCTGGAAACAAATCAGGATATATTCAAACATTACAAACCAGCGAACAAATTATTGCGTTTTCTCTAATTTATTTTTAAAACTAGATTATTTTCAACCTTATTGCAATTTTATTTTGGCCAGCGAAATAACCCTTTCATAAAATTGCAACCGGGTTCCTTGGTATTTTCACTAGCTTATATATCTGTTTTGAATCTAGCGGTAACTTGCAGCCGAGTTGCTGTTTTACATTTATTTTTGATGATTACAAGATTGTGTAATACCCCTTAGAAAAAGGAAAATAATAAACATCAATTATTAAACGATTGATACGTAAGCTAAATTTTAAGTAGTTTCGTATACGGAAAAAAATAAACTGGTCCTCAGCTAAGAAAGCGGACCTTTAATTCAAGAAAATGTACTTTTTCTTGATTTAAAAGCTATTTTACTTATTTCTTTCGAGTTTTTCTTCATTACAAGAAACACAATTCTTACATGAAGAAAATCTCGATAGAAATAAGAAAATTATCATAGCTTTTAGTTCAAGAAAAAGTACAATTTCTTGAATTAAAGGTCCGTTTTCTTAGCTGAGGACCAGTTTATTTTTTTCCGTGTATAAGCGTTTTTCGATTAAACTTGCATTTAAGTTTAAAATTTAAAATATCAGATGATCAGGATTCGAATCTGGTTCTTGACAGATTGGCAAGAAACTCGTCCTAGAAATTTGCTTACCAATTTAAAAAGGCTTGTAATGGCAATTTCGATGGAGTTAAAAAATTCAGACGTGAATTGGGGCGCCCCTTCTGGTTGATTTTTGACTGAATCAAAGCTTTTATATACTTTGAAATCTCCAGTCAGTAGGTCGATAATTTCGGCATTGTTCTTACCTATGTCTTTATTCAGTAGCGCTAGTATTCTTCATAGTTGTGATTGGCTAAGCAATTTCCGAACGTTTCGTTAATTAGATTGCCATTAGACAGGAGATCCTCCGGTAATTTTATTTCATCAAACTGTTTCATCGGAAGTTTTCCGTCTCTCAATTCTCTTGACACGCATATTATCAACCAGCGAAAATAAAGTGCAGCGTCTCCAGAGGTTACTTCGTTTAATTGATAGATTCAACAGCATACTTTGGTTGGCTCGTGGCTGAATGGGCATGCATTGACGAAAATCACTTCTCAGGACCATAATATTTCCTTCAAATGGCAAATTGGAATTTTCAATTTTGGGCAATAGTTGATCCATATTGTTCAGTAAATATTTTAGTAACATAGGCGCTTCATCCATTAAAAAACGAGAACTTTGGCTAGCTCGGCTGCTCTAACTGATCTCGGTTTTATGTTTGAGATTGATTCAGATGCAATGGTACTTTGAGTCCAAAGGTCTTATGTGCAGTTTGTTCATTTGGAAGCATAATCGACTCAATTCCTGTGAAGGCCGTACACTTGACGATACAATTTTGACCCTGCAGGATGTAGCAGAGTGTCTTATAGATAAAAGTCTTGCCTGTGCCACCAGGTTCACCAATAAAGAAATACTTTGGGCTAAGATTTGTATTTTTTACTGCGTCTAAGATTTTATCAACAATTTCGAATTGTTTTTCTTTAAGCATCTCGCACATGCGTCTTCCAAGAGTCGTTGAATTATCGATCTTGAAGACTGGTTCGTTTAGCTGATTCTTATAGTCGTCAAGATTGTCCATACTGAATCGTTCCACCCAGAAGCGGAAATTTCTGCCTTCTGTTTAGCTTGTACGCGATGATCCGATACGCGCGTTCAATTCCTTCTTCGTCAAATTTGCCAGTTCATCTGGCTTCTTGGATAAAATCTTCACATAAATCTCGTTTAAACATCTCCCATAGGCGTTTTGGTTTTTCGGGAGAACCAAGGATCAGAATCTGTACGAACAACGTTCTCATTATTCTTGGCATTTTGAACACGGAAGATTCCTGCAAACCGTCAATCCACAGTTATTAGTCATGTACGATTTCTTGGGTAATACAGGCTTGCTTGTATGTCGCATATTGAGTGTTGTTAAACATTACAAGATGATTGAAACTTGTTGCATTCATAATGTGTGATACAACAACAGTCGCATGTGATAGAGTTTTTAATGATCTGCTCCAGCAATCCAATTAGAGCTTCACTGATTCCATGGTTAAGCGGATGTCCATGCCGCTCGATAATAGCATCATCGGGGTCCAAGAAGTACACTTGGCCTTATTATGGTCGCTCAAATTCACGTTGGGCATTTGGTGTCGGTTGAACTGCAAGTTATATGCACTAAAAGAGTTGCCATTAGTTTAATTGACTACACGGTCTTAGGGAAAATTAATAGCTCCACAGTGAATGCACGCGACATTTAAAGGCCCCAAGCTTCGGTGAGTGACGTGGGCATTAACAGCGTCCTTGAAGATCTGCAATTAATTCTGATTCAGGGCTCTTTGGTATCTAACATTACGGTGTCGTTGTTCTTCCAAGTGCTGATCATGTTCCTCATTGGTTTCGTCTGCACAGAAAAAAATAACCCAGTAAAATTGATAACATATTAGTAATATTGATACAAAACGTAACCTATAAGTAAAATTGACATAATTGATAAATAATTTTATCAGTTTCAGGGGAAAAAGCAATGTGATTAAGAAGTATAACTAATTTGTAGTATGTATTTGAATGATTGATGTATAAAAAAAAATATCAGTTTGATAATTTATTTGTATAAAACTTCGTTTTAATGTTTTGTCAGTTTGATGAAATCTTTTATATCAACATTACACATTTTTTCAAAATTGTATAATACACTTCTTCTTGATGATACAAAATGAATAATTAACAAACAATCCTGTGTCGATATGATAACTTAATTTTAAGAAAAACATACGAATTTTTATTAATTTTATAACAAATTTATTATTAACAAACAATGTTTGTTTAATAAACATAGAGTCCTCTCTCCATTTGATAAATCAATTTTAAGTTATTGAAACAATTATTTTTGAATAGGTATAGCTAATATCAATTTATAATTAACAAAACCGATTTTATCTTTCCTGCATACGTATTGCATACATATAAATATAAATTTATTTATTATACATAAAATCTTCAATATAAAATACTTAAATACATATTTAATATAAATAATTCAATTTAATAAACAAAAATCACTTTAATAAAATTTAGACTTCATATTAATATTTATGTACATATACATACTAGATACTACATCATACTATACTACGTATTATTATTAAGTCACAATTAAATTTTAAATAAACTAAAATTATAATATGTACTAGTTTCAACAATTCAAGATTGTTTATAGGAGAATTTATATAATATTACATAATTTTGCTACTACTTCATTTTTCATATTAAAATTATATTCCTTAAGGGCCAAATACACGAAAACACGTCATAGCATTTTTACCTAAGACACATATATTAAATATTTTTACTAACGATAGATGGAGTTATATACACTAAATTATGAAAAATATGCAAAACGATTTTCTCTTTTACGGCTAGTTATTTTAGAATACTGTATATATGCATGTATAACAAAAAACCCAAACAAAGTTGTAAATGCTTCGTGTTTTTGTCGAATTCACATTTGCTTATTTCGTTTGACTTTCATTAATGTAAGAGAAGAAAATATGAATGAACATGTGCAATGTGCATGTATAAAAAATAATAAATACATACAAATAAGTCTGATAAATTTTAAGTTTTTTTACGGGCTATTTTGGTTATGTCTATAATTTTTATATTCATGAAGCCATTCATCTAATACTGTATTTAGTGAAGTTTTTGGAAAATTAGAAAAGGAATTGACTATACGGAAATGAAAAATCTTGAATATTATTTTTATTTGATGACTAGTAAATGATTTACCACCGCGATTCAAAAATTATTTAAATTAAATATTAGGCCCTTTTTCTAGCCCTTAGATTTCGTTTTTTATTTTATATTCCAGTTGAATTAGGGTTTATAAAGGAAATAAATATTTCAAAAGGATTTTTTAATCGTATTTTTGACGTAGAAAAAGAAAAAATCCGTTGAGTCCCGATGTCAGATGAATAAAGAAAGGGTCGAATAAAGCCGGTTTCACTCCTTTGGCCATTTCTTATCCGATTTTGATGAAATTCAGCATGCTCGATGGACATGGGATTCTAAAATGATTTTTAGATAAAGTTCTGGAATATAGCCTATTAGGAAGGAACCTGGCCATTTCTTATCCCATTTTGTACAAAATTCAAATTTGTTAAATTTCCCCACAGCTCTAAAAGCAACGATATACTCATTTTATTTTTGTTCAAATAAAAATTCAGTTATTCATTTATGCTCACAGAAATAAAATTTATATAAATTCTATATACTAAACAAATAATTTAAAATTAATAATAACAATAATTAAATGTATGAATG
Source organism: Tipula helvola (assembly GCA_963556165.1). NCBI lineage: Eukaryota > Metazoa > Arthropoda > Insecta > Diptera > Tipulidae > Tipula > Tipula helvola. Next base: position 288,929,750 of record OY744481.1, read on the forward strand.
CATAATATTTAATTAAAGACGTTGCTAAAATCCGTTTCTGGATTTTAGCGTTAAATGGACATTTTACTTCAATTATTACATCATGCCCAATCAATCCATCAGGAGTCGCGGCAAGACATTGATATTTTTGATAAATGAATACACCGCATTTCGATACTTCTGTATTATTTTCGTTCGAAAATTGCTCTATCGCATTTTTTTCATTTTCCATCCCGTATATTGTTGACTTAGAATAAATAACAGTAGTAAGTATATAAGATATTTGAAACCTTACTTTTCAGAAATTTTATGCTTTTATTGCGGCTTATTTCTCCAAATTTTGTAGCAGTTAAACGACTCATACGCACTTGAAACCATTTCGCTTCATTGAACTGGTTTATAGTTGACCTTTCAATTCTGTCACGTTCAGGAGCTTCCGTTTTCAATTTTTTCAAAAAATCATTTCTAAGTTCGGTATACTCTTCAGGTGATTTATCCAAATTTTGACAGGTTTGATTTCCATATTCAGAGTCTTCTCCAAAAAACTTTAATTTTCTTTTTGTCGTTTTGGTTGATTTGTGGTGGCTCTTTTATTTAGTAGAAATCGTCGTTTTTCAAGTTCTGCTATTCTCGATTTTCAGCTGTAATTTGATGAATACTCTGCTAGATTATAGTGTCCCCTTTGACTGTTGTGTTGTAATACAGCGAACTTGGCTCGTGATGTGTATGATTGCCCACGGGAAAAATTAATTCTTTTGCCACCAACAGATTTTGCGACAATTGCATTCAAAAATTCTACGGCATTTGAGTCGACATCGTATACAAGGCTTTTAGCGTGGTATTTTAATCGCTTAAATAATCCACTAAATGCTTTGAATAATTCATTTTCCATAAATCTTTGATATATTTCAGGTATTTCGTAACGCTGACGGTTTCAGAAATATGAGGCACATTTCCTGTGGTCTTGAAAAACGTGGAATGGGATATTTCCAATGTCAAGCGCAAGTTCCTCAATTTTTTCTATGGAAGAGAATTTTTAGAAAGTTTCCTTTTTTTAATTGCGCAGATTATGTCTTTGGAACATCGATTAATTTGATTTCGTAATAGTTTTCGTTGAATTATAGATTAGTGCGATTAGTACATAGTTCCTTTGCGTGTTTCCGAAAATTACGAAGTAAATGATTGCGGCATTAAATTGTCTCTATGTGTGTATTTGCGTTTGGTTTAGCCTCTAAAATTTTTACGTATACGCTGGCATCGCCATCTGCAATTATTTTGTTGTAGCGCATACCATATAGATACAGTTCTTCTCTTTTTCTAAAACCTTCTACTAAAGCATTCCGTTCCGTTCCAGTTGATGGGCCAGCATAGTTCGAATTGCATTCATGATGTTCAGGTTTAGCTTTTTACAATTCTGCTCTGCGACAGCAATATTTATTACGAAGACAACTCCTTATGACCGACCTTCTTTGTAGATTGAGCAATAATTGTTCCGACACTAAGTGAGGTATAATTACTATTGTGTCCGTGTACCATCGAAATCTACGCTTTTTTCTTCAATTGCTATTTGTTTTGCTTTTCCATCGCAGCTTTAAACATTTCTCGGTCGCAACCTTTTTGAATGTCACGTTGAACTTGTTTTTGTAATTTATTGAATGTATTTGGTGCCAAATATAGTATGTCAATGACACCAAAAAATTCTTCTATAATACCGATTGAAATGCCAGCTAAAACACTTTGATAATTTATTGAGTTTTGATGTATTATCTTTTCGTTGGGATCTTCAGACGAAATATTTTGAATTTAATCCGATTCTGCGCTCGCTTATAAACTTTAAATTCAGTAGGAAGCATCCGAAAGCCATATTGTGATTGCTAACTTTTATTAGTTCGTTGAAAAAATATTGCATACCTAATATGCGTTTGCCATTTAATATACATACATATGTACGTTTTCCTCTTGAGCATTTTTTTCAGCTGTTTCAAATTCAATAATGAAATTTCTACCATTCAAATCAGGTTTTTGTTCAGGAAAAAGGGCAAATGTTGAATTTGCATCTGATAAATCATGGCATTCCTTTTTATTTTGATCAGATAAAACAAGCATACTCTGATTTTCGTCCAGTTCCCTGATATGTTGCGTTTTAAATTCAATTAGTTTGTTAGCAAAACACCCACTGTAATAAGTCAAAAGTATGATGGTTTATGTGTTTTTGGAATTTTCAGAAAATATAATTGGCGTATTCATTTTTAATTTTTATCGTGTTCCTTATGCAACGAAATCGGACACATATATTTTAAGCGTTTTAAGCTTCAGTTGTCTTATTATGCGGCATTGAAGGTTTTGCATTTCAATTTTTTTTAGTTCTAGTAGTCACGGACAACAAATGAAAATCCCTACCAAATCTCGCATTACAAAATATTGCATTACATAATCTTGTTTAAAAAAAAAAAATCGCAAGCAATGTCTCGCATTATAAAATGTCGCATTTACAAAATCTCGCAAGACAAAATCTTCCAATATAAAATCTTGCGTATATAGTAAAATAGTTTGCAACATAATTCTTAGAGATCGGTATAGTAGGTTAAATGCACAAAATTTATTAAAAACGATGTTGCAAACTATTTCAATATAATACATTATGTATGTATGAAATACAGAACATAACATAATTTCACTTAGTTTAATTCAGGGTATTAGAAATTTGCATTGCTAATTTTACTTATAATAATCTAGAATGAATTTAGCAAATCGCAATTCGCAAGTCGAAAAATATAATAACTAGACCGGTTTTACCAAGAAAATTTTAATTTCAAATTTAATTTCCTTTCGACATTTCTGTCATATATTTTCTCGACAACAATTACAGTTTTTTGATTCAACCAAACATGCTGGCCGAACTAGGCCGTAAACATCCACAAAGGTATATTCACTGGCAAGTTTGAAGCCCCTTCCAAATGGTGGTACCTACATATATTTAAGAAATATATGAAATCGAGTGATTCCATTTACTTAGATAAAACTCCTAATTGATTAATTTAGTATTTTTAAGGCCCTTCTAAAAGAGTGTTAGCTGAAAAAATATCGGTTTTAGAACAGAAACCAGATCCATAGCGCGTGACCACTAAAACTAAAAAAATTAAAATGGAAAATCAGTTCCACCTTCAATGCCCTATAGCAGAACAACCGAAGTCCAGTCAACCGATCTCTTGATCGAACGATCTCAAATTGCACAAAAATTATAAAACACAATAAAACATCGAAACACAATACATATAATTTTTCCTTTCCAAAAATTTTTCATAAACGATCTAATTTTTTTTGTATGGCTCGAATGTTTTACGAAAAATGTAGATAGCTATGTATGAATAATGATTTATTTATTTTTGTTTCAAAACAAAAAAAAAAATATATATGTACATTTGTGTTGTTGTAAATACAATAAAATTAATAAATATAAAAACTGTGAGTTAGAAGAGTAAAATAATAGTATGTAATTGAAGTGCGCAAGAAGAGTAAAACAAAAATTATATTGGATAGACGAAAACATGGTTTAGCAAACTTCGTTTTTACTACATATACAAAATAAACTGCCATCTAATAACAGTTTACAGAACTAAACAAAAAGAGATGAGGTAAAATTTTATCTTAGACGCAATTGACATTAATAATCAAAATAAACGATTTTATTAATTTTTTGCAATTTTCTCGATTAATAATTAAAAACTCGAAAAAAGCCACCGTGAATAAATTCAGTTTTATCTCCTGCGCATTTTGATATAAAAAAATCTTAGTTTCATCGGCTGGTGTTTGAGAAAAGGTACATTTTTGATGCCAAATTTGGCCAAAACTGGTCATAATTAAAATCAAATAGCAGGAAAACTAAGCGGAAAATTCGGAAAAGCCACCGTGATTAACTAAATAAAACCTCAAAGAATATTTTAATATATGGTTTACGCTGATACGATCAGTAATTCTCCCCCTTAATTCAAAAATAATAAATATAAAATATTTTTTTTAATATTTAATTAAATCAATTTTTATTTATAAGATCGCCGATCAATTGCAATACAGCAGCTGATTTTATGTCATATTTCGTTTTTAAATTATAAAAAAAAATTTGGATGCAATTCCAGAGAACTTCAGTTTCGTCTGGATTTTACTTCGGTCTAAAAAGACCAAAGTATTGAAATCCTGTCAAAAATGACGAAAAATTTGGTTGGTCCAAAACCACTTTTCTCGACGTTTTGAAAGTCCCTGAGTCTGAAAATGCAAAAAAAAAAAAAAATGTCCGTCCGTCTGTCTGTGTGTCTGTGCGTCTGTGTGTCTGGACCCATGGTATCTCGAGAATGGATTGTCCGATTTGGATTTTTTTTCGCCAATCTGTTTCTATGGTCAAGGCGGAGATTTGAAAAGCTTTTGGATACTGTACGTCAAGGGGGTGAGGTACCTGCCATACGAATTGACCCAACATACCTGCTTTTATAAATATTTACGACTTTTTTATATATGCTGGTTTGATTATTGAATTGGGCATTGAATTTGGAATTAATTTGAAAGTTAAGTTAGGGGTCAATTGGCGGGTTGAGTTGAAGTTGCGTTAGAGTTGAGTTGGGGTTGCATTAGGATGTAGTGAGTAGTTAACAAACTATTTATATGATGGAACTTGCCTATTTATCAACCGATTATTATGAAATTCAATGTGTATGTTAGAAATGGGATTCCAAAATGAGTTTTGGATGAAGTTCTGGAATATGGCCAAGTATAATGGAACTTTCTCAACCGATTACGTTGAAATTCGACATTTGTATTGGAAATGGGATTTTAAAATGTTTTTTTGGATGAAGTTCTGGGATTTTAAAACGATTTCTAGATGAATTTCTGGAATATGGCCAAGTATGACGGAACTTGTCTATTTCTCAACCGATTATTATGAAATTTAATTTGTGTGTTAGAAATGGGATTCTAAAATGAGTTTTGGATGAGGTTCTGGAATATGGCCAAGTATGATGGAACTCGCCTATTTCTCAAAGGATTATTATGAAATTTGACATGTGTGTGCTAGAAATGACGATTCTGAAATGAGTTTTGGGTGAAGTTCTGGAATATGGTGAAGTAGGATGGAACGTACCCATTTCTCAACCGATTATGTGTAAATCTCAGACTTTATTTCTTAAGTTGTAAATTTAAGATAGTCTTGATTTACTTAAAGTTTATATTGTGAATAAAAGACGTTGTTGGTTTTTTATTCTTTTATTAATTTTGTATCGCTTACCGTTGGTCAGGGCGATGTTTTATTGAGTCAATTAATTTTTGAACTCAATTAAATCAGACAAATGTTTGATTTATATACAAAATGGTCATACATTAATTATACTAATAACAACTAATATCGACTAAAATTGCTGATTTTAATATTACAATTTGTATGTTAAAAAATTATATATTTGGTGTCAATGAACTGACTAAAAATATAAAAACGTTATATTAAGGAAAAATGCATAATGTACATTTTTCCATTGTAGTTAAATTTCATTAATCAATAATAATAACAAGAATGACTATTTATACGATTGAGGCCATGCTTGCGCAGCATGGTGAGTTGGTATGTTCACGTGACTGAACATCCTCCGCGGCGACTTTAGTTGATATGAACCGGCGAGGTAATGGGAGCACGTTTGAAATTTGTTCTGATGACTGTGTAGCTGTTGTTTTCTTGCATCGATATGCAATGATAAGTGCGATAAAGGTGGCAATGATTCCGTAGAGTAAAACGTAATGATGAATATCGTGATAATTTAATTGTTGGTTTTCACTTTCTGCCAAATTTTTTAGGTGTGTAACATTAGTTGACAGTTGATCCAAATCCATGAGAATGTTGTTGAATTCATGACTCATCATAGTTCTGTTGGTGGTATTTTCGTATGTGGCATTTTTGGACCGGATAAGCAGGCTGCTGAGGTTTATCGTTGGTTGATAGAAAGACTTCATTCTTGTGTTGAAGTTTTCGATTGAATGTATAGTTGTCATTCCATCCGTGATAGTGCAGGCTTTATGTAAAGTGATAATTCCCGTTCCATTTATGATTGTGGTTGTCACTTCTTTATTACATACGATATTTATTGTACGCTTTCTTTCGGAGATAAAAATCCATGCGCTTGGATCGTGGGTTGGAATCCATAAGTTTCTTGGTAGCATAAAACGAATCTGGCAAGCATCTGTTTGTACTTCTTTATTCATGATTATATCGATCTCGCAAGATGTTGGATTATTTTGTATATTATGAATAACGTTGTGGATCATGCAGAGATATTCTGAAGATCTCATGGACTTGCAAGATGTGAGCTCGTCTTCTGACATGGAGTAATAGGATTCCCTATTCAAACTTAACAATAAGAGTTCACTTGATGGTTCTATATAAGCATACATATCTTTATGCTTGGTTGGGATAGCAATTGGCTTTAAGATCTGATATATTCTGTTGTTGAATAACGGCATCTTTATTTCAAAAATTAACGCGTTCTTTATTTGTCCAACTTTAGCCGTCATCATCTGGTACAAGCTTATCATGTTATTTTCTCTATATATGGTGGCATCAGCTGGGATTATTTCATGTAATTTTTGTAATTCTGCCCTGAGTTGATTAGGTTTGAGAATAAATGTGTTTATCTTGCTATGGTGAATGTCTATGACGACGTCAATTAGCTGCTGTTGCATTGAATAAAAGTTTACCATTTCCAATGATAGGTGAATCCATAGAGCCATGAACCTTTGTACTGCTATATGCTCGTTTTCGTTTCTTTTTATTAAGTTGTGTAAAGCCACTGTTTGCTTATCTATTTCTTGTAGTTGATTGTTTACTGCTATCCAGTCCCTTTTGATGATATTCGTTGTTGATTCCATTATTGAAATTTGTTCTTTTAGCAATTTATGAATGTGCTGTTGATCTTTTTTTAATGAAGTGATTTCGTTATCATACCGTTGTGCGTCGTCTTGGTCGAGAATTCCAAATAGTTGATTTGTGAGAGTACCAACTACGTTCACTAAACCTCGCTTCGTCCGAACATGATTGTAAGTGGGTTGGAGTATTTCATTGTTGAGGTTTATATTGGAAAGTTGTTGTTTCATTTGTGTTATTGCGGGCTTGCAAAGTTGTCTTAGTTGCAACCATCCCTTATCCTCGCTACAGGTTTGAGTCATCCTATCAATAGCGGCTTTGTATACTTCAGCCTCTAAGAACATTGCCGATAAATTAAAGTAAGATATTATAGTACATTGTTGGTGGGAGAGCTGAGCTATCCCAATGTTTTCAAAATATATTCCCATTGTAGAATTTAGAGTTGTAATATCAAAAGTCGTCTCCTTTAAAGTTGCTGAGCATATGCCGAGTACACTTATTAATGGAATCATAGTTAATAACATCAATTTGGATTGGTAACAAGGTCTAATTGTCCTTTTTTTCTTTTTTGGTTGAGGAATGGTTTTTACTTTTTCTGCAGCTATTTTTACCACATCGTCTATTTGCCCTCGCAACCATTTCCTTGGTGGATTTTTCCCTTCATGTGTTTCTGTTGACTTACGTTTCCTCGTGGTGATGGTGTTGCGAAACGTGGTTGACAATACGGTGATGGCCTCGGTATCCAATTCTGTACCTTGTTCTTGTATGGTGTTTTCAATTGGGAGAGGTGCTAATTTTGTCACTGGCCTTTTTATAAGGGCCCTTCCGGGGCCGCGGAGTGTTGCTACACGAACGATTCCGTCTTGTCCCGGGTGAGTTTGTACAACCCGTCCAGTAATCCATCTGGATGGTGGAACATTGTTGTCTCGAATTAAAACAAGTTGTCCAATCCTCAGATCTGGTGTCTTCGTGGTCCATTTTGCTCGTTGTTGTAGTTGATGCAAATATTCTTGGGACCATTTTTTCCAAAAGTCCTCTTTCATTTTTTGGACCAATTTCCATCGAGTCAATGAGTTCATGTTGTTGTCTGAGACTCTGACTTCAGGCTGGGTTATGATAGCATCTCCAATTAAAAAGTGACCTGGAGTTAAAACGGTCGGATCACTTGGATCATTGGTCATTGGTGAAATTGGCCTTGAATTAAGGCAAGCCTCTATTTGACAAGTTAATGTTGTTAATTCTTCGAATGTCAAAGTTGCTTCGCCTATCACTCTTTTTAAATGATATTTTACTGATTTTACTGCGGCCTCCCATAATCCCCCAAAATGCGGTGCTCCCGGTGGAATAAAATGCCATTTAGTACTATGTTCCGTAGTAGAATTTACAATGTTTGAAGCTATTTGTTCTACTATCTCTTTTTTTTGTAATTCCATTGTTTTACTAGCACCAACAAATTTAGTACCATTGTCGCAAAAAATATCGGAACATATTCCTCGACGAGACACAAAACGTTTGTATGCCGCCATGAACGCTTCGGCTGTTAAATCACTGACCACCTCAATGTGAACAGCTTTTGTTGCCATACAAACAAAAATTGCTAGGTAGCCTTTATACGATTTGTTGCCTCTACCTTTCGATACTCTTACGTTGAAAGGTCCAGCGTAGTCAACTCCTGACTTTAAAAATGGCCGAGCAGGAGCTATTCTTGCTTCTGGTAAATTACCCATTAGTTGATGCTTAATATTTTTACTGAATCGGTGACATCTCAGACATTTTGATATTTGTTGTCTGACAATATTTCGACCATTTATGATCCAAAATTTTGTTCGGATGTGTGCTAAAGTTAACTGAGTACCGCCATGCATCGTTGATTTGTGGCCTTCTTGGATGATCAGGTTAACAATTGGATGTGATTGTGGAAGAATCAAGGGATGTTTTTCATCATATGACCAGGCGGTTGAGTTTTGTAATCGTCCACCAACTCTTAGCAGTCCATCTTTTAAAAATGGTGAGAGTGATAGTAACTTACTTTTGTTGTCGATTGGTTTGTTGTTCCTTAAATTATGAATTTCATTCCTATATTGGGTTAGTTGAGCCCTTCCAACTAACTGATGGAGAGCTTCTTGCATTTCTTGAGGTGATATAATGTTACTTATTTCGTATTTCATTAGTTTTAACTTGTTGATAAATCGTCTACAATATGATATTATTCGTTGAATCTTCTTTAAACTTGAATGTTTTATGTAAAGATGATCAAATGGGTTTTCGTCGTCCTTTATTTCCGTTGTTTTAGCTAGTGCTACTAACCTTTTCTCTGGAATATTTTCAAATTTTTCAGTTTTCTTCTCTTTTATATTTATTTTGAATCCGAAGGTATCAGTGTCAGGGTTCCAAGATATGCCCAGAGTTTTTATTGTGTCATCTAGTTTGATATCCATGTACCGATTGCCCGTGATTCGAGTTGTATCTGTTGTAATAGATCTGGCTTGTTACTAGCCCATTTCCGTAGTTGAAATCCTCCTTTACTTAGCATTGTAATGATTTGACGTTGCTGTGTGTGTGCTTCTTCTACAGAATCACTGCCGCTTAGTAAATCATCCACATAGAAATCGTGTGAAGTTATATCGGATGCTATGGGAAACTCCTTTTTCTCATCAATGGCCAACTGTTGTAACGTGCGGATGGCCAGGTATGGGGCACTAGCTGTTCCAAAGGATACAGTTGTTAATTGATATTCACGAATTGGATCTTTCTCGTTTGATCTCCATAGTATCTTTTGATACCTTTGGTCATCTTTATGTATTCGTATTTGGCGATACATTTGCTCGATGTCTGCTGTGTAGACCACCCTATGTTTCCTCCATCTTAACAGGATCGAAATCAATTCCTCCTGTAGTGTAGGCCCAACCATTTGTTGATCGTTGAGGCTCTTATTATTGCTGGTTTTAGCTGAGGCATCGAAAACAACACGTAGCTTTGTCGTTGTGCTGCTTTCTTTTACTACTGCATGATGTGGTATGAAGTATTCTTCTGATGGACTCATTTCAATTTCACAGAGTCGCATGTGACCTAGTTCAATGTATTCGTTAATGCATTTTTTGTAGTCATTGGCATATGTTGGTGATGCTGCGAATTTCTTCTCCAACTGCAGGAATCTGGCTAATGCTCTTGTTTTTGAAGCCCCAAGTATTGGTGGATTATGATTAAATGGGATTCGAACTGTATATCTCCCATCAGCGTTACGGTGATAATTTGCCTCATAATGTTCCTGGCAATTTTGTTCTTCTTCTGGTAATAGCCTGTCTTGTTGTACTTCTTCTATTTCCCAGAATGATTTTAACCTGTTGTCAAGTTCCGTTTTTGTTATCATGCACTGAACCCTTGGTGGCTCATTATAGTTTATTCGTTTTCGCATATCATCGATTAGGAGGTCGTAAATCTCCGCTATCTTCTTTCGTGAGTCGAAGTAGGAATGATTATGCTCTAACGGTGGCTGCATCTGTCGGATGATATCATCCGTTGCGACATATTCTGTGTACAATGCTTTTAAAGCAGCTATTTTTTGTTTCCAGATATGTCTTCGTTTTCCGAGCATTTCCATCTTTATTGTAGTTTGTGTGCATCTGGATTATCTTGCCGCCTACTTCTTCTTGTTTGCCTAAGGTCGACATTGTTCCGCCGTTTGTTGGTAGTATATTGCTGGGTATGTCGCTGTTGTTTGATGGCTTGAACTTGTAGGTGCTGCTTGGTTGTTAACTCTGTAGATTGCCTGTTGTTTGTTGGCTTGCTAGATGCTGGTTGCTTGATGACTCGAACTTGCAGATCGTAACTTTCCAGTTGGTTGTTGGTGTTTTTGATGCCGGTTGTTGTTTGGCGATGTACTTCTCAATTGGTGCCAGTTTTTTTAGTGGCTTCGAAGGACCATGTGTAAATCTCAGACTTTATTTCTTAAGTTGTAAATTTAAGATAGTCTTGATTTACTTAAAGTTTATATTGTGAATAAAAGACGTTGTTGGTTTTTTATTCTTTTATTAATTTTGTATCGCTTACCGTTGGTCAGGGCGATGTTTTATTGAGTCAATTAATTTTTGAACTCAATTAAATCAGACAAATGTTTGATTTATATACAAAATGGTCATACATTAATTATACTAATAACAACTAATATCGACTAAAATTGCTGATTTTAATATTACAATTTGTATGTTAAAAAATTATATATTTGGTGTCAATGAACTGACTAAAAATATAAAAACGTTATATTAAGGAAAAATGCATAATGTACATTTTTCCATTGTAGTTAAATTTCATTAATCAATAATAATAACAAGAATGACTATTTATACGATTGAGGCCATGCTTGCGCAGCATGGTGAGTTGGTATGTTCACGTGACTGAACAATTACGATGAGATTCAACATTTATATTGGAAAAGTGATCCTAAACCGAGTTTTGGACGAAGTTCAGGAATATGGCAAATTATGATGGAACTTGGCTATTTCTTAACCGATTATAATGAAATTTGATATGTGTATGGAAATGGGAATATTTGATATGTGTGGAATATTGCCAAGAAGGATGGAAGTTGGCTATGCCTTAACTGCGGTTATCATTAAACTAGTCATGTGTGTTGGGAATGGAATTCTAAAATAAATTTTTATAAAGCTCTGGAATATGGCCAAGCAGGATGGAACTTGGCTATTTCTTAAGCGATTATGATGAAATTTGATATGTGTGTTGGAAATGGGATTCTAAAATGATTTTTGGATAAAGCTCTGGAATATGGCTAAGTAGGATGGAACTTAGTTATTCCTCACCCGTTTGTTATGAAATTTGACATGTGCTGTTCTGGAATATGGTCAGTTAAACGGTTAGAACTATCAGTATAATTTGTTATACTACTTTCGGTATAAAGTTCTACAATACGATTTTTCGTTTTAAATTGGATGCCTGTACCCATGTTACTGAAGCTTTTGACCTGTTTGGCTGTTGTTGTTTAAGTAAATATATGTTGGTTAAAATGGAAATCAATAATGTCAAAACTGTCACACCAACTTTATGACATTATTGAAGATACCAAAGACCGAAGTTCTGATCACCTCGTGAGGTTTCAGCCCTTTATATTTTAATATTAAACACTTCAAAATTTTTAAAAGTGACGTCGATAGCTTCTAAAAAATTGTTAAATTTATATTTCACATTATCTATGTGTAAAATAATATTATTTATATTAAACATATCTTCCTCAATTAAAATAAACGGGTGTATTGGTTTTTTTGAGTCCTTCTTTAATTGGGTGAATGACTCAATGCCTGTGAGATTGGGTGCTATGGTTAATAAGGATTCCTGGGAATCCTTAATTGAAAATTTTTTTACACACTGTTCTCCAGAGGTTTGCCTAGAAACCTTTCTGGTAGTCGGTATGATGACAGAGTAAAATATTATACATGTTCGTCTGTCTGTAAATAAAATATATATTTTGAATTAGCTACCCATTGAAAATTAATTTTAACGTATTTAATGTATTGCATGAATATTTGCTATACAATTAATAATGTGACACTTGCTTTCACTTATAATGTCCCAATTATCTTTCAATTGCTTAAATATTTTTTTGCTGCCAACATCTTTGATTCGGGTTTCGAAGATCTCCATTAACTTGAATTGTATTTTGTTGAAAATATCTATTAGAGCTGTAGACTGCGGGCATAAGTATGAGTAATCTATATTAATCTGAAAAAGTTATAATTAAATAATGTCTAACTTCATGAATAATTAGTTTAAAAAAAACCACCAATTTGAATCCTAGTTTTTCTTTGTAATGAGGCCACCGTGTGAATGCATTTTCCGTAGACAATTCTTTAAATTGTTTTATTCGCATTGCAGATGTTGCCTGCCAATGACCTTCAATATCCGACCATGTTTGTTGAGTTGTTCCATTGAGCGCATTTAAATGATGTTCGACATCCATCCAAACAAATTTAAATTATCTGCTGTAATAATAATAATAATTGGTTTTTACGATCAACAACTTTTTTCTAAAATGTTGACCGTGCAAATGAGAGCTACACTACTTTTTACTTTACCTGGAATTTGAACGACCTCGTTTTGATTCTTGCTACCATTCATGTTGCTATTGTTCGAAAGAACCAAATTCCTTTTAAAGTTGTAAAAATTGTGAAACAAGATTCCACCAACTTTGTTATTAATTTTGTTGTAGTAGACCTCCTTTAATACAATGTATTTAATAAACATGTTAATAAATATTTTACTTTAGATAAACTTAAAAATATTTTACCTTTATCTCTTTTTTAAAAACACTAACAATCTGTTCAGCTATGATATATTTTCCACCAGTGGCACAGTCCATTTAACATTCTGATCTATCATGTATGTATATATTGCTTCTCGCATATTTTTTCGATGTACCTCGGTTAAAAAATCATGTTCTGCATAATACTTTTGTATATTTCTCCCCAAAAATGAAAGCTTTAAAATTTCCTGCAAATCTATAATATTTGATTGAAGCGGATCTATAGTTAATATTAAACTAGGCTCGGTCGGGTCAATTGAAATGGCTGATGTTTTTTGTATGTAAGATTCAAGTTTATGCTGGAATTTTACTCGATATCCTAAAGGCACATGTCTTAGCATATTTGCTACTTCCGACGGAGACAAAATCTTTAACGCTTCAATGTCGATACATTCCCCTGTAAAATTAATGAATTAGTAATCAGTAGCAGGATTTCTCACAAACAACTTACTTAATAAAATTGGCATTAAAAAGGGCATACTCCACTCAGCCATAAGTTCTCTTATACCATCCTTTTGATCTTCCGATCTCCGGTACTAAATCTCCAATTATTATTGGCAAACAATATACTAAACTCATCATCTCACGTGCAGAAGTTTTAAGATTAAAATTCTTTAAATGGTTCATTTGAATTGGTGGCGATGTATTAGCCATCTCAATAGATCCATAATTAAAGCAGTTTTTACGGCAATTTAGCATGTCAAGGGTGAAATATTTCCTTTTTTCTATTAAGTGTAAAAGAATGTGGCAAATATCATAATGACATATCCCTGCAAATATATCGTGCATTATATCTACTGAAAAATTGTTAACAACATGAAAAGAATGCAAGGTATTAAAGATTGAATCCCTGGAAATACATGTTGCACTGAAATTCTGTAACGAAACATCATTTGAATAGTTCTCTTTCGTCCTCATTTGGTCTGCATCTTCTTGACATTGTGTTTGTGTTACAATCTTCGAACATTTGCAAAATCGGCAAAAATAGTTGGCAGAAAATGATCGACTAAAATCACAAACGCTATTTACAGCTAAGTTGTCACCTAGAATCAATCCTATGATGAAAAATAGTTGCATTGGTCCAGTGTCTGTTCTTATCGTGATCCCATTTTCTGCTAAATTGTTCATTTCCTGAATTAAGGTTTTAAGGCACTTTTCATTGCCGAATTCTTTAAAATCGGTACTTCTGATAAATCCAGCGATAAAAATATTTTGAAGTTTTTATGAATTTAAATCTAATGGAAAGCTATAGTAGATCCCACAAACCGACTGCAGAGCTGCATTTGATCCTAATGGATTGTTAATTTCCAGATCATCTAAATATAGAAAATAAGGTATGATTATTTTGTTTTCTTTGCCCGCTACTTTCGTTTTCCATAAATTTCCTTGAACAAAATGGGATATGGTATTGTTGGGCGACTTTAATTTTTGTAATTTATTTAATGTACATAACAAGTTTTCCTTTTTTTTCGAAATGTTTTTGGAATTGAAACGTTAAGGGTAACATAACACCTTTTAAGTCCCTCTCTTTGTAAAAACTTTCACCATTTTTATACTGAACGTCAATTTGTCTGTTAATAATAAATTCTTTAATATTTTGCATTAAAGTTTTTGCTTTTAACCACTTCACCATTTTATATTCTGAGTTAAAATTGTCAAACATATGCTTACATTTCTCTGCAATTATTTGTAGTTTGCTTTGAGTTATAGAGTTTTCGTTGATTAGCGCAATTATCAAATCGGAAAGCGGTGTTAGAACGGCGATATTTTGTCTATACAACTTTATGATGAATTGTGCTATATAGTTATCAAATTCATTTAAAATTTGTAAAAAATTTGGATGCTGTGGATCATAATTTTTGGCTGGTAATGGTAGTTCCGGTTCTTTATCGCTATTTAAATCGCAATCATTGTGCGAGTAGCAATCACTTAAAAATTGAATTTCTTGAATGAAATGTTTTTTTGCATGCCGTTTGAAGGTTGCAAGTCTAGAAAATAAAGCTTTACAATCGACTGCCGTACATCTATACGTGCTAAATCTCTTAAGATTGTGGAAAATTTTGTAGTGTAACACTAAATCATTTAAATTTGCATATCTATTAATCGAAGTACACATAAAGCAATTCATTTTAATAGTTGAGGTTAGATAAAATATTCGTTATTATAATTCGTTTACAGATTGCTTTCTATAACAAGAAAAAATAAAAAGAAAACATTTAGGTTAGATGTCACGTAATGCATATCACCCACCCAATTTAACCTTAAAACCATGTTTGGGGAATACAGTTCCTCTTCTAACCAAATCAAATAAATCAAACTCTCCATTACATTTAGGAGCATTTAAAAGTACTTATTTTTATATAAATTGTTAACTTGTGATTCAGTTTATTATTTTATAAATAAACCAAGCACACAAAACTAGAATCATTTAAAAAATGCTATTATCCCTACATTTAATGAAAATTAATTCTGCGGAGAATTTTATTCTCCATAACAAGGATTTGAATTGTAAAACATACACACGGGTTTAAGGTTAAAGCATGATTTTTCGGCTATGCTAATTTAACACTACGATCTTCTCACTTTAATGGAGCCCCATTTTTTATTGTTAGATAATTATGCACTCAAAAAATACTTACTTAATGAACAAAACAGTTTATTATAAAGAAAATATCACTTAATAACACTTTGGCTTATTATTATTCACATGTAATTGATTATTTTCAATTAATTATTTAAACAAAATCACATTTAATATTTAACACAACCATTTCTTGTGAAATCACGGACTAAATAAAATTAACAAAAACGTGCTGCTGCAACACTCCGAATTTCCCGTTATTTCTTTTTACAAACTGTATCAATATGATAATTCATTTGTCAAAAAACGATTTGACAAAATAATGTTATAAATTCGTTAATTCTGTACCAAAAGGTTAATTAATTTTAAATAAATGATAGATAATATAACACTGATGAAAAAAAAAAAAAAGCAAATGAGTCGTAATCATGTCCACAGGTTTTTGCAATTGTGTTTTTGCAAAATTGAATTACCACGATACGTAAAGTTTACCGTATAGCTTTACTTTAGAGTGATGCTTGTCTCTTATACATTTTGGGCAAACCGGTCAAATGAAAGAAGGTGTTTTTTTTCGCAAACGTAAATGCTTTTCCAATTTCAATGTCCGGATTATAAAATTGAATAGAAAACAAACAGAGCGAAATTTCTAAATATTTTAATTGTTTTAGGCATAATTGATGGCATTACTGGAACATTTTAAAGATACTAGATTGACTCCACGGCTTCGCTGAGTGGCGCGGCGCGCATTAATTTGGTAAAATTTTCGATGACATTTTGGTAAAATGAGGCTCTACAGCTATAATTTCCCGTCTTATATTGATTTTTAGCTCCGAAATTATTCTTGGTTATGGGTGTAGAACAGGACCTTGACATAAGCCCCCAGAAAATGTCTAAAGGTGCCAAATCACATGATTCGACGGCAAAATAATGTAAGCTTTTTAAGCAATAGAGCGATTGTTTCGACACTTGTTGTTGTAAAACTTACCATGGAGGTCCATATCAGAGAAGTCCGGCCACTGAAAATTGGTAATCTCCGCTCGATACTTCTCTCTACTGACGTTTAATGCTCCTCCTTTATCGTTCTCGAAGTAGTAGAGTCCGATGACACTACCAACTCACAATCAGCACCAAGCAGTATTTTTATCTTGTACAATAGGCGTTCGAAGATAACCTGTGGATTGTTCTCACCTCATAAATGAGATTTTTTTTATTTACGTAGTTGATAATGGTGGCCAAAACTTTCACGTAATGAGCGATACGTATAAGATTTACAGAAGGCGAATTCCCGTAATAGCGTTGAAAAATTTCTAGCCGTTGTTAAACGGTATATCTGTTCATGATATCAAAGTAGGAGAATATTTATGCCACTTCAGATTGTAGAGATTCCGTTCCGTTTTTTTTATTCAATTTTAAAATCCATTGAAAATGGAAAATACTTACATACTTTTTTTTCTAAAGGTTCGGTTGCCCTAAAATTGAAAATACATTATGTTTTGATTTTAAACTTTGGTAAGTATGGTTAATTTTTTTAAGCGATTCTTATCGATATACTACACAATTTGTCCAAATCGATTTGAGGCAGAAAATTGCTTATACATATTATGTTCTTTCGATTCAATTTTCTGAAATATGTACCAGAACTGTACAATTATTTATGATTAATATTTGAATTTATCGCATTTCCTAATCGAGAATGAAGAATAATTTTGAAAATTAAGTAAACTCTTAGCCACATCAAAAAAATCGTTATTAATTTTAAATTTACAAAATATTTATGGGGAAAATGAACATATTTAATGTTAAGATAAATTTCGTAAATAAAGTAATAATTATAACATATTTAAGAAATTTGATAAATTGTTTGTCAAACATGTAAGATAATTTTAAGATCAATTCATAAAAGATTTATACATTCTTTATTTGTTGTATAGAATAATTGATTTGAAAACTAAATTTGGTAATTGATAAACAATTTAAGACCACGGTACGTATTTCAGTCCAAAAAATGTGCGATGTGCGAGTACGAACCGGAAAGAAATAGTATTCGTAAAATATATGTGTATGCGAGCAAAGAGCATGGGCGACTTGTGATATTTGGGAAAGTAAGCACCACAAATTTGAACCGATTTCACGCGACTCAATTCTTTTTGATACTTGGATCACAAAAAAATGCACTAACACAAGTAAAATATTTGACAAAACACAATCGCAACAAGTATATTATACACCATGTATGTATACGAAACGCACATCGCACATTTTCTGGACTGAAATACGTACCCAGGAACCTTTATTTTATAGTTCAAGGGTTTTTATATCATACATATCGATATTGCATTCTATAAATATTTTATGAAATAAATAAAATTAATTTATACAAAATTGATAAACTGGAATTTGTCATTTTAACAAAATTTATTTTTTTCAGTGTGCTCTTCGCTGTGATGTGTAATGTCGGATTTGTTCCAAACGCTGAACACGTTCCACACTGGTTTCGTAGACTAACCTTTTCAGCTGCACGTCGTCGCATGTTTTTCAGTCGCTATCTCTTTGGCGATTTCAGCTGCTAGAATTTTGGAGATTTTCTCCGTGCATTTTACCTTAGCTATCCGTATTAGTCTTGTAGATATTTCCTTGAGTTGCTCTTGTAGACATTGTTCATCTAAGGGAGGACAATCCGTTGCGAAGCTGAAATCGGATGGCAAAATACCAATTGTTGAAGGTCCTGCCTGATTTATAATTACTTTCTTGGCATGTTTGTCTTCCAAGGGTATCGTTTTCAGATTCAAATTGTCATCTCTACGTTTTTTAGGACGCCCTCTAGGCATCTTCCACCTATCGAATCGGTAAACTTTAAAAATGACTTTTAAAAATAGCAAAATGCTATTTTGCTATCCGGTGTGAAATCGATATTTTGATAGTAACTTTTTTTATTTAATTCTATTTAATTGTATTTTAATAAAAGGTCACGCAAACATGTGATTCGACATTGTTTATTTGATTATTATGTAATATGACTCTGATTTATGTAACATTTAGTAGTCTTGATACTTTTTGATTTTAGAATGTATTAAAATCTTTAGAAATAACATTAAGAAACAGAAAAATGTTTAACCACATTCAACTTTTAGAGCGGAGCTCGGTGGCCAGGGACTTATACAATATGCCCCAAAGGTAAACAATGTGTCCCAAAGGAAAGTTATAAAATTATTCCGCATATTTTGGACTAAAGCTACTAAAATGAAATCCCAGAAAATTCGACAAAATAAATTAGTTAATTTATTTTAGGGTTGAATTTTCCCATTTATTCAGTTTGAAATATCACTCGGCGATATAGTTAATAATACTGATAGCTACAGATAGGCTAATAAAGGTGTCGCATCACATTTTGCAAAATGAAACAGAAAACAATAATTCTGGCTAGAAATTTACAATGCCAACATTTAAATGATAGAAGTCACCCATGGCCCGGCATCCAGTTAATTTTGGCCGGAAAAAAGTTGTTTCACTTTATTAAAATTGTGCAATGTGTTGACCATTCTAGCATTAAATCCAATATTTTTTTTTTTATTGCACACATTCAAATTAAATTAAAATAAATTATGTCTGACTAGTTTTTGATTATAATTGTCAAAATATTATTGTTAATAAAAAATTATTAATTTATTTTCAAATAATTCAAAATTGAATTATGTAATTATATTTTAATGCATAATTGTGAATTTTGAACAAAAAAAAACTGTTTTGTTATTTTTTTATTATGGCTTTATTTATTTTTAACCAATAATTATTAATTACCCATAAATTTTATTTTATTGTTAATAAAATTTGAATACTGTTATATTATTAACCATCAAAATAAAAACAAAAAATGTAATTATTTTAATATTTTCCGCATAAACATAAAATTGGTAATACTTTTATGATGAGCGAATTAACTAATCAAAAGCTAATTAAATTGTTGGTATAATGAAACGAGTAAATATTATGTTGCGAGCATAAATACATTTTGCGGTTATTATTGTTAATTATGTATGCTGTACGGAAATATTTTTTTTAATAGTTCCACTGGGAAACATGAGAATGTGCTGAAAATGTTGGGATTAAATCATGTTTCAACGTTAAAATTAGTTTTGTACATTTATGTATAATTTATGTATTATATTCAATTATTGTGTTTTGTAAAAAATGTTTAAGGTACAAATAGTACAATTCTGCTTTTCAGATATATTAGGAAGAAAATATTGTAAGAAAAAGAAGAAAAAAAATAGATCTATCCGTTAGAGAAGGGAAAGTTTTAAATGGTATCACGGGTCTAAAATTTTACTGAATGTTGTAATGAGGCGAGGTTAGGGTTAGGCTCCCCCTTGCCAATTACATACATAGAAATTATTCGCTGGTAGACTGCTTTTGTTGGGCAAAGGAGGCAGTTAATGACATAAAAAAATAAAAAAAAAACATGTTGACCTGCGGGAAGGCATGTAACACTTGACTGCTGAATGATTCAACCAATTATCCCTTTTGACATTCTATAGTGTGTATCATTTTCCAATTCAGTTTCACCTAACCTCTTTCATCCTGGTCTTCTTCTTCCTCCCTTAGCTCCCTTCACCTCCTTGAATCGTTTCTTCTTCATCTTCTGCTTCTTCCTCCGATTCTACTGCTTCTATATCCCACTATTCTTCCTCAACCTCAACTTCTCCACTCTCCACACCACCCGGGATGGTTTCTCTGCAATGTCGTTTGGTGCAACCAAGCTTTCGTCTGACAATTCCACCATATCCCATTCATTTGTCATTCATTACACTACCAAAAGTGTCACTCATTACAGCGTGATACATTCTTTGATATTTTCTCAGATATTTTCCTAAATGTCAGTTTCCGGTTGCTCAGCTGTTCCACTCCTCACCTACAACTCTTTGAGGAGCTCATCACTTGATGGCCTTGTTGCAATTTTCCAACAAGCAACCAATTTTTTAGTCACCCTCACTTGACCTTTAACACAGGTTTATCTAGTGTACTTGACCATACCTGTACGCCAAACCAATGTTTTTTGAGAATGGATTAATTACAATATTTACTATATACAACAAAAATAACAAAAAAATTTAAACAAAATGTACCTAAAACTATAAAAAGCATAAAAGAATCCTGACCGATTATTTTGATCCTCGTTTTAAGGCACCACTGCAATAGTGGCGCCAAAACTAATTATAAGAAGGAAAGCAGATATATTATTATCTTTCTTCCTGTTCTCTAGTTTGGGCATTAAAGAACCACCACCTGTCAAATTACATAAAAATTGTCTGCACCTGGATGACTTTCAATGATTCTATCCATCAACCACTTGCATGAGGGCAGGTTGTCTTATTTGATTAATACCAAATCGCCGATTTTAATATTTTCTACGCTAGTTTTCCATTTGTGCCTTTGTTGTAGATTTTTGAGATAGTCCTGTTGAAATCGATTCCAGAAACTTTGTTCTCAGGTACGGATGATACAGATATTCCCATCAAAAAATGGACTGGTGTTAATGCATCAAACGACTTGTCATCTTCCGATAAAATACCACTTTGTATTTGTTTAATGTGAGTTTAATATTCTCTCGATTTGACATAATAAATGTACTCATTTCTTCGAAGGTAAGATGACAGTTATCAGTAACTCGATTTAGGTGGGTTTTAATCAACTTCACTGCGGATACCCACACTATCCACCGATCCAATTTATCTCAGTATGAACACAAAATTCTGTAATAACGGAATCATTAATTTTAGAACTATTAAATTTATATACCTCTACCCCAGTCTTCTGTTAGCTCCAACAAAATTCGTACCATTATCCGAGTATATGTCTCTTGGAATGTTCCTTATTGTGGAGAATCTGCGATGAATGCATCCGTAGTTAGTTCCGTGACCGCTTCTATGTATATCGCTTTGGTGACCATGCATATGAATATTGCCATGTATCCTTAACCAGTTTTACCCCGCGACCTCTCATGCTAGCTAAAACATGGGTCCAGCACAATCTATTCCACAGTTAGCGAACAGCCGTGCTCGAGTTACTCGAACCGAAGGTAAGTCGCCCATAAGCTGTTTGGTAGTTTTCGCTCGATTTCGGAAGCGCTGGATACTTTTTCGAACTAATAACTATATTGCGTATAGCTGCTCTGCCATTTACGAAAGTATAAGTATTTTAAATGGAAAGAGGAAATTATCATTCTGCTTACGATATGGGAATTAGGCAGAATGATGGGGTGTTTGTAGTCATATATACAGATTTATTGAGTTGTTTAGCCTGCCACCGACATGTAATAAACCATCAGCATCTAAAAACGGTGTAAGTCAAGATAGCGGATGGTGTTTGGGTACCCATACCGTCTGGTGTTTGGTGCTCATCAGAATTTCTCTAGCATACGCTTTAGCTGTACCCATCTGATGAGCCCTTTTGTGCCCGCAGATATTTCATTTAAGGTGATTCCATTATTTTGACGTGTTCCTTTCTTCTTTCTCGTATTTTTCAACAAATCTAGGAATGAAACTTAAAATTCTTAAAACTTTATTGAAGGAAAACGTTTTACTCAATACTGTCTCGGATATTTCGTTTTCTTTATTTTGATGTAGTTGTGTGTGGACAAGTGATATCGACATCGCCATAATACACATCATTTTTCGCAATTAACCACGATGGTCCATGTCACCACTGACTGAGTGATGAGAGTTTTGATGGCAGTATTCTCCTTGAAGCGTAATCAGCTGGATTATTTTTGAATTTGATGTGATTCCAATGATTCCTAGGTAACAATTGTTGGATTTGGGAGACGCGATTAGCTACAAAAGTTTTTCATTTGGTTGGGTGAGCGGATAACCATGCCAAAACAATATTCGAGTCTGTTCAACCTTATGTAGGAACGTCTTTGGATAAGAGCTGAGCGCCATATAATTCCAATCGAGGTAACGAAACTTGTTTGATCGGTGCCACTTTGGTTTTTGATGCTATGAGTTCCGCTTGGGTCCCTCCTTTCTCGTTTTTAAATCGACTATAGATCACAGCTGCAAATACTCGTACGATGGAATCACAAAACCCATGAATCTGCATCTCGTTTCCTTTGACGCATCGCGGAATGTTCAGCTGTTCCAACTGGGAAGTTCGTCCTTTTATTGTCTCCACAAAATTGCTACATCATTGGGTAGCTCTTCGTTCCAGTCTAATTTCCTTAGCCATAAGTGCTGATTCAGGTTTTTGGCTATTATGATGGATGGTGATAGTATTCCTAGCAGATCAAAAATTCTCGACGCATTTGATACTAGTGTGCGCTTTGTCCGTGTTATTTCTTCTGGCAGGTTTACCTAGAACGACAATAAATCATCTTTTGAATTCCATGGGATGCCTAATATTTTGGTAGATGAATTCGTTTCTTCAAAGGGACCTATTGATTCATGATTATCGTTTGTTTAGTCCCTCAACTCATGCACATTTGATTGCCATTTTCGCAAATTGAATCCTCTTTGTTTTAAGACATACTCTAATTTTTTTTTTAGATGTCGGGCTACCTTGATGCTATTCGCGCCAGTTAGGTGATCATCTATATAAAAATTGTAGAAAATTTCATCAGCAATGAGTGGATATTATTCTTGGAAATCAAACGCAGTTTTCTGTAGAGATCTTGTCGCTAAAAATGCTGAGCTAGCCATTCCAAATGTTACAGTGGAAAGTTTGCTGATTTGGCCAAATGATTTGCTGATATTTGTGATCATCTTCAAATACCATAACTTGCCGGTACATTTTTTCTATGTCCGCCGTCAGCGCAATTCTATTGTATCGGAATTTCAATAATATAGTCCATAGGGTTGTTTGTATGGTTGGACCGACCTTAATTATGTCATTTATGGGATTGTCGTTTGTAGTCTGGCAGGAACCATCGAACACGACGCGTAATTTTGTAGTGGTACTTTAATCCTTTGTAACAGCGTGGAGTGACAAATAATAGGTGTTCTACACTGGGGCTGTTGTAGTATCTCTAGGAATCTCGCATAAATGTCCCAATGTCATATATTGTTGCATAATCTTTGCATATTCCGATTTCAATTTAGGTACGTGTTTTAATTTATTTTCTAAATTGAAGAATGGTTTTTTAGCAATATTTATTGAATTTCCCAGTGTATCCTCCGATTCCTTACGCAATATATCTACCAGAATTTTGTAGTTTCTAAATTTTGTTTGAAATGTTCCTCATATTTGATTTCTTCTTTGGAAAGTGGATTACAGCTGGGAAGTTCCTCCATTTCCCAAAATTTTCGGATTCTCTCATCAACATCTATACCAACATGAAAGTTGAAACTCGTGGTTTAATTTTGTGTTTTCTTGACTTCACCTGCTATTATCCAGCCAAATATGGAATTTTGGGCCGCTAAATCATTTTCTAAATTGTCTGGTCGACCTTCACGTAGTATCTTGAAGCAATGGTCTGCTCCAATAATAATATCCACCAATCCAGATTTATTAAAAGGCGGTTCTGCCAATTGTAACACTTTAGTTTTCATAAAATTGGAAGCATTTATTTCGCACGAAGGTAAAGAGTTTGCAAGTTTTGAAAGAATTAAAACATCTAAATTATCGCTTCCATATTTGAATATAAAGACATTACCTTAATGGTTATTGAACCTCCGGTCGTTTCAGTGCCAGGTGTAAGACATTCCTTCGAGGCAATACCAGTCGTTGAGCACACGATTCAGATATGAAAGACGCCTGCGCTCCAGAATCTAATAATATTCTGCATCGTGGGAATTGATTTGCAGAGTTTAAAACTCTAATGACAGCTGTCGGCAATAACGCAGCAAATCTCTTCGTAGATGTGACATTTGTATGGGCGACGTTTAACGATTCAGCATTTGCCTCTGGTTTCTGTGCATAAGTCTGAACGGTTTCGGTGCATAATGTAATATTCTCTGGAGTGTTATGTCTTTGAATAATAAAACATGACCACTTATTACAATTTATTATTATTTACTTCAAGACTTCACTTGTTGACCGACTCACAAAGATTTACCTTAACTTTATTAAATATAAGATTCTTCATAATTTTATACCAATACAAGTATTTAACTTTATATAAAATTAGGGGTTTCCAATATGTTATTTATTCGAACATCTTGATGTAAAGTTGTGTAAGGTTTCACTCGACATTATGCCACATCTAAAGCTTGCGATAAATGATTTTTAAACAAGCATATGAAACACAGTTTATTATCGGCTACGAAATTCCTCCTAGTGTTTGTCAAAAGACTCAGAAAATCTTCATAATTGCGCAAATAGAGGTTTTGACCGCATTTCAGACAACTTATTGATTGGGTATCCGCATGTATTACTTTGAGATTGGGAGACTTACTTACCGATAGGTGTTGTCGCTCTGTTTTTCTAGGAAGTTGAATAACTCTGAGATGGTGGGAATTCGATTCTGAAGCTGTGTTGAGCCCAATCGTGTTTGGTGGTTTGATCAAGCTTGTTAACCAGGGTTTGTATCAACCATTGGTCGCTTGACTCAAAACCTTGAGCCCCCGTAACATCACACGTCTGTCGAACAGACACGAAATGTCGAAGTCATTGTGATTATTTGTCGAAGTCATTGTGTTGTTCTTTTTTTTAAAACATTAACTCTACTTGCTTTAATTTGCCTTTTATCTCAAAACATTTTGTTTCAAGAATATCTTTGTTGTGAATTCGACTCGCAATGTTTGTAGGGCGAGCATTGCGTTTTTTTCCCCCACCACTTTTTTGTTTCTTTTTGATTTTTTTAGTACGTTAGTTATAATTTGTGTGAGTAGTCGTTCGCCATGTAAAAAAAGGAATAATATGATACCTGTGGTGTTCATCAAAAATTAGAATTAAAAATAAAAATTAGAAATCAAAATTATTTGTTTGAAAAAACGTTTTTGTCGTTCGAACCGGATATTTAATTGGAATATAAATCATTAACAGGTTAGTCACAAACAAACTGGTCCTTCGAAGCCATTCTTGGAGCGGAACTTGAGATATCTGACAGACAGTCCAAACAAGTCAACAGCCTTGTAATGTCTCTTAAGAGTAACCAAGATCATACAAATGATTTACGCATGAAATTGGCACGCACTAAGACCGACGCTGGTTAATCCAAGACAAGACAGGATTACCCAGTAAAAATGCGTCCAATAATGAAGTAAATCGTCCCGTCGAAATCGATACATGCGCGGATCAGACACATATACGCGCAGTCGAGAAACGTTATGAATTAAACACAACACGATCCAGTGGAGAATCGAGAGCTTCAAAGCGGTCCGCTGCCAGCGATCGCAAAATTAAACAAATTGAAATAAAATCAAAAATGCAACTTCTACAGAACGAGAAACAAATTAACATAAAATTAATTGAGTTGCAAAGAGAACTTGACATAACAAAAATTATGGAAGAAGACGATAACAGCAGTCAAGAAGATGATTTACCATCAGTCACAAATGTTTCGACAAAAGTAAATAATTGGATTAAACGCCAACAAGAATATAATCAACAGCTGGATGAGACTGTTGAAAGTGTCGAACAACATAACCTCAAACCGCGAGTCAATTCAGTTATCGATAATGCAGTTCATCCAAGACAACAACCAGAATTTGATAATAAAAATATCGATTATCGACGTCAACGAGAGTATGGTGCGAATCCCTACTATTTGGCACAAGAAACGAAACGAAATGAAAATTTAATGGGAAAATTCATCGCACGACAGGCAGTCAGCCGCAACTTGCCTATTTTCAGTGGAGAGCCATTGAAATGGCCTCATTTTATTGCGGAATTCGAAAATTCAACACGTGATTGTCAGTTTTCGGATTCGGAAAATCAAGACCGACTAAGGAAGTGTCTTCGTGGCAAAGCCAAAGATGTACGAAATCGGTTCGGACGGTCCGATTTTATAGTGAATCATTTATTGGATAAATTGTCAGACTTTCCAATTGTGAAGGAAGGCAAGCCAGAAACCTTAGTTGATTTCTATGAATTTTTAACCAGCTTTATTTCGACGTTAAAAATCTTGAAAGAGGATGACCATCTGCGAAATCCAGTGCTTTTCCGTGATGTTTTGGGAAAAATCCCAACCACTCAAGCCGTGCAATTCATCGAGTATTTCGACAGTCTCAACAAAGATCCTCCAAAGATAAAATTTTTAGAATTCATGAATTGGATTGGGAAAAAGGCCAATGCATTAAGTCAACTAGCGATACCTTCATTAAAAAAACAGATGGAATCCGACAAGCACAGATTCAATGGTGTATTCAAAAAGGATATGACGTACACTATTGTTGTCGTTGACGGCGTACAGAAGCCATGTCAGTTTTGTAAAACCGATAATCATAGATTAAATGACTGTGTCAAATTTCAAAAGACCGACGTCAATCAAAAATGGGATTTTATCACAAAAAATCCACATTGTTTTTCTTGCCTCGAACCGGGACATATGTTGAAGTTTTGCAAAAAGTGAAAAAATTGTGGCATAAACAACTGCAGTCGACCACATCACCAACTGCTTCACAAACCCGACAACGTTAGTTCCACTAAAGTCAGTGAAACACCGACAACCAAAAGTTGCCTCGCAAACCATTATATACACAAAGTATTACTGAAAATAGTACCCGTAAAACTTAAAGGCCCCAAGATAACCATTGAAACATTTGCTTTATTAGACGACGCATCGACAGTGTCGCTCATCGACGAAGACATCGCCCATAAATTGGGGTTAGACGGCCCTATTCAATCTCTTAAAATACAATGGACGAATAATCAAGTAAAGCAGCAGGATGATTCAAAAACTGTTAGTGTATCTATTAGTGGAAATTTCGACCAGGCGAAACCCTATATTCTACGTCGTGTCAAGACGATGAAGGGACTTTCATTGCCGACTCAGTCAATCGAATTCGATAAAATAGTGAAATATTTTAAATATTCACCCAACATCACAAAGGTCTCATACAACAATGGTAAACCATTGATTCTAATTGGACAAGACAATTGGCCCGTCATCGTCAATCGTAAAATCATCTACGGGGACTGGAACGGTCCTGCCCTCAGTAAAACACTATTGGGTTGGGTGGCCCACGGAAATATTGACGAACCGGTAAACACTCCGAACTACCTTTGTCACGTTTTCCAAACTGACAAGTCTCAAATGTAGAGAGACGACATCAACGTTTTACATGAGTTAGTGAAAGAACAGTGGAAATTCGAATCGTGTGGAACAAAAGCCAAGACAGAACTTGGATTATCTCTATACGACAAAAGGTGCACCGAGATCCTCGAAAATATAATTCGACGTGAAAATGATGGGAGTTTTGAGTGTGGACTTTTATGGAAAGATGACCAGCCATATCTTCCAGAAAGTATGTAAACCTGTAGCGATTTCTCGGCTACATGGTTTAGAGCGTAAAATGGACAAAAATTCAAATTATGCTGCATTGTATTGCCAAAAAATTAAGGAGTATATCGATAAAGGATATTTGAAAAAAATATCATCAGACGATATTGACCAGTCAAATCCAAAAACTTGGTATTCGCCTCACTTCGGGGTAATTAATCCGAACAAACCAAACAAGCTGCGGATCGTATTTGACGCGGCGTCCAAGTCCAACGGAAAGTGCTTAAATGATTTCTTGTTTTCCGGACCTGACTTGTACAATTCACTACCGAATATCTTGATTAATTTTCGAATTCATCCAGTAGCATTCGTCGCCGACATCAAAGAAATGTTTCTACAAATTAAAGTTCGAAAATAAGACCGACCAGCACAGCGATTGCTATGGAGAGAAATGGATAGAAATCGAGAGCCAGACATTTATGAGATACGGGTGGTCTTTTTCGGTTCAACTTGCGGCCCCTGTCTGGCTCAGGAGGTAAAAAATCAAAATGCCCGCGATTTCATATCAGAATATGAGGAGGCCAGTAACGAAATAATCAAAAATCATTATATGGATGATTATTTGGGTGGTGCAACTGACGAACAAAAAGCAAAGCAACTGATTAAAGATGTCATTACCGTTCATCAGAAGTGTAACTTTGTGATCTGCAATTGGTTTTCCAACTCAAAAGCTGTTTTAGAAAGCATCGACAGCAATTTGCGTGCCATCAACGATGCCAACCTAAATTTCGAAAACAACCTACAAATAGAGCGAATTTTAGGAATGTGGTGGGATTACAAAAGCGACAATTTTGTATACCCACTAAACTTTAACAAAATACAACCGGACGTCATCAATCTATCAAGACGACCGACGAAACGAGAAGTGTTGAAAATCATCATGTCCGTCTTCGACCCACTTGGACTCCTGTCAAATATTCTAATTGGCGGGAAAATTATCATGCAAAAATATGGGAAAGTAATATCAATTAGGACGACGAAATCAACAACCGACAATGGGACATGTGGAAAACTTGGATTACAAGTCTTCAGAAGGTTAAAACTCTACAAATTCCACGAAGATATACATCGTTTCCGAAAAACGACAGTCAAATCGAACTTCATATTTTTTGTGACGCGTCTCAAGACGCATTTGCTGCTGTCGCATTTTTACGGTTCAAACATGGAGACGATATAGAGTGTGTACATTGGTTAACGCAAAATCGCGAATCGCACCACTCAAGCCGATGTCTATTCCAAGACTTGAGTTACAAGCTGCTCTTTTGGGTGCTCGGCTGGCCACGTCTTTGAAAAAATCGCTGAATCTACGGGTGAGCACGACATACTTTTGGAGCGACTCGGAAAATGTTCTTCGTTGGATTAAGTCGCATGCTAAACGGTTCAAAGTTTTCGTTGCTCAAAGAGTTGGTGAAATTCAGGAGTTGACAAATACATCCGATTGGTATTACGTACCAACAGCTGACAATGTAGCAGATGACGCAACAAAAGAAAAAAAATACCATAATTTCGACGATAATTCAAAATGGTTTAAGGGCCCCTTTTTTTGTACGGTCCTACAACGACATGGCCAAAATAAGACAAGATTCGATAGCTGATCAACGATTCGGAAGTTGAAGAATTAAAAACCGAGTATATCAATGTCATCTCTGACGATATCGCCATTCCTCCAATTCCTGATGTCAACAAATTTGGAAAGTATTGGGGAATTGTACGATCGACAGCCTGGATACTACTTTTCATTGACAGATGTAGAACTAAGCAGAGTGCGCATGGCGTTAGGTACGCTCCCCTAGTGGAAAAATCCTGGGTCCTGAATACTAAAATTATACTTATTTTTGTATGAAGTAATACCAATTCTATAAGTATATTGTCGGTCTGTTATGGCAATCTGTTTTATGTATGTTATCCCGATTTAAACCAAAAATATACTTACGAAGATTATACCAAAATTTAGTATTATTTTGAGTGTTTTTTTGTTTTTATAAACAAGTATATTTTTGGTATTTCTGAGCAAATAAGACCTGAAACATACAAAGTGAATATGTACCTTTTTTCGTATTTTATAAGTCGTTTCTAGGTTTATTATTAAATACTTACTTTAATATATTTTGTTTAAATTATATTAAAAATATACCAAATTTTGCATACTACGATTAGTATTTTTGTAGAGTATTACTGATTTAAACAGTATACTAAAACTTGGTATATTTCTAGTCGTTTGAACATAGTTGAATTTAATTGAAATAATACTAATAAAATACTACTATACCTTAAGGTATGGTATAGTAGTATTTTATTAGTATTATTTCAATTAAATTACCTTATATACATATATATGGTGAAAAATACGTGAAATCACAAATTTACTATATGGAGCCATAAGTCATGTTTGAATTTTATGATTTTTATGTTTTGACTGTGTAGCCTTGGTTAAAAAAAAAATTTTAAAATGGTTTTTTTTTTGTTGTTGTTGTTGTTAAAGATACAGGGTGGCAATTTTTGAGAAAAATGATATTCATGATGTTGAATTTATGGCAATAAAAAGAAAACTAATTATCCGATAATAATGATTTTGAGCTCATTTGAAAGGTAAGTTAATAGTGATTAATAAAAAAATATAAAAATAGTATGTTGTTTAATTTTTTCTGTTTTAAATTTCCCGCCAAAATGTTCTTTTTCAATTTTCTCAAAAACCTATTTTTTTTTTTTTTTTTTTAATGAATTTGACAATTCATATTTTACAACATATTAAAAAATTGGAACACCGTTATTTTTTGTATTCTTGCAAAATACATTTTAGTATGACAATCTACAAATTTATTATATTTAAACGTATTTTACACGAAAACAAAAAATAACGGTGTTCCAGTTTTTTGATATGTTGTAAAATATTAATTGTCGAATACTTAAAAAAATAAGTTTTTGAGAAAATTGAAAAAACTGTTTCGGTGGCCATTTTGAAAAATAACAAATGAAAGATGGTACCATTTTTATAATTATTTTATAATCCCTATTCATTTATTTTTAAAATGAGCCCAATCCTATATTTTCGAATAATTAGTTTCTTTCTATAGCAATAAATACAATACCAAGTCTGTTGAATTTTTAAATATTTGACACACTATGACTTCAAAACCAATTTGATTTGACAAATTTTTCACTATGGAGAAAAATACGTGAAATTGCATATCTTTATATGTGACCGGAAGTTATGTTTGAATTTTATAATTTTTATGTTTTGGATGTGAAGCACTGAGTAAAACGAACAATTTATGAAATGTGATTTTTGTCGTTGTTGTTTTTTTAAGATACAGGGTGTCAAATATTTAAAAATCAATGGACTTGGTATTGTATTTATTGCTATAGAAATAAAACTAATTATTCGAAAATTATAGGATTGGGCTCATTTTAAAGATAAATGAATAAGGATTATAAAATAATATAAAAATGGTACCATCTTTCATTTGCTATTTTCAAAATGGCCGCCGAAACAGTTTTTTTCAATTTTCTCAAAAACTTATTTTTTTTTTTTTTTTTTTTTTTTTTTAATGAATTTGACAATTCATATTTTACAACATATTACAAAATTGGAACACCGTTATTTTTTGTTTTCGTGTAAAATACGTTTAAATATAATAAATTTGTAGATTGTCATACTAAAATGTATTTGCAAGAATACAAAAAATAACGGTGTTCCAATTTTTTAATATGTTGTAAAATATGAATTGTCAATTCATTAAAAAAAAAAAAAAAAACAAAAAAAAATAGGTTTTTGAGAAAATTGAAAAAGAACATTTTGGCAGGAAATTTAAAACAGAAAAAATTAAACAACATACTATTTTTATATTTTTTTATTGAATTACTATTAACTTACCTTTCAAATGAGCTCAAAATCATTATTATCGAATTAATTAGGTTTTCTTTTTATTGCCATAAATTCAACATCATGAATATCATTTTTCTCAAAATTTGACACCCTGTATCTTTAACGAACAACAACAACAAAAAAAAAAACCATTTTAAATTTTTTTTTTAGAACCAAGGCTACACATTCAAATTATAAAAATCATAAAACTCAAATATGACTTACAAAAATTTGTGATTTCACGTATTTTCACTATATATATATATATATATATATATATATATATATATATTATATATATATATATATATATATATATATATATATATATATATTATATATAGGTATATATATGTATATACACATATAGATAATATATATAAATATATGTATTATATATATATATATATATATATATATATTATATATATATATATATATATATCACACTATCCGTGCAATAAAACGATAACTCAAAAACATAGTTTTTCAGGAGAAGGCTTTGAAGTTTGAAATTATGAAGGAATCCCATGTAAAAATGTTTCATTAAAGTTGAATTACTTGTGCAGGAGGACCTGAAGAAAACACTGGTTAGACAGGACGATAGAGCACCTTGCACAGATTTGAAAAGTGCAATATGCGATAAGTGGTAGTTATCGTTTCATTGCACGATTAGTGCGATATATATACAGGGTGGCTGATGAAAGCCGCTACCAAAAAAAAATTGAATAACTTTTTTTCTATTCAATGAATCTAGTTAATTTTTTTTTTATTTTGCAGATTGACTTTTACATTTAACAAAAATGGATAACTGGGACACTGAAACAAGAATTTGGATTGTCCGCCGCTATCACGCTCTGGAGTCCGTAGTTTCGGTTCAAAGAGAGTACAGGCGCACGTTTGGCGGCAATCCTCCGAGCAGATGGACCATAATGAGACTTGTAAACAATTTTGCCGAGCATGGGACAGTCAACAGAAGACCTTACCATCGAAACCCTTCAGTTCGAACGGAGGAAACAATCGCTGCTGTAGCTGCTGCCATACAAAACAATCCACGTGTTTCGACAAGAAGCTTATCTGCTCAAATGGGTATAAGCAGACAGTCATTACAGTCAATTATGCACAA
This sequence comes from Tipula helvola, assembly GCA_963556165.1. NCBI lineage: Eukaryota > Metazoa > Arthropoda > Insecta > Diptera > Tipulidae > Tipula > Tipula helvola. The sequence goes on from OY744481.1 coordinate 288,962,948, forward strand.
AGATTTGGACTTATTCCCATATAAAATTCAATTGGCCAACAAACTGAACGCTGCAGACTTGCCGATTCGCTTGGAATTTTGCCAGAAGATGCTTCAAATGGTGGAAGAGGATGGAAACATGTTGAACTGTCTTTTCATGTCTGACGAGGCCCATTTCGATTTAAACGGCAACATAAACAAACAAAATTGTCGAATATGGAGTGCTTCCAACCCACAGTTACTCCATGAGACGGAATTGCATCCACTTCGTGTCACAGTGTGGTGTGCAGTTTCATCACGCTGCATTATCGGGCCCTACTTCTTCGAAGAAAACGGTCACACCGTTACGGTTACTGGAGACCGTTACTTGAGCATGTTGAGAGAGTTTTTCTATCCAGAATTACGCCGAAGGAGAATTTCTTTCAACTCTGTGTGGTTTCAGCAAGATGGTGCAGCTCCTCACATAGCCCAACCTGTTATGACAGAATTGCGACGAAAATTTCCCAATAAATTGATAAGCAGAAACTCCACATTCCGTTGGCCACCCAGGTCGCCTGACCTTACTGCACCTGACTTTTTCTTGTGGGGTTATTGCAAACAGGAAGTCTACAAAACAAAACCAACAAATTTGAATGAACTAAGGCAATCCATTCGAGAAATAATTGCGGCTATTCCTGTCTCAACTCTCCAAGCAGTAATGAACAACTTTTTGGTAAGATGCCGCACATGCATCAACGAGCAGGGGGGGTATTTAAATTCCATTATTTTTAAAACTAATTAAGCTATATTTAATAAAATTGAATGAGCTTTAACATGAATAAAAGAAAAATGAATTCCATACACTGAAAAAAAAATTATTTGAGTTTCTTAATGTAGCAAAATTCATCAGCCACCCTGTATATATATATATATATATATATATATATATATATATATATATATATATATATATATATATATATATATATATATGTAAGGTTTACATCAATATATTGACAGAATTTTGTGAAAATAAAAAGTACAAATATTCATTTTTAATTTATAATAAAAATTAAATTAATTATTTATTTCATTATTACATAATCAGAAATTAAAAACTTCACCTAATACATATAATTCATTAATTCAGTTTCATTAATTATTTTATTTACTCATATTATTTTAATTAATATTATTTAAATACATATATTATTTAAAAATGATCATTTTTAATAAAGGAAATTGTTAAAAACTATAACAACTTATTATCACTAATATTAACTTTGTCGTGCTGTTTTGTATCTTTCTCTTTCTGCCTTTCTATGTTTCTTTGCATGTTTATTCTTTTTCGATTTTCTTTTTCCTATAGGTACGGATATGTCTGTTATAGTTTGTGGTTTTGTAACTAAAGCTTCATCAGATTTTTTGGTAGTATCGGTGAGTAAGAGTTTTCTCGCAGTATATTTAGTGTTTTGAATTTTTATATTTACGCACTGATTGTAAATAGCAAATCTACCTTTGGCATTTTTATATGTCTTAATCCGTTCCCAAAACATCCGCTCTACAAATTTATTTTTTCCGGGGTCTAATTGGAGTGATGGTGTTCCGGAACGAGATCTCCCCGTTCGACTACTTTTCTTTAGTTCCTCTGTACCAAATACTATTTGAAGCATTGTATTAATAAATTTCCTGTCTCCTTTTTCTGTATCTGGAATTTTCTTTAAATAAATATCCTGCAGCTTAGTTATTTTAATTCCGTTTTCGTATGTTATGTCACCAGCTTCATCAGTCGAGTACTGCATAAATGTATTTTTTTTCTTTATTGTTTCCAGTTTTCTTTTAAGATGCTTATTTTCCTTTTCGGCTTTTAAATATCTATAATGATATTTTTTGATTTGCTTCTAGAAAATAGAGATTAAAGAAAAGATTTAGTACTTATGTTAAAATTTAAGATGTTATTTTGTTCTTACTTTGGCTGTTTGTAACGAAATATTAGATAAATCGGATAAACTGGATGCAGAAATATCTGAATCTGATGATGAACTCGTTGAATTTGAAGATAACGACAATGTTGTTGAGCTACTACCTCTATGTATGGCGGTTACGCTTGGTTGTGTGGTTGGAATAACTGTGGTTGGAACAACTGTGGTTGAAACAACTGTGGTTGTGTTGTCAGTTGTTATCGCTCTAGCAGTTTCTTCGAAAAAATCACGAAGAAATTCATCCGTAGTTGGTTCGTCCTCAACTACAATTGGCGCCGGGGTAGGGATGCTGAATATTTCTACATCTGTGAAACTAGTTTCTACGTTTTTTAGAAGTGTGAAGATTTTTGGTGACGATTCACTTGCAATATATTTATTTTCTTTACTTGAATCTGGACATATAAGTTGTGCCTGGCTCGATAAGATAATATTAAAATCATCTGACATTTGTGTTTCAATTAGATCTTCATTTGGTGCGATTTCTTTTAATATATATTGGCTGTTTTTAATGCGGTTACTTCGTTTGGTTTTGATCGCTTCTCCTAAATTTTTATTTCTTTCACCGCCACGTTTCATTTTGGTTATCATATGAATTTCTAATTTATATCTAAAAATGTAAAGTTAGGATTATGTAATGTATTATTTTGATACAAAATCATTCAAAATACTTCACTGCATAATTAATCGATTTCAAACATATTAGGAAATACTGTTACTGAAAGGTTTTCTTTTGTATCAACAAGAATACATTTTTGTTTGATGTCATTTGGAGTAATAAGTTTTAAATTATTTGGAATTCTTTTTAAACAAACAGAATGAATTGTCAATATTAGAGAATCGTCTATCTCGTATTCTAAATTCACCAATATATATACTGACAATTCATGTTTTATGAACAAATTAACTGTACCGTAAGACTTATCAATTAATTGGATCGTTGAATCATTTGACGAAATTTTTGAGTCATACTCGGCTGTATGGTATATTATATCTTCTAAAATGGCTCTATGATAAACAAACACATTTTCATGCAGATTATTCTTAAACAATATTTGCTTTTCTGCATTAGAAAATTGTTTAGTTTGAGCTTTCCCAAGCAGGCAAATGGAATTCGTTAGTGAATAATTTTTAGTAAATTTCTTATTATATATTTTGTTATAAATTGTTTTCGGCTTTTTATAGACAACATACTATTTGTAATGACATACTCATTATTTTCGATTTGGCAAATCAGAAAAATAATGGAGTCATACTCCTAATATATCTACCAGCAAAAGTAGAAAATATTCATCCCCTCCCCCTTTTCTTTCCCGCAGAGTCAATACAAAGTGTATCAACTCTCAAAAATGAGAAATCTCTTTGAGATTTTGTGTTGGTAATTCGGTTTCGTACAGAAAAGTAAGGTCTACTCATCAGGTAGCTACGACCGAACTACAAAAATTCAACTCTCGAAAAATACATTAAATATTTAACTAGAGGGTATTGAGTTAGCGAATTATATTCACTAACTCGAACTCAAAATTCCAAGCAGAAATCTCATTTGTGTGCGTATAATGCCCGCACTAATATTTACGATGTTAAAATTGTCTGATTTAATATAAATTGTTTTCGGCTTTTTATAGACAACATACTATTTGTAATGACATACTCATTATTTTCGATTTGGCAAATCAGAAAAATAATGGAGTCATACTCCTAATATATCTACCAGCAAAAGTAGAAAATATTCATCCCCTCCCCCCTTTTCTTTCCCGCAGAGTCAATACAAAGTGTATCAACTCTCAAAAATTGACTCTGCGGGAAAGAAAAGGGGGGAGGGGATGAATATTTTCTACTTTTGCTGGTAGATATATTAGGAGTATGACTCCATTATTTTTCTGATTTGCCAAATCGAAAATAATGAGTATGTCATTACAAATAGTATGTTGTCTATAAAAAGCCGAAAACAATTTATATTAAATCAGACAATTTTAACATCGTAAATATATATTTTGTTGTAAAAACTAATTATTTGTTCGTCACCTAATTGTATTGTTTTTTCAGTTAGCTGTTTAAACATATACTTAGATACGATTTGCTTTAAGACATCAGTTGTTCCTTTAACATACTTTAGCAAAACTCCATTATTATTTTCAAAACAAAAGTTTGAGTGGGCCCATAACGGACCACAATTCCGAACACAGTTTGAAATATGTGAAAGCAAATGAATATTATAGTTCATATTCTTTTCTCCGTATAAATTTTGAAAGTTCAATAAAAAGTTTAACAGTTTTTGATTTGCTAGTTCCAGATCACTGTTAGTCACTTGTTCTTGTAAAAGAAGAAATATTGCTTCGGACAGCAAAACAAAATGATTTAAAAACTCATTATTAAGAATATCCTTTAGACATGATACACCATAAAATAAAAGGAAATTTTTAAATTCGTTTGCTTTCCAATAATGCCTCTCATTAATAACCCGCGGCCTCCGAGTAATTTGTTTTGACGGTTTAATATTTAAAAGTCTAACATTAATTTGTGTCATCGTTTTTTCCCTTCCTACATAAAAACGTTCAGAGTGATTAGTTGGGGAAAACCATAAATTTAGAAGTTTCCGTACAACACCCAACAATACACAATGCATGTAGTCTATAGAAAAGCCATCAATAATGTTAAATTTTGAAAGAGCTGCCAATGGACACAATCCCTTGAAACCATTAACAACGGAATCTGTTAAAAATGCCTCTTTCATATGTCGGATAGTGTTAGAGTGGTTACGTAATTCAACATTATTAAGGTTTGTATATCTTACTTGCTTAATTTTGCCAGAAATTTCGACCAATTTTCCAGGATGCAGGCAATAACTACACCCAAAGTAGCCATTGAATTGTTTTTTACGCTGAATTAAATCTTTGGCTACAGTATCAACAGAGAATATCAGCGGCAAAATAAAGATTTGAACAATATCATTCTTCATTTGAAGCGCCATGCCCTTAGATAACGAATTTAATTCATCTATTAATGGTTTTAAAAATATTTCCATTATGGGTTCTGAACCAAACCAAAAACCAGTCACAACAATATTTTTCGTTTTAAACCTAGATTTTACGTCAAGCTCATTTATAATCATTTACAGTGGCCACAATGAAGCGTTCTTGCTCGATTTAAACACGTTAACGCCATCAGTGTTTATTGTTAACGAAATTAATTTTTCCTTGGAATAATCAATTTTGCTAGCGTTATATAAATTACCATTATATATACTGTGAATATTGCTGTCCATGCATTCTGATTTAAAATGAATTTTATCCAAATTATTTTGAACAATATTAATACTTATGTATGTGATTAATGTTATTTTATTTGACTACATTTTTAGTATTTGATAATTTGTGTAGCTACACTTTTGAAATCTGTGGAAATTATGGGTAGACACATTAAACTTTTTAGTATTTTTAGTTATAAAATGGATAACTCGGTAACTCAGCGGTCGCACGAAATTAAGATGTACGGAGTATCTTTGTACTAGTATGACCTATCTGGCCGTATATGCCACTACTTAGCTTTATCTCTGGTATTAGCCCTATACAATTCTAAACTTCACCATAACACATATTTCCATACGTGAATGAAACTGTCTGGAAAAAATTACAAAAAAAGTATTTTATCCCCATGATATGAAAATGGGGTGCTGAGTGTAACTTGGTACTAGTATGGCCTATCTGGCCGTATATGCCACTACTTAGCTTTATCTCTGGTATTAGCCCTATAAAATTCTAAACTTCATCATAACACATATTCCCATACTTGAATGAAACTGTCTAGAGAAAAATTACAAAAAAAGTATTTTATCCCCATCATATGAAAATGGGGTGCTGAGTGTAACTTGGTACTAGTATGGCCTATCTGGCCGTATATGCCACTACTTAGCTTTATCTCTGGTATTAGCCCTATAAAATTCTAAACTTCATCATAACACATATTCCCATACTTGAATGAAACTGTCTAGAGAAAAATTACAAAAAAAATATTTTATCCCCATGATATGAAAATGGGGTGCTGAGTGTAACTTGGTACTAGTATGGCCTATCTGGCCGTATATGCCACTACTTAGCTTTATCTCTGGTATTAGCCCTATAAAATTCTAAACTTCATCATAACACATATTCCCATACTTGAATGAAACTGTCTAGAGAAAAATTACAAAAAAAATATTTTATCCCCATGATATGAAAATGGGGTGCTGAGTGTAACTTGGTACTAGTATGGCCTATCTGGCCGTATATGCCACTACTTAGCTTTATCTCTGGTATACGCTCCTTTCAGGTTAAACATTAAACATGAAATTATCCTAGAGGAATTTTAAAATAAAACTACGTATCTTAAATCTGTAATATAAAATAATTGATTTGTTCCTACCTGCATTTATGTAATAAAATTAGTTTGAACATAAAAACAGTGGCAAATAACATTTTTTCTACATAATTTTTTCTAGAATTAGTTAAATTTTATATTTACATTTTTTTCGGGATGATGCTACATTTTATACGACATTTACACTTTTTCTGGTTAGCTACATTTTAGTCAAGAAACGTTTCGGGCTGAAATTTCGGGCTAACTTCACTGACTTATAAATGATTCAATTATGGTAGTTGACATCTCTAGCGATAGGTATTGGGACCTTCCCCAACTTGCATTTAAATCGCTCGATTATTTCTGCACATTTCACTGAGAATATTAAATTTTGTAGAAAACATTAGGCCGTAGCCCACAACCTGTGAGCAAAAATCTAAATTAATTGCAATTGTGCTCCAAAAACAATGTTGGTACCTGGGGAAGGCAAATGATTTACCGGTTTACACTTGAATCGTTCGTATATTTCTGCACTGTTGAAAAACACTGCGACCATAAATTCTACATCAAAAAAATTAAAAGTCTACACTGCTTGGAGCGCAGTTTCGATGGTTGGTACCTATAGCAGTAAAACTCTAGACCGGAAATTGAAAGAAAGTTGAAAAACATGTGATTATAAACCCACTAATTCTGAGTAAAAAATTGAAAATATGGATTTGTGCTCCATGGCATCCATCACTTCACAATCTTGAATAATGTCTTTTAAAGAGAGGCGTCTTTTGAATAATTATCGACCATTTTCAGTTTTTTTGCAAAATATCAAATTAGGAAATTCAAACTCTAATTGATTTTGAACAATAATTCGCTTTCCTCCTCTTAACTGACAGAGTTCTTTATATTGACCGTGATGACTAACAACGTTAACGAACGAACATTTTTTTAAATATTTGCAAGATACGTAAAATTTATATTTTTGTTTATGCGATTTGTGTTTCGTCCATGAATTGTTATTTGATTCATTATTTAATTAATATTGATAGTTTTAAATGCAATAGTACAAAATAGTTTCGAAATATCGACTGTCTCTCGAATAGCATCTCGATAAGTGATTTGAATGTTCACTTCTCAGTTGACTGCTAGCTCCATCATTCCTCTATATACCCATTCGATTTTCTGGAAACATAAAATCTACGGGTAAATTTTGAGCCTCCGGAGAAAGAGTCTTAAGTGAATTTTTTGAAACTGACAGTACTGGGCCAAGTACAACCGTTCTATATTCAACGTCCAACAACGAATTTCTATTTAGTCCCTATTTTAAGCATTAATCCAAAATTTCTTTTTTAGAAATGGCCACGATTATTAACAATGACCAGGGGCCAATTTAATCATCGTACTTTGCAACTTAGCACTTATCACTTTTCAAAATTTTGCTAAGCAAAAATTTATTTTGATAAGTTCAACTATTTTGTTCCATAAAGAGAAAATTACATAACGTTATTGTATAAAAATTACATGTTTAGTTTCGAATACATTATTAAACAAGCGTCGATGTGATTTAGATATTAATGTTATAGGTTTAATGTGATTTAAATACCTAATTAGATATTAATACCTCTGTACAAAAATCCCTTTGCAATCAATATTATTTGCTAAGTGATAACTGATAATCATTTCAGTACAATGAACATTTAGCAAATTTTCAGTAGAATTCAAAGCAAATATACACTTGCACGTTAATGTGTTTTTTTCATGACCAACTAGATAAAATTTACTTTATTCGATTCACAATAAAAACAAAGTGTTCTTAACTTTATTTAAATTTTTTTCTTATTCATTCGCCTGTTTCATGATACAGAATCTTTTATAGTAAAATTTGTTGTATTGTGGTAAGCGCTTTATTTTTTGTGGGGCGCCTAATTACATCCCCGATATTTTGTAAAATTATTCTCCTTGATTATAATTTATTCGGAGTGATTCTTTAAACTCATATTCGTCATAAATATTAACATTTATCCTGTTACGGCAAACATTTCCAAGTATTGTATCGTTTCCGACTAATATAATTCACGTCGAATCATTTTTACAACCTATATGTGCGTTATACGAGTATATCAACTACACTTATCATAAAATGCAATGTCAATTTTCCCCTAGCAAAAAACATGAAAAACTATCAAACAACTGAACAATAACAACCCAATAACTGTTTGGTTTTGTATTATAATTGCAGTCTTTAGCACTTATCACTTTGCACTTTGCATTTTTCATACTGTTACTGCACGATCGAAATTGTAAGTTAATTTGCGTTTATTGTAAAAAATCTTTATTATTCTAATAATTTAATGTTTATATAAATGTTATTTCGTAAAATTAACAAATATAGGTGATTCTTTTTTTTACTAATCACTAATATAAGAGCAATAGCAACGAAATTATATTTGCAAAGTTTCTATGACCAGTTAAATTCTTAGCACTTAGCAAAATTTTGCAAAGTGCAAAGTGATAAGTTTTTGGTTAAATAGGCCCCTGGTACAATAGAAAATCATCACTAGACCGATAGTCATTGAGTTTCTATTTAATTCTAATTTTAAGACGTATGATCGCCCCAAATTTTTTTGAATTGACCGGGATTATTTGCAATGAACTTGGAAAGTGATTTGTGTTCTATTCAACGTTCAACAACGACTTTGTATGCTATCCTAATTACAAGTATGAAAGCCCCAATTTTTTTTTTACTTGGCCTATGTTAACTGAAAATCATCATTAGACCTGGTCATAGAGATTTCCAGTATTATGGAAATCGTCAATTTTTAAATGGAATGTTCAACAAATAGCTTATTGAATGTCGCACCAATACATTGATAGAGTATATAATTTTCGGAACGTTTTAGAATTTTTTTTAAAAATTTAACCAAATTAATTTTTTTATTATTTTCACTGTATCTTGTGCAAGGGTTAATGACGAGATATTGATTTTTAAATAGCTAATGTCATAAAAATTCAGGGCAAACAATTTTAAATAACTCGATCCAATCTAAACGGCTTCAGAATTTTTCAAAAATTTGGCCGAATTAAATTTCGTTTCTCACTTTATTGAATAAAGAGACCCCTATTGTATGTAACCATAATGAAATTCTTATTTTTATATAGCTGTGATCATAACAAATCCGCACAAGAAATCTTAAGGAAGCTGATCAAGCGTATAAAGAACTACAGAATTTAAAAAAAAAAATTGGCTAAATTAAAATTTGAACATGCAACATCTGGAAAGCAACGTTAGAGAATCGATAGATTTGAAAGAGCTACACAATTTCTTAAAACATTCGACCAAATTAAAATTTCCATTTGCCCACTGTATCGTATAGAAAGACCTCTTTGTAACAAATATGAGACTAAATTTTTAGATAACACACTCGGGTAAACAATCTTCAAGAACCAAAAACCAAAAGATCCACATTTATTCAAAAATGTGGCCACATTCAGAATTTTCCCTATATCATATGGATGGGCCCATTTAAAACCAAAATGGTAAGTAATATTTAACTAACACAAATATCGTTTTTACTTTACAATACAATACAAATTACAGACTTGGATGTAGGATATTTTCTTGTTAAGTTTTTATTTTAGTTTATTTTTAAGCTGCTATTTGGAAAAACTTGTCTATCGAAGAAAAAGTTATTTTCAATTATGTTTTGTATGAAAATTACAATTTGATTGTTTCTAATTCCATTATAAAATCTCAGTTGTTGACATTATGATCTATAAAATTCAGTTTATTTTTTTAATAAACACCTAAATAGATTCTCATGTTTTTATAACAAAACAACTATCTTGGAAAATAGAGCAAGTAATAAAAACTATTGATTTTTATTTTAATGAGCCAATATATTTATCAATTAAACAATTTTTTATTTGGTTTAGGGCTCTTTTTTATTTCTTTAAACTAATTAAAGCTTTAGCTTTCGAACCCTCTTCGGATTCATTTTCAAAAGCGTAATGCTTTTGAAAATGAATCCGAAGAGGGTTCGAAAGCTAAAGCTTTAATTAGTTTAAAGAAATAAAAAAGAGCCCTAAACCAAATAAAAAATTGTTTAATTAATAAAAACTAGTTTTAAATTTATCGAAAATGTCGATAAATGTATAAAAGAGTAACCAATAAATCGATTCAGAATTTTGTTTGATAAATCCAGTAAATCGGTATTCAGTAAAGCATTCTCTATATTTGCACCCAACTATGTTTTATCTCCTTAATATCAGCATGCTTTCAATTTCCTGAAAAATAAATAGCTTGTTTTAACTAAATTCAAGGTCTGCCTATTTAGATCATTCTTATAATGTGGAAACAAAATTTCAAAACACCTACCCGTCTGCCCTAAGTATAATTTGGAAAAATCCTTTTAAATCTTTTATAAATGTTGTCTGATTTAAACACCTGTGTGTACAGTTCCCTGTGTGTACATTAAAGGCAATCAAGTTTATTTCCCGACTGTTTTATTGGTTTTTAGCAGAATTTAGTATTATGTATACATTTTTATTTTATTTTATCCTGGCCCACTTTTATGGCAAGTATTTAAGTAATTAAATCAACAATAGCGATAGCAAAATACAAAATTAAGAAATAGAAAGATTTTCAATAAAATTTAAATTTTATTCCCCTTAACAAAACAATGAGAAAAACTATCAATTTATTTTATTTAATTGCTCTAAATGAAAATAAAATAAAATAATATTTATACACAGATATACACAGTAACAACGGAGCAAAAAATATTTTCAATAAATTTAAGAAAATTAATTTTTTTTTTTTTTTGCTTTCATTCTAGAATTTTCAGTCTGTTACTTTTTTTAAATGAAAATTTTCTTTTATTTGATTTTATTTAGTTTTTATTCCCGTTATTATTATTTTATTTTATTTTTAGAAAACGTAAAAGTTTTAAAATCCTGAAAAAAAATTTGAAATACGTGCTTAACTTTTGTTTATTTTTTTCATTTATGTGTTGTATGATTTAAAATCAACGTGTATAGTAAAATGTATTTCCAACAATTTCTGTTTTTATTTTTTAACAAAAAATTAAGAAATTTAATTTGTGCTGCGCAAGATATTTTATGTTGTAAAACTATTTAAAAACTATAAAAGTAATATTAATTTGTTAAAGTAATTAAACTAATGACTTTAACGAATTTGGCTTCTCAAAATAATAGAAAAGTGTTGATTACGACCTTATTTCAAAATGATTTGAAAGGATGTTGTAATTATATACAAAAAAAAAATGTTGTGCTTCATAACGAGAGTCATCAAACTATACATTCGCCAACGGCGACATTTCCAAATCAAATGGTAACCATGATTGTTATGTAATTTGATTATTAAAATGAATGTTGAATAGTTTTCGTAAATGAAGAAAACAGTTATATAATACATGGAACTGACTTATTTCTTTATTCTGTCATGCCTTGTTTTCGGTGCCGCCATGTCATACCTACCTGTGGCCCTATTCTGGTAATTCCCGGGGAATAGAAATTTTAAATTTTGTAGCAGTTTTATTCCCTTTTCCCCAAAGTGTATTCTGGTGTTTGGGAAAAAAAAATTATTGGGAAAAAATTATTCCCAATTACAGCAGTTTTGACGTTTATTTTTCCATATACCTATTTTATGAAAGAATTGATAGGGAATACATTTTTTAACGAAAATGGGTCTATCTCTAGTTGATATTAATAATTAAATAATCATATTAATATTGTTTGTAAGGTCATTCGCGGATCTTTAATCGAGAACACGTACAACTAAATTTATTTCCCCTATATATTTATTCCCCAATTGCCAGAATGCACTTTTGGAAATGGGGAATAAAAAGTTGGAAAAATTTATCTGGGGAATAACTGCTGTAAAAACAAAATATTCCCTATTCCCCGGGAGTTACTAGAATAGGGCCACTGGTGTGAAACGCTCCAAAAAACGTATGTGTTGAAATTTAAAATGAGAAAAATGAAAAACACAGGTTCACTAATAACTCACGGATCAACAAATCACCATCATTAAACTAAAAGAAAATTATCCCACGTTAATTAACAAATAAAAACATTTTATTCATAAAGTAAATTTGATTGATTGATAAGAATGTACAGCCAAGTATTATAGCAGGAACTTCCGGATTACGACAGGCCCACTGTACACTAGGGATGTTCATTTTCTTGAAAAATATCGATAATAGATATCGATAAATATCGCAGACCAAACTATCGACAACAAAAATAATTGACCTCTAAACTATCGATAACTGAAATATCGATAAATACATATCGATGTGCTCTTTTTAGGCAAAACGGCTAGTTTTAAAATTAAAACTGCAAAATTTGGCATTTTTTATTGAAATTTTTTCAATTGAAGTAGTGAATTGTAAATTTAATATTTTTATAATTAAATTGAGTTATTTAATATTATTTTACATTAATTTAATTCAAAAGTGTATTTTTAAATGGAAAATCTGGGTATGTATTATAATTGTATATTGTACCAACTACATACACAAAAATACAAAATGGACATTTTAATATAAAGAATTGGAATTATCAATAGTTCTCTATTTAATGAAATTTATCGACTATTAGGCAGTAAAACTATCGATAAAAATAACCGATATTTTTAACGTAAACTATCGATATTTAAAATAATCGATAGTTATCGCACATCCCTACTGTACACCCGTTTACATATAACAAAACCGAAGGATATGATAGGAATGTGAGTTGGGACAGACTCGACCCGGTTACAGACACCTAACCGATCGATAGTTAGTAAAATTGTTAGTACTTATACAGGGTGTTTTGTACTAGAGTGTAAATATTTTCAGGGATGATTCCTTGATTAATTTCAAGCAAAAAATCATTCCTGGAGGGGGGGGGGGGCCCATTTTCAATATTTACTGAGATACAGTGCGTTAAAGAAAATCAGTTTGGAGTGGTACCTGTACGCATATTTTTCTTAATTACTCTAAAGTTAGGAAGACTAAGCCAAGCATTTGTAATATTATTTTTATGGACTAGAATTACCTTTGTTTTAATGTATTATGTAAGTACGTAGCCCATTCCGTTGTTTAAATATTAATGTTTAAACTTTAAATTTTATTTAAATAACACTAAAATTTTGCGTTTTCATAGTTTTTTACTCACAAAACATGAAAGTAGTAAGTCATTTCTAATTTTTGCTTATTCCTCAGTCAAATACCTATAAAAATCTCATAGAAACATTTGATGTAAGTTTCTAGATAACAAGAGAAATTAGAGTACAAATGTGTCATGTCAATTAAAAATCAATCAGTTTTGTAGCTTTTTTATGATATTTTATTAGTTTTTCTTAAATAATTTTTACAGCAAGTGCTCAAAATGGCCATCTTTATTTTGAATGCATTTTAATAATCTTTTCTGAATTTCTATTGATACAATTTTATTATCTGAAATCTCCCTTGCTTTTGTTGCAGCCGCAACAATTCTCTCGTTTAGATCTTCTATACACTGAGAAAACGTAGTTTCAGTTGTCATAACTGATTTTTGCGCCTCCCGAATATTGCTATTGTATCAACTATACTAAAATTGTTGTTCTAATATCAGTTTTTGATTGACAGAATTAATTCTAAGTTATTGCAAACATATTTTCGAATGCTTCAAATAATATTATATTGCCACAATCCTCTTTTTATATTTACAACTGAATAGTTGGTATTGCGGGAAAGAAAAATTTTCGTTGCGAATAAATCTCATTCGAAGGAAAATCTAACATTATTTGAGTCAAAGTAATTTGGTTGCTATAACCGTGTAATTTCTTAATAATAAGAGATTTTCGAAGTTGGTTGTAATAAACAGTTAGTTACTATAAATAATTTTTGCGTTACTGTAAATGAAATTGTGGTTACAATTATATTGAATTGGCAATTGGGTCGACTAATTTTTGTTTGATCGAAAACCCGATTCAGTTGTAATTACCGTCTATTTCAATATAGATATGATTAATATACGACAACTTAGGTACTTACGATTATGATTCCAGCTGCTGCAAATAATGAACCATTCTAATGATCATAAAAAACCGAATTAATAGCCTAAAGTAACCTATTCAAAACTACATTTCTAAGTATTCAACACTTAAATGCAATTTTAGTTTGATTTAAATTTTGCAAATTCATCACTTATATAATTTTCAAACAATGCAATAAAATTGTTTGGGAAATATGGTCGCATAACAAATTTTGAAAACTGCATTTACATATATATAGAGCTGTAAAACTTAACAGAATTACATCTAATAACTTTTAAATAAAACATCATCAAATTTTTAATATTTTTTTTTATTTTTCATTAAATATTTTACAAAGAGCAATTAACATACATATTACATACATAGGTGCTAATTATATGTACATATTAGTGTTTATTAATAAAAAACAAGTGTTTTAATTTTAAATGATCTGCTAATAGTCCCAAATAACGAAAATTCTGATCGTTTGCGCATTTGGTTATACAAGAAGTATGGTCACATTTTCTCATAATTAGAAATTTAGATTTAAGGTAATCAGGACTAATAAGTGATTTTAAAATTAAAGATAGTTCTTCTAAATTGCTACTAGTTTGATTTTGATTAGTATTACTAATTATATTTAAAGCCGTTCCAACATGTTTATCATAAAAGAAAAAATGTTTTTAAATATATTTAAAGCAGTTGTTCTAGGTTCGATCGTCACTAATAGTTTGTAAAATTGCTTTCAATAAAGAAAACCGCAAATGACCAGCTATTGTAGATTGTGATTTCTGCAAAAAATTTTGAGTTGTCGTTTCGCTTCTGTTTATTAAATAGTTCTGAATTTCTAAAGGATTACCATCTGATTCTTCTTGTCTTTGTGAACTACTACCATCTAGCATTTCTGATATTTCTACTCTTTCATTATTAAGTGGTCTCTATAAATATGATTCAAGTGTTTATTGATATCAGAATAAACACGTTGACAGTTTAAATTTTCACAATGAGACCGATTCAAAAGTGTGAGATCAGTTTTGAAATGGTCGTCATATGTTTTTAAAGAAACATTTTTCACAAACAAAACTAATTTATCAAAATTGGCAATATTGCTTATACAGAAATTTATAACTTACAAGGCGTTGGTAAGTTTTTGATGCACCCCTTTTAATTGATATCGTATTTCGTTTCTACACAGAAGGCATATTGTTGAATGTATAGTTCCACACAGTTAGGCTCTCCGGGCGATATGATGTTTTGAGCGCAAAGTACAAAATCATACAGTTTAGCACTGCTTCATGTGGATTGTCGAAGTAATATTTTTTATCAATAAACATAAGGCGTCAAATGTTTCCAACAAAAACTACCAGTGTTTGATCGTCGCAACTTGACTTAATTACTTACATCGAATTGGATAATAAATTTCTCCTGAATTTCGATTTTCGATGCTTTAGTTCCTTTTGTTTCCAGATTGGCGTTTAATAATGGTCGACGGGAACAAATAGGACACTATTAACCACGCTGCTGATTCGTAGCTGATTTTTTGGTTTCTAATTAGCATACAAATTAAATTAGTGAGCAGATGTCTACAAATAAACTAGTGCAAATTTACTTTCGTCGCAATCCTTTGTTGATTCAATTATACATTTCACAAATTTATCTCGTAATAATAATCCCTCTGTTAAAACATTTAAGTTGAGTTGTTTCTAGATATCTTCATTTTGAAAATCGCTGTGTAGTGACTTTACGTTTGCTTGAAGCTATAAATACACAAAACTTATCAGTTTTATAATTAATTGTTAACTATTTAATTGTTTTAACTTACAAAATCAAAAATTATAGTACAGTTTAATTTAAAAACAGGAAATAATAGAAGATAATCATTCGTAGATATCCTTTTATCACTAAGGATTGCTTGTCATGACTTTATGCAACGCGTTCAATCGTTAATATACTAGCCGGCCCAGTATTGTTTTTTGACAAAATCAAAATCAGGTTTTGCGTCTATATCTGAAATGACATGCATTTTGGAATTATTAAATGTTCTATAATTAAGTACCTTTCACGATGTATATTTTTGACGTACGCTAAAACCAGCTGAAAGATTAACTGGAAGTACCGAGCTTGTAGAAATCTGTTTTGAGTACGCCCTTCGTTTTATCTCACGGACAGAGCGCAATTGGCTTCGATAATTAGAAAATAATATAATTATTAAAAGCGTCATATAATTTTTCAGGCGGTTTTTGGTCATTCAACACAGACGTATAATACACCTCACTAATTTCATGGATAAATACTTGGCAAATAATGTGGTCTAAGTAAATATAATCTTGTCTTGTTAAACTGTAATTTAAAAAAAAGATTGTTACTATGTTTGTTGAATTTAGATTATTTATTTAGCTATATGAATAACAGGGTGGCCCTTACCTTTTCCAACTTTTTAACTTTTAGCTGCTTTCCTCAGAATATTGCAAGTGAACTAGAAAATATGATTACCAAAATTTAAAGTGTCGTAAGACGTCCGTTAGTACCTTTGCAAATTTCCAGGGGATGCTGGTAAAACTTAAAAATGTTGAAGTTATTATTATAAGGAACTCCCTAAATATACCTTATACTAAATATACTAAGAATCCTCCAAAATTACGTTAGTTTTAAGCTGTCCTAATTCTGTGATGGTTGTTTTTTATAATCAATCCAATCAATAACTATTGTAAACAGCACTACAATTTTTAATTTCACTTTAAAATAAAATGCACCAGAAACACTAACTTTGGACGATACACTTTTGTGACGGTACTAGTCACATTATTTAGGATATAGTAGGAAATCCCGGTTTACAAAAGCCTGGTTTCATAAGCCTGGTTTTCAAAATTGTGGTTTCAAAATCTTGGTTTTCAAAAGCCTGGTTTTCAAAATCCTGGTTTCAAAATCTTGGTTTTTGGAAACCTCTTTATTTTTATTAATTCGGGCGGCCCGAATTAATAAAAATAAAGAGGTTTCCAAAAACCAGGATTTCGAGAGATAAGATTGAAAAATAATGAATTAATAAAAATTAATTTTAAGTGGATATGCGTTTCACCTTTAGAGTAGCGGTGAAACCTTCCAGGGGGCGTGTGCCGATAGAAAACCTCTGTTGTGCAAAGGAAGAGTCGTAACAATAGTGGTTGAGGGGGAACATTCAATTGAAAAAGGACCATGAACACACAGCCACGATCCCTCAGCCCATGAGAAATCTATTTCCGAAGCCAATATGAACTTGAAAGTGGCAGGGAAAACAACACTACTAAAGCCTTCGCAAATTATTCGGAATAGTGTTATTGAATGTTTCGTAAAAACACGCGTTTATTTGCCGACTAAGCAGGCGCAACGGCATAAAATATCTCGCGCAAAATGTTGCAACGTAAAAGAACCGGACAGCATTAAAAATATACAAATTCCAGAAGAGCTCAAGTATCTTGAGGGAGAACAGTTTGTTTTGATTGTTAAGGATTTTAAAGATCAAATAATAATTTTATTAGCAACACCGTCCAGTCTAAAATTGTTGGCAGAAGCAGAATGTTGGCTAATGGGCGGCACATTTGAGGTGGTTCCAACGTTCATGCGTCAATTGTTTACCATACATGGCAAAATCGGCCATGAGATTGGTTCTTTGGTTTTCGGAATCATGAGTGCAAAAAAGTGAAGCAGCTTACTTCGAATTTTTTTAAGAAGTTTGCAAATGGGCCTGCAATTGGGGAATCCATTTAAATCCAAAAATGGTCATATCCGACTTCGAGAAACCCAAAGCAAAGGCGATGAAACAATTCTTCCCAGAAACATCATATAGAGGTTGTCATTTCGGGCAAATAATCTGGAGAAAGGTGCAAGCAGAAGGGTGTGCTGTGAAATACGGAAACAACGAGGATTTTAGCCTGAAATCAGGATGCTTAAAAGTTTAGCCTTTTTACCAGCGGAAGATGTAATTGTGAATTACCACAATAAAACAAAGAGAAAATCAAAACCACAGTACTCTCCAAATTTCTGGTCTGTATGGGATAATACCAGGAATGATTTACCTATAGGACACAAAGCTCGGTAGAAGGATGGCATAGAAGACTAAAGGTGGTAGTCGGCAAAGCACACATCGGGGTTTACCAACTAATTTCGGAGTTGGAAAAAGAATTGATAATGAGTAAAACTCGAATTGCGCAAGTGAGAGCGGGAGCATTATACTCTAAAAAGCGACAACTGGCAATAAGAAATAATAAAATTTTGCACACTATAAACCAACGAGATAATTTAAGCAAGCTTGAATATCTCCAAAATATTGCTTATAATGTTCACCTTTGTAAATGAATATCTGTGACATATAAGTATAAATCTTTTTTATTTATAATTTTTTTCTAGTCTATTAAATGTTCTTTTGAATTATTGAGCATTGAATTATTAAATGTTCTTTTCAGAACAACCAAACAAATATTAAAGAAAAGAAAAATTTTATCAACATAAAATATACTAAATTTAAAAAACCAGGCTTTCCAAAAACCAGGTTTTTTTTTGTTGCAAAACCCGGATTTTGACACTAGGATTTTGAAAACCAGGCTTTTGAAAACCAGGCTATTGAAAACCAGGATTTTAAAAAACCAGGCTTGTAAAAAACCAGGCTTTTGGTGCAACCAGGCTTTTGTAAACCAATCTTATGGGTGGAACCCAAATGGCACTGTGCACTTAATCAATTTTTGAAATTTATTCTGGAATAAAACACGTTCGCTTTATTTAAAATATCGCAACATTCTAAATTAGATTCCCGTTAGCTTGTTAGGGAAAGGCAAACGAAAAAATATTGCAACCAACGAATTTTCCTTTGTTGTAAACAAATGATTTGTATATCGGTTGGGACAAACGATATACAATTTCCAGAAATAATAGTGTGTGATCGCAGTTAAAGAAATAGATTTATTTTTGGTTCAAATAATATATTTGTAGGAACAATATCTAAGAACAGTTGTTATAACTAAGAACTTTACCCACTAGTGCGCAAACGATTTAAATTTTATTATGTTTTACTTCAAACATATTTCGTTTGTTAAACTAGATATTCCATAGTTAAAACAGATTTTTATTTGTGATAAACGAATTATGTTTAAGGCAAAAAAGATATATTGTGACAAACGAATTCTGTTTAATACAACCGTCAGCCAACGAATTAATTTTCTCAGTGTAGTTACAATTTCAAATTAATAAACCAGCTGTTTCATTGTTCCCCATACCCAATTTTTTTAGCCCACGAATACATATTATAGAAGTTCATAATACCGTCCCTCATAAATTATGATCAGTCCATAGAATATTGGAAAAAATTTCCGTAATCCATTTGCCTTTGTAAAAGGAGGTCGCAAAACTCTCTTCGTTTCTCAAAATAAGCGGCCAAAAGACCCTGGACGGGTATAATGGTATGGGTAAAGATTACTGTCATGAAGAATAGGCTAAATTTTATAGTTTGACATAAAACAAATGAACAGTAAAGACAAACGTCTGATACTGATTGAAGGTTCATTTCTAGCCGTTCGTATCACAGCAACATCGCTATAAACAGATAAAAATGGAACCGGATTAGCATCCACCCGATGATTAGTAGTCACACTTCCAGTTTCACGCAATCTTCTAAACGGGATGGTAAAAGTTTTAGTAAAAAGTATTTACGAGAAACTAATAAAATGTCATAAAAAAGCTACAAAATTGATTGATATTTAATTGACATGACATATTTGTATTCTAATTTCTGATGTTATCTAGAAACGTACATCAAATGTTTCTATGAGATTTTTGTAGGTATTTGACTGGGGAATAAGTAAAAATTAGAAATGACTTATTATTTCTATGTTTTGGGAGTAAAAAGCTAAGAAAAACGCAAAATGTTAGTGTTACGGGCTACGTACTTACATAATACGTTAAAACGAAGGTAATTCTAGTCCCTAAAAATAATATTACAAATGCTTGGTTTAGTCTTCCTAACTTTAGAGTAATTAAGAAAAATATGCGTACAGGTACCACTCCAAACTGATTTTCTTTAACGCACTGTATCTCAGTAAATATTGAAAATGGCCCCCCCCCCCCCTCCAGGAACGATTTTTTGCTTGAAATTAATCAAGGAATTATCCCTGAAAATATTTACACTCTAGTACAAAACACCCTGTATAATAAAATAGTTAGCACAGGACAACACAATAACAAAACTACAGCTTATTCATTACTTATTGCTCCTGTAGGGTTAAGCTAAACATATTAATATAAAACTCAAAATAGATTTTAATCCGTATAATAATGACTAATTCTGGAACTATGATATATTTTATTTATTTATTTATTTATTTATTTTTTTATTATAATACAATCTGTGGATTTTTTAAAATCCAGTGTCGACTGATAACAATTTAATATATTTACAACATTAATACATATTTAAAGGAAAAAAGAAAAACTAACATTAATAAAACAGAAAATTACAAGATAAATGTAATATATGTACATAATTACATGCTACACTTGAAAATGCAACAAATCATTCACACTCGAGGACTTGAACAAAAACGATTTCAGTCCTAGCTTAAATATATTGAATTTATGAGTGCCTTTTAAATCATCTGGTAGGCTATTGAAAATTTTTGGAGCCAATATTTGAAACGAGTTTTGGTAGTTTGTTGTTGTAAATTTTTCTAGCCGTATGTACTGCTTATTTCTCAAGTTGTACTTGACTGTAACATGAGACTGAGTGTCCTTAATAGAAAAAAATGATTTCATTACTTTGTACACAAATAGATGTCTAATGGGGAAAATTTCCAAAAACTCAAATAAAGGCCACGAAGCCGATAGCCTTGTTGAATTGAGCATAATCCGAATAACATGTTTCTGAGCAATAACAAGTGGGTAAATTCTAGTATTATAAGTTATCCTAAAATTAGTATATTTATTCCTAACATACGGAAGCAATCACTTTTCATCTTCAAGCTAAATAAATCAAATGATATTAGTTAACAAAATACATTAATAAAAACACAATATAATACACATAATAAATATTACAGACAATTGATATTTTATGAAATCGACTAAGTAAACTTCCCAATACTTAGCTAAAAATTCTAAAAGCATGTTCAAACTTGACATTACTAAGTTAAGGTTTAAATATACCGCTCTTGTATCCTTAGTTACAGTGATCATGTAGAGATAATAAATTGTTTGTATACTTCCTTTATATTTAAAAATAAAATACAATTAAAAATAAATATTTGACCATAAAATTAAACCAACCTCGTTCATCTTTCTCCTACAGGTTCGGACAAAAGTAATTAATAACGCTGAACTTTATTATTATATATGATCTAATTTAAAGATAAAAACAAAGAATCAATTTTAAATAAATATATATATATATTAATTTGTTTATACAGATATTACGGTCCATCCCTTTCCAGTCCCGTACCCACAAGTAAAACCTACAATTCAAAACAGTACCGCGTACTAACTTGATATTCCCTTGATTATCAAAAGATTTCATAAGTGTTATTTAATAATACAGATCATACATATAAATACGTAAGTAAAATAAGATAAATGCACAAAATTAAATAACAGTAACTAACATTAATTAAATTATCACTTCCAAAGTATTTATCATAAAAATTAATTAATTTTCTTAATTATCAAAACTTATAAATAACAACCATTACACCCAATATCACCTAATTTCCACTTCTAATATCTTCAAAAATATTTTTGGTATTTACCGACCCATTTACTCACCATCGTTTCAATAGATGCCCCCTAACCTTATACCTATAAACACCCTGTCTTCAAAATTTATTCACCACTAAAATATAAATAATTTGACATTTCCGTCAAAACTTTGTTACTGTCACAAGCTACAAACCAAAAGCGCTCTTATCATAATTTTACAAAAACTAACGCCAGTTACCTAGTCAAACTAGAATATAATGAAAGTGCACGCCATTCCCCCAGATGGCAACTGTCTTTTTAATGCAGTCATACATCAATTGGGAACCATAACTGCACAATACCCTATCTGTTTACAGTACGCCATGAACTCCGTTCCGCGGTAGTTCAATTCATTATAGAGCACCTGCAAGATTACATTCCCACAATATTAGACTCCTTCAACCTATGAAACTAACCATATTAAGGAGCAGCCCAAAAACCAATATATAAATAGGTAACTATCCTTTCATTTTTCCGCTACTACCTCAATATTAACAAAAATTGAAGCCTCATTATATTAATAAATAAACAAAACTTATTCTAGATATCTTTCCAACGTTCAGATAAACGGCTTCTGGGGCGGCTCCGATTGCCTATCATCTATACGCAGCTTGAAAAGTATCAAAATAGTCGTTGATCATGCTGCTAGCCAGCGACAAACAACTTTCATTCTGGATGGCGGTAACTATATAAATGAAAATAACCTATTATACAATGGAACCCACTACAACAGTTTAATACCTATGCCAGACTCTTTACCATACTCTGCATCCCCTCAAGCCTCCTCTTATAGTATATTACCCCAGTCAAACTCCTTACCGCAATCCAATTCCACCTTACAAAATTCCTCCCTTCATAGTTTAGCTGACCACGTTTCACGCGTTCTTCGTTTATCAGATAATCCTCACACCATTATTGATGCTACACCAACACCTCCCACCGCACCTTTCCCATAACACCTTCCTCATGCTGTTTTGGCACCTGGAATATACGCGGGATTAACAGTGATCAAAAATGCCACACAATCGATGATCTCTTGCACACCCACAATATTAATATCTGTGGTCTCCAAGAGACAAACATGAGCTCGGGGGTATGTTCCACCGCAAACTACACCTGGTATCTCACCAAAAATCCAAAACGTTCTCGTAGAGGCGTGGGAATTCTCGTGCGAAAAAACTCAATCATAGTACCAATAGGAATTAAATATTATGTTGGCGCCATCATCGCATTACTAGTCCAAATCCAGGTCCAATAATTTAGTCTTAATAAAGGGAGGATCCTCTTCATCACTGTGTATGTCTCACCACACACCTCATAATACAATCGACGATTATCCTCCAAAATATTCACGATACTTTCCTCCATACTTGGCCACTGTCCCAAATCCCGTGATGTAGTCATCCTCGCCGATTTTAAGGCTCATATTGGCAGCCAAGATAACTGGGACAGAAGATACATCGGACACAATTTATTTCACTGTGAAACCAATGAAAACGGATCATCATTAGGCCAACTCGTCAGTCTAGCACAGGTCGTAGTACATACCACCAAAGGCCACCGAATAATCATCACACGCGCCGATGGACGGAGCCACTCTGAAGTAGATCATATACTAACCAGAGAGAAGAATCATTATATCTACGCCAAGTCCACCAAATCTGATATTTTCCGCCCCACAATTATCGATCACCGCCTTATATGGTTAAATTGTACCCATCGGAAAGGAACACATAATAACCCCATTAGCCACTTCAATTACTTCCAAAAAAAACATCCCATCCTCAACCGATTATAACCTCCGAACCCTAAATCTTTCCTTACTAAAAGATAAAAAGATCGTGGCTCAATACCAACCCACTCTTCAAGAAGTTCATGACAAACATCTCTCAGACTATAGACATGCCCCGTTATGGAAGTTAATACTCAGTAGTTTAAAGACTTCATCTAGTCACGTCCTCACATCGCAGACACCCTTGACACCTAAACGAAGAAAGGCCCTAGCTTACTTTAAAAGTGCAAAATATTTTCAAAATATTGATCCACAAGATACAGCTGCCATCTACAGTTTAAGAGAAGCCAGACAGAATTTAACGAAAGCTTATTCCGAACATAAATCTCTTGAATATCAAGAATTTTTCAATAGGCTGGATAGTTTTACACCGTCAGCCAGATTACATAAGACATATAACTTTTTTAAACATTACAGAAGAAACATCCAAAAAACCCAGTCACATTATATCCCCATTTCCGCCTGGCATCTTGAGTTGCGAAAATCCGAAGGTGAGTGGCCTACGCTCATCGAGGAGACCGATCACCACCCGCTTGGATCTCTCTCCAACCAAGAAGAGATCCAATTGACAATTACATTCTTAAAATCATTAACTGCTCCCGGAAAATACGAATTTCCCATTGAACTGTTTAAATACGCTCCGGATAACATAATACACTCCCTTCATATATAATAAAACAAATTTGGATCACCAATCAAATTCCACTGGAATGGATCGATACAATACAAGTCGATCTACAGATGATCATATGTACACTATACGTCGTATCCTTGATGAAAAATGGCGAGCTGGCAACCGAATATTCTCTTGACCTAGCAAAAGCCTTCGATACAGTGGATTTAAACACATTATCCGATTGTCTACAGCAATATATACCCCATTATTTCGTTAACCGACGAAGGAACTCAAAAGACCCAAAATGCAAGTGCTTTAAAAGGATGATGGAACCTGGGCAAGAGGTCACAAAGAGAAAGCTGATCTATTTGCGGAGTATCTCCAGGAAACTTGTTTTACTAAAAACGCGATTTTTTAATTTTATAATTTAATAAACAATATTTTATTATTTTAGTTTATTTATTTAATTCATCACCATTTTGTGTGTTCTTAATTTTGATGCGCGTGCGTCCACTGCAATATCCGAGACGAGACTAATTATTTTTTGTGTTTGGTTATTTCGTTGTTTTTCAATGTCTCTTTTAATGGAAGAGACCAGTAGCTCAGTTGTTGTGTCTGTTGGTCAATAGGCCTTTCGCTTTGCGTCTGATAAGTGTCCGCGTGTGTTCTGAACTATGTGGTGGAGAACGTATAAATAATTGCGTGAATCGGCATAAAACCGTCCAACCACTACAAAGACAAACTGCCAATGAAAATATAATATCAATTCACAAGCTAGATGAGTTTGAAATACGGCCAGTAACTCTCAAAGAATTAAAAAAAGAAGTGAAAAGTAACATGAATGTTAAAAAAAACCAGGGTATGACTGGATTACTTGCCAAATTATCAAAGTTCTACCAGACAAAGGATTTCGTCAGCTACTACACATAATCAATGCAACCTTTCGGTTAAAATATGTTCCGCATCAATGGAAAGTAGCAGAAGTAATCATGATACCAAAACCTGATAAACCTTTCTTTGCTGCCAATTAGGTCAAAACTCTTTGAAAAATTATTACTAAAGAGACTTAAACCAATAATTGAGGTCCGACAACTAATTCCTCCACATCAATTTGGATTCAGTTCGCGCAAGCATTCGATAAAATTTGGCACAGTGGTCTGCAATACAAGCTGCATAGAGATCTACCGAGACAATTCTATGCCATGCTAAGACCTTATTTATCCAATAGACACTTTCGAGTGAAATATGAGGATGAATACTCTGAGCTAAAGAAAATTTCTGCCGGTGTCCCGTAGGGGAGTGTCTTAGGACCAATCCTGTATTTACTATATACAAGGGACATACCAACCACAAATGAAGGAACCAAAGCTACCTTTGCAGATGACACAGCAATTATGGCAGTTGGAAATAATGTCGCTGATGCAACGAGCAAACTCCAGAGGATGCCCAATGCGGTTTGTAACTGGACAAAGCGTTGGCGAATCAAACTTAATGAGACAAAATCCACGCATATTAACTTTACTTATCAAAAGGCTTACCACCTACCTATAGAAATTAACTCGCGATCCATGCCATATGCAAATATAGCTAAATACCTTGGCATGACCCTCGATGCCAAGCTCAAGTGGAGAGAGCATGCCAAAAAGAAAAAGAAGAACTTAACATAAAGTTCAGAAAAATGTATTAGCTCAGAGGTAGAGGCTCTGAGCTTACAATTCACAATAAGCTGTAGCTATATCGGCAAATTTTGAAGCCGAAATGGCCGAAATGCTGAGGATGCACCAAGCAAACAAACGCCAAAATGATACAAACGTTTCAAAACAAGGTTCTTAGTAGCATCGTCAATGCTCCGTGGTACGCAAGAAATGAAGACCTTCACAGGGACCTACGGATGGAATACATCAAAGATGAAATAAAAATGAATGCCGCAAAACACGAAATAAGGCTCCAGGAACATGGGAACCCCTATATTCGCCATATGATAGACAACCCGGTCGTTAAAAGAAGACTCCAAAGAACGAGGCCACTTGACCTAGTGAACTTACCAAACTAAAATTAGTAAATAGGTTTAATTAATTATGGGACTAACCAGTGGGTTACACCTCAACAAACGTGAATTTTACTAAATATATAAAAAATTGTATTTGAAAGAAAAATTGCTAGATGAGCTAGAATAAAATAAATTGAAAAAAAAAAAAATATTTTGAACGATTTCCTTGACTTTATTGAAATAAACGTGTACTGATAAATCATTTTGCTTCGTTGACCAAAGCTGTGAGTTATAATATAAAATGGAAGTTCCTGTTTATTCGCCTAACGATTCTAGCAGGATTCCTTTCATTTCCAGAAATGTACGAGAGTTTCCAGCTAAGCAAAGTATATCCTTAGCTTTTCCCTCTACTTTGTTTTGGATTGCTTGTATATAAATACAAACTAAATTGTTAGGGGGTGACTAATGGTTCGAATACTTTTGAAGTATCTTCCGCTGTGCTCAGCCACGCCGCCAACTGTTTTCTATTTCCGATCTAGGATCCTAAATAAATCGACTGTAATTTTCTTCCCTTTTTATGAAAGGTATCTCCGTTTTTTGATTCAGATACGTTATAGTAGCTGATCATGTTCACCCTGATTTTGACCCAATTTTGTTAATTGGTCTGAGATTGCTGCGAGCTATGCTGCAATTTGTTCCATATCCAATTGAATTTGTAAGTCTACTGATTCTATGTTCCTATTTGGGATATAAACTTCAATAGACTTTTTGCTTTTCATTCACTGGAATTATGGTAATTCGGTCGTCTATATTGACTATAAGTAAATTTGTGTCTATCTAATAGTGCACGATGGTGACAGTTTCAGTAAATAATAATAGAATTTACAAAAAATTTGCTAACTGAGTCCGAATTTCTTTGCTGTCGTATTCTGGTTCTGATTTTACCGGTGAGTTTTGGCGGAACCTCAAATCATTCTAGAAGTTTCCACTTCTAGCTAGAGACGTCTTTGAAAAGAAAAAAAAAAAATCACACGTAGATACACGATTTCTTTAACTCTAAACTTAAAATTACTAACTCATCAAATTTGCCTCGAGTCGATGAACATGATTCTATGGTTACGTTGATCAACCATGCGCTTAAAACAGTTTATATTGCAGAATTGGATTTGCTGCGCTAATTGTCTTATCATTGAAGTCAGGTTATTTATCTTTTGTTTGCGTGGCAATTTCTATGGGAACTGTAACCGTAACTATATATATATGTATAGGCAGTCGTGTTTGGTTGCATATATAGTCCAGAAATTGTTTTAACAATATGTATCTGTGGCAATATGACATAAGCAACGGAATAACTCTTAAATTCGCATTTTTCAGAAAAACATTTTTAAAATTAAGAGTCGTTCAAAATCGTATGAATTTTTTGAATTCGTGCTTTTTTAAATGATTATTGCGGTTGTTTGTAGTTAATGGATTATTACAAAAAATTGATATGATATGGATTCGAATATGGAAATTTCGAATTTGAAATAATACGTAAAGGGTATAACTCGAGTTATTCCCTTATGTCATATTGCCACATATATATTTTGCTGGGCCTGCGAGGTATTTTTAAACTAGATATATTTTGGAACTACCTCTACCTTTATGTAAAACCATTCACTATAATAATTTATTTTACCTGATACTTTTTTCGTGTTATACACAAAATATTCATTGTTAAACTATGATAAAAGTCACGGTCAAAACATGCTTAGCAATTCGAAATAGGTAATTAACTTAAATTTGAAAAAAAAACTCAACCAACAGAAAATTACAAAATCATTTATATACATATTATATAAACTATGACCAAAGACATTTAATTAGCTCTCGTGTAATGTTAGGTTAAGTAGTATTTAAATATGTAAAGAAAACAGGATTTCAGCTTCATGTTTTTGCCAGTTTATTTATTTTTTTTTCTACCGACTAAAAACCATTCAAAATATAATATAAGAATAATTTAAATTTAAATTGAATTTTATTTCGAGAGTATTTCCCGTATACTTTTCTTGTACTCTCTAGTGCTGCTATATACGCTACACATAACATTGCCGTACAACAAATTATTTTAATGTTTTATATTTATTTTAATTTTCATGTTTTCACATTGTATTTTAGTTTATATATTCAATTTAAATTATACATTTTTTTATTTTCGGGGAAACGAACAGACAAAATAAAGAGAAATAATAATGAAAATGAAAATTTAAATCTCATTTAAAATGAATAATAAAAAAATTAAAAAAATAAATAAAAACGAAAATGCTGGGGTATATGCTAATGCTCCTTTCAATGCTTCTTATAAGGTATCTATATAATGTTATTTTCTATTTAAACGAATTGAAGAGATTTGCTATTTTATTTATTTTTTTTTTTCTGTAACAAGAAAACAAAATATTTAATCCTTTCTCATTCACGTCGTAATTCCAGTTTTTATTTTGTGTTGAACAAAAAATTCATGAAATTAGAATGCTCTGTTTTGTATTTCTCGTTGTTTGTGTGCTGTGACTCACCTTTTGCATTTTAATACTAATTTTTCAAGATAATCTGTGTATTTATTTATTTATTTTAAAATATGGATTAAATTAAAATTCTAAATGATATACGTTTATTTGTAATAAACTTATAAAATGAATTGGAAATAATAAATAGTGACTTGGACGCTTCTGTTCTTTCGAAAAATACTTATTTTTCCATGAAAAGCGAAATTATTAAGAATTTTGCAAGTTCAGTTTCGATTTGAATGAGAATTAGCTATGGAACATTTAATTTTTTCCAGTCAATTCCATCAGGCTATAGCGACTAAGTTGCTCTTGATTACTTTCTACATATAAAAAGCATTCCATATAGTTAAGTATTAGCGAATTATACGCAACACATACTAAACTCATACTAATTTTAATTTTATTTTATTTAACGCATAAATACGAATTCTGTTAGAAATATAAGGTTCTCCCGGTACATAACCAGGTAATTAGTTTTACGAACAGAGAAACTGAACTTGCAAAATTCTTAATAAAGGTAAGTTAATAGCGATTAATAAAAAAATATAAAAGTAGTATGTTGTTTAATTTATTCTTCTTTAAATTTTCCGCCAAAATGTTCTTTTTCAATTTTCTCAAAAATCAATTTTTTTTTTATTTTTTTTTTTTAAGAATTGGACAATTAAATATTTATTTTACAACATATCAAAAAACTGGAACACCTTTATTTTTTGTATTCTTGCAAAGGGCATTATTGCATTTTAATATGGATAAACGCTAATAATCGCTATTAACTTACCTTTAAAATGAGCTCAAAACCATAATTATCGGATAATTATTTTTCTTTTTATTGCCATATAATTATTTTCTCAAAATTTGACACCCTGTATCTTTAAAAACAACAACAATAAAAAAAACAAAACATTTCACATTTTTTTTAAACGTATTTCGGTGAAAATCGAACCCGATTCAATTTCTATTCGATGGTTCTTGTTAACAGGTCAAAACCTATATCACTCAGACTACTCAGTTATAACGATAAAGCATCTAATGATAGCGTAATGTAGATTTAATTTAATTGATAACACAGGCACACACAAATAAGAAAATCGTAACCCAGAGGGAAGACCCACTATTCCTACGTTTTCGAGGTCGCTGAAACCGAATATGACCATAAAAAATGTTTCCAATTGCCAATTTCTCCGTTACCACCCCTGGATACAAATAAGATACCAGATTTGATAGATTTCTTTGTAACAAAAGGGATATCTGTAAACTACGTATTACTCGAAAACAGTGAAGGAATTTCATCTGACCACACACCTGTCATTATGACACTCAGTGATACCATTATCAAAAAAGAAAATTTACCTAGGTTAACAAATAATAAAACAAACTGGGACCTCTTCCGGAAAATAGTCGAAGACAATACGGAACTACAAGTACCAATTAAAACTCCGGCAGAACTTGAGGTTCAATTGGAGCTGCTGAACAACAGTATTCTGCAAGCAGCATGGCAGAGTACTCCTCCTACTTGTAATCAAACGGAAAGTTACATCAACTACCCAGTAGAAGTGAGAGATCTGGTTAGAGAAAAGCGGAAAGCTCGAAAAATCTGGCAGAGGAATCGAGCACCACAAAGCAAATCACGACTTAATTATTTAGGCAACAAATTAAAAATGCTTATCAAAGAAGTCAAGAACAAATCTTTTAATGAATACCTGGCTGGCCTTTCTGGCAACAAAGACACTAATTACTCCCTTTGGAAAGCAACTAAAGGTCTTAAAAGGCCTAAAGTACAAATAGCTCCTATCAAGAATGACGATGGAACTTGGGCTAGAAGTGCCAAAGAAAAAGCTGCATTGTTTGCAGACTATCTTGAAAACACATTTCAACCCCTCCCAAGGCAAACAGCTGAAGAAAATATAATTTTAGTAAATAAAGTGGATAACCTAAACATAAAACCTGTAACACTACAAGAGCTAAAAGATGAAATTAAAAACAACTTAAGTTCAAAAAAATCCCCTGGTTATGATTTAATCACTGGACTTATAGTTAAAACTCTCCCAGAAAAAGGAGTACGAAAATTACTGCAAGTAATCAATGCAGCCTTCAGATTAAAATACGTTCCATACCAGTGGAAAGTGGCAGAGGTGATAATGATTATAAAACCTAACAAGCCGCCAATCAAGAAAACATCGTACAGGCCGATTTCCCTACTTCCTATAATTTCAAAATTATTTGAAAAGTTACTACTCAAGAGATTAAAATCAGTAATAGAAGACAGAAAACTCATTCCTCCTCACCAATTTGGATTTATAGAGAGACACTCTACCATAGATCAAGTGCATAGAATCACAGATCTAATTGAAGATGCTCTGGAAAATAAAAAAATATGCTCAAGTGTATTCTTGGACGTATCTCAAGCCTTTGACAAAGTATGGCACCGAGGCCTGGAATATAAACTACACAGAGATCTGCCGAAGCAGTTTTACCTGATTTTAAAGTCATATCTAGCTGATCGACGCTTTCGTGTGAAACATGAAGAGGAATACTCCGAATTAAAGAAAATATCGGCGGGAGTTCCACAAGGGAGTGTTCTGGGGCCGATACTCTATATACTTTATACGCGAGACGTGCCAAGCACAAAAGGAACAAATATTGCAACATTTGCGGATGATACTGCAATCTTGGCAACTGGAAACAACATAGAGGAGTCAACCAGCAAATTACAAAACGCTGCTAATTCATTGAGTAATTGGACGAAGAAATGGCGCCTTCAACTCAACGAAACTAAATCTGTACATATAAACTTTACCAACAAAAATGTTAATTGGTTACCTGTTCGACTGAATTCACAACTTATTCCACATGCAAACACGGCAAAATATTTAGGAATGACCCTTGATGCTAAACTCAAGTGGAAAGAGCATGTTAAAAAGAAAAAAGAAGAGTTAAACATCAAATATAGAAAAATGTATTGGCTCATAGGAAGGAACTCTGAGCTAACATTACATAATAAACTGCTATTATATCGGCAGATATTGAAACCTGTATGGACGTATGGTATACAGCTATGGGGCTGTACCAAGAAAACTAACGTAAAAGTAATTCAAACTTTTCAAACTAAAGTCTTGCGTAGTATGGTCAACGCACCATGGTATATAAGGAATGATAACCTTCATAAGGATCTAAAGATGGAGTACGTCAGTGAAGAAATTAAGAAATATGCTAGGAAACACGTACAGCGCCTCAGTCAACATGAAAATGCGGATTTGCGTCGTATGCTGAACAACCAAAATCCAGTAAGACGGCTTCGAAGAACGAAGCCCTTAGAACTAGGACAGATAAATTAATGAAGTATCCAACCTGGAGCTAACCGATGGGTTATTCTCCTCAAACAGTTAACATCATTTAATATAGATAAATTACTAGATGAAATTGTATTCAGTTGTAATATTTGTTAAATAAAAAAAAATAAAAAAATAAAAAAACCACCCCTGGGGGTCGAAATTACATTTTCCATATAAAATTCAGATTGATGTACATTTCTATGTTTTTTGGAGCGCTGGAATGAAAATGACAATAAAAAGTAAATTTGACCCCTCCATCACCCCCTAGCACCCCTTACTGCCTCCTAGAGGGCAAATTCCAACCCCTTTTTGAGGGTAGTGAGAAGGGCTAGGAGGTGACGTAATGTACTTTTCGTTGTCATATTAGGTTTCAGCACCCCAACAAACATAGAAATGTGCATCCATCTGAATTTTATATGGAAAATGAAATTTCGACCCCCAGGGGTGTAAATTTGTTAAGCTTTGTGTCAAATAAAACGACTCCTCACAAACACGTTCAATCCCAGGTGTGCATGAATTTATTCAAGAGTTTTGCATCAAAGACGGATAAACATTGAATATAGAAACGATATCATAATGAAAATGTCATTTAGCTTTATTAGAAGAAAAACTTCATTCACTTAAAAAAAATCAAAAACACGGGTATGTCGTGTTGACACGAGGGTTAAATAAAAACAATATTCCCATAAATAAAATGATTGGATTTGCAGCCGATAACGCTTCAGTAATGATGGGGCAAAAAATGGTGTTCAGAAATTGTTGCAAGTGCATAGTCCATCTTTATACGTAATCGGGTGCACTTGTCATTCCCTCCATTTATGTTCTAGTACGGCTGCTAGAAAACTTTCTGCAAATATTGAAATACTCACCAGAAATTTAATGTTTTTTTTTGCACACAGTGCCAAAAGACAAACAGAATTTAGAGAATTGTGGGAAATGTTCAATGTCAAAATTCATAAAATTTTAAAACTCGCGTACCTTTGAAACACTATTTTATTTCATTCCAACGATGAAAACGATTTAGCACATTAAATTTTTATTGAAATTAATGATTCGTTAAAGTTATATTTCTATTTTCTATCTTCTTTAGGCCAGCAGTGGCCCGTTGTGATACCACAGGATCCCATCTCCCCATTACTCCCGTTGAAACCAACCAGAGCTATTTATATAGCGTAATAAATCTCGCACTCCACAGTCCGCGAGTTCCGAAAGGCTGTCCATACCGTACACACCCAAATACTTATGCCTTCTGTATGATAACGCCGGACATGAGCATAGGAAGTGTTCCAAAGTCTCCTCCTCCTCTTCGTCCATGCAACTTCTACAAAAGTCATTCGTCTGTATCCCCAGCCTTCTCGCATGCTCCCCAAAAAGGCAGTGACCTATCATTATCCCTACGACCCATCCTATTTCTTGTCTTCCCAGGGATATTAGTACCTTGGAGCGCCGCAAGTCCAGTTTTGGCCAAACCTGCTTTGCTACCCTGCACGTGAGAGTGTTGATCCACCTCAACAAAATTTCAAGCACAAACTCGAAGAATGCCCGTTATTTTACTTGCAATCGAATCTTACAGAAAACAATTCTAAAAAATTTGTCAACAACATTGATTTTTCCCGAAAAGGATTGTTCTTAGATTTTGATGATATTTAGTTAGGTGGAAACGCAAAATTATTGATACAATCTGGCTGTTTAACAAATTCTGAAATTGAAGTAATAAAATTATGTTGTATGTATATTAATTATTATATCGAATTGTGCGAACAAATTGTAAAATAATTAACTTTAAAGATGAAACCTTAATTGTGTTAAAAGGATTAAACCAACAATCTCTAGCAAAAAATGCAATAACTTTGTTTTCCTGTTTCCCTAATCTCATTTCATCTGAGCAAACAAATGAAATTGAAAACCTGGACAATGAATGGAGGGTTTTAATTAATTACTCGAATATCAACAGGAACTTAGAGGAATTTTGGAATTGTGTCTCTAAAACAAAAAGAAAAATGAATTGAAAGAAATAATGTTTCACAATTTGAAAAAATTTATTAGTGGAATTTTGTGTTTGCCCCATAGTAGTGCAGCGGCGTTTTTTTTAATGTCGGAGAAATAAGAGAGAACAGATAGATAATACATCGGAGAAATCCGATAAATATTTTCTCTGATGTATCCGAGAAAAATAAATGATAGTTTTGTCAGCGCCGTAGAAATTAAACGTCAGTTTAAGATTGTCAAATAAATATTACCGTATTCTTTTTATTTCAAATAAATGTCTGTCAAAAAACAATCTGAACTTTTTTTCAGAGAAAAAAGATTCAATTTTAAAATTATCCGAGCGTAAAAAAAACGACACAGAGAAATACATTTTTCCTCGGATACTAAAAAAAAACGCGTATCTGTATTTTGACAGTTAAATTATTTCTCAGATTACTTCGATATAAAAAAAAAACATGCCTCTTGATGAAAGATAAAAAAGGAACTGTTTGCTTATTTCGACAATAAACGGATTAATGATAGCAAAGGGTATGTTAAACGGTTTTACTACCACAAATTTGGTTCCATCGGTAAAATTAATTAATCTCTATCAAAAAGCCTAAAAATGTTATCTGTTTTCAATATACAAATTATTAAAATATAAGACAAAAATATGTAGAGTTTATATAAACTTTTTATATTAAAATTCAATTTTAGTAGTTATTCTTAATTCTTACATACATTCAAAATTCTAAACACTGCGTAGAGCGTAGGTAATCATTTGATGATAAATAAAATTGACCCGGTTATAGGAAGCAGACTATGAGCCAATCTGCATTTTTCTTTGCGAACTAAAAAAATTATTCCGTCTGAATTTAATGACATCCTCCAATGTACTACTTTTTTTCTAAGAAAAGTACTCCTTAAAGTTTTTGGAAGACAACAGCACTGACCACTGGTACCCTTGGAAATTTTATGAGTGAGTTTTTATTTTATATAAATATTCGGTTATGTGCAGCGTATTATTTATGAGTAATATACCCACATTTTCATTTTGCTTCTTTTAGTATAGGTTGATTAGAGTTTAGAGATTAGTAAACCAAATATTATTTCCTATGGTAATCCGTATCGCAACATTTTGATGACGGGAAAGGTGATTCCGGCCAAAACCAGAGTAAACTACAGTCGATTTATGTAGGATCCTAGATCCTATTAAATCAATTCCGTCTTTCGACGGAAATAAAAGACAGTTGAGCACAGCGGAAAATACTTTAAAAGTATTCGAACAATTAGTCACCCCCTAACAATTTAGTTTGTATTTATATACAAGCAATCCAAAACAAAGTAGAGGGAAAAGCTAAGGATATACTTTGCTTAGCTGGAAACTCTCGTACATTTCTGGAAATGAAAGGAATCTTGCTAGAATCGTTAGGCGAATAAACAGGAACTTCCATTTTATATTGTAACTCACAGCTTTGGTCAACGAAGCAAAATGATTTATCAGTACACGTTTATTTCAATAAAGTCAAGAAAATCGTTCAAAATATTTTTTTTTTTTTCAATTTATTTTATTACGACTGAGACTGTGCTCATCTAGCAATTTTTCTTTCAAATACAATTTTTTATATATTTAGTAAAATTCACGTTTGTTGAGGTGTAACCCACTGGTTAGTCCCATAATTAATTAAACCTATTTACTAATTTTAGTTTGGTAAGTTCACTAGGTCAAGTGGCCTCGTTCTTTGGAGTCTTCTTTTAACGACCGGGTTGTCTATCATATGGCGAATATAAGGGTTCCCATGTTCCTGGAGCCTTATTTCGTGTTTTGCGGCATGCATTTTTTATTTCTTCTTTGATGTATTCCATCCGTAGGTCCCTGTGAAGGTCTTCATTTCTTGCGTACCACGGAGCATTGACGATGCTACTAAGAACCTTGTTTTGAAACGTCTGTATCATTTTGGCGTTTGTTTGCTTGGTGCATCCTCAGCATTTCGGCCATTTCGGCTTCAAAATTTGCCGATATAGCTACAGCTTATTGTGAATTGTAAGCTCAGAGCCTGATGGTTTGGCGTCTATTGGAAGGGGCTCCGTATCCTTCCAGTGGGCGCAAGTGTACGTACTGCTTCCTCGTGGCAACCACCGGTAACTGTAACCATTAGGCTGAATATAGACTTTTGTGACAGGCTAAAGTGTAACAGCATATGCCGATGGATGAATGGCTGATAGGTTAATTAGTCTATATATGCGGACTCTGGATACCAGGCACCCTCCAGTTTTATTTAGCCTTCCTGTAGTAAACCTGGGTGACTTTTTTATTCCCAGCAACTCGCAATAGTCAAATCAAAACGGTAGACGAGGCACGGGAAGGAATATACGGGAGTGGGTCTGCCCTCTCAAAGTCCTTGAGTCCCAACGCTACCGCTTTACTAGCAGAAGTAAATGTTATTACATCTAGGAGGGAGAGCAATGAGCCCAGATAGTATGTAACGCGTGTAGAAGTATTTCCTACAGTAGACATCTAGGAGGGAGAGCAATGAGCCCAGATAGTATGTATCACGTGTAGAAGTACTTCCAACAGTAAACATCTAGGCAGGAGAGCAATGAGCCCAGATAGTATGTCCCAGCAACTCGCAAGAGTAAAATCAAAACGGTAGACGAGGCACGGATAGGAATATACGGGAGTGGGTCTACCCTCTCGAAGTCCTTGAGTCCCAATGCTACCGCACTTCTAGCAGAAGTAAATGTTATTACATCTAGGAGGGAGAGCAATGAGCCCAGATAGTATGTATCACGTACCGGTCGGCAGTATTATCAGGTTCATTAAGAGCCTGAATATTGGCTGGACGGATAATTAAAACATCTAGGAGGGAGAGCAATGAGCCCAGAGAGTATGTATCACGTACCGTTAGGCAGTATTATCAGGTTCATTAAGAGCCTGAATATTGACTGGACGGATAATTAAGTAGGGCTTATGCACAAAAGATCTTTTAGGTCGCAGTGCGGGGTGGCTTGAGCCCCCACATGGCCCTCAAGTAATAATAATAATAATAATAATAAGCTCAGAGCTTCTACCTCTGAGCTAATACATTTTTCTGAACTTTATGTTAAGTTCTTCTTTTTCTTTTTGGCATGCTCTCTCCACTTGAGCTTGGCATCGAGGGTCATGCCAAGGTAGTTTGCTGTATTTGCATATGGCACTACTCGCGAGTTAATTTCTATAGGTAGGTGGTAAGCCTTTTGATAAGTAAAGTTAATATGCGTGGATTATGTCTCATTAAGTTTGATTCGCCAACGCTTTGTCCAGTTACAAACCGCATTGGTCATCCTCTGGAGTTTGCTCGTTGCATCAGCGATATTATTTCCAACTGCCATAATTGCTGTGTCATCTGCAAAGGTGGCTATGGTTCCTTCATTTGTGGTTGGTATGTCCCTTGTATATAGTAAATACAGGATCGGTCCTAAGACACTCCCCTGCGAGACACCGGCAGAGATTTTCTTCAGCTCAGAGTATTCATCCTCAAATTTCACTCGAAAGTGTCTATTGGATAAATAAGATCTTAGCATGGCATATAATTGTCTCGGTATATCTCTATGCAGCTTGTATTCCAGACCACTGTGCCAGACTTTATCGAATGCTTGCGCGACGTCCAGAAATATGCATGAGCATACTTTTTTACGTTCTAACGTTCTTTCAATTATGCTGGTGATTCTATGAACCTGTTCTATAGTAGAATGCTTTTTTCTGAATCCAAATTGATGTTGAGGAATTAGTTGTCGGTCCTCAATTATTGGTTTAAGTCTCTTTAGTAATAATTTTTTAAAGAGTTTCGACATATTTGGCAGAAGAGAAATTGGCCTGTATCATTTTTTATCGTTAGGTGGTTTATCAGGTTTTGGTATCATGATTACTTCTGCTACTTTCCATTGATGCGGAACATATTTTAACCTAAAGGTCGCACGATTATGTGTAGTAGCTTACGAAATCCTTTATTCAAAATATTAAATCATTGGCTAAACAAAAGCCACAATACAATCAATATGCCACGCTATAAATGCATTTATTGAACAGGATGCATTAGCAAGCAGCGTTTGTGTCGGGTCGTAGGAGACCATATTTTGGCTACGCTCAAGCCGCTAAACCACAAAACTAAGAGGAAAAAAACTTAATAACCAAATAAAATCGAATTTAAAAACAATTCGGAACAAATTAGTCCAAATAACCAACACGTCTCTATCTCTGAAATCTTTTTCTGGGGCTCTAGGCACTCCCAACTCTTTCGCAGTTCCCTTTTATCGTCCTACCTTACGCCGTTGCCAGCCAACTCGAGGACGTACGACTATAGACCCACTTTCGTTTAAACCACCTGCACATTGCATTGCTTCATGCCAGCCTATAGTACTGACATGAAAGGTGGGTCGGCCCATGGACTGCGCCGTTTGGTCGGTTATTATGTATTTTTATTACTACACAATTCACATACACAAAATACTTGTTTAACAACAATAAATATTTCCTTAGTATTCGACATCTGCGCCGTTTCGACATCTCCGCCCATTCCACCACTGTGCCGTTTGGTCGGTGAATATTGTATTATCCCAGTAAAAATGTTTACCATCATACGGTAACATTTGATACCGCCAAAAATGGTGAATGGTTAGTCACTAATTACCAAGAATTAAAAGAAAACATTATTTTACAACCTGGATTGTACAAATCAAAAAATTTCAAAAAGTGAAAATACTCAGTAACGATCCCGATCGACCAAAACAACTACCTAAACTAGGTTTAAATGTCTATAATTTCGAGACCATTAAACCAATTTTAGTGTATGGAGATACACTTATAGATAAGAAAACTATCAAAAATCTAATTAGGATGAATTATTTGTGCGAAAACGAGAAGCAAATTCTCGTAAATACAATTTACAATCACCAAGAAGGATTGTTGAAGCAAAATGAAAAGCTATCTGCAACAACAGTAATCAAGCACAAGATAATGACAAAAGATGAAACACCAGTATATAACATACTAGAACTTACAGATACCCCCATAATTTTAAAAGGGACGTAGAGGACTATATACAAAAAAAGCTGGATAGCGGAATAATCCGTAATTCAAGTAGCCTCTAGCCTCTATTATTTATGAATAATATCCTACACGGACTACTTAGTGGGAAAGATTTGCTATGTATTTTTAGACGACATTATAGTTGTCCGATTCAATATAGCCAATCACAAAGAAAATCTTCAGACAGTTCTCAAACGACTGTCAAATTTTAATCTACAGATTCAACTCGACAAGTATGAGTTTTTAAAAAAAAAAAACGAATTCCTGGGTCATGTAATCACAGAGAGTTAAGCCAAATCCTGACAAAATACAAAAAATTCTAGAGTGGCCGCTACCGACCACTCAGAAACAAATCAAACAATTTATCGGTTTGTCAGGGTACTACCGTCGTTTTATTCGGGATTACCAGAAAATCACAAAACCCATGACAAAATTTTTAAAAAAAGGCATAACCGACCCAGAGTACGAAAGATCGTTCAAAACACTACGGATGCATCGGAAAATGCTTTAGGCGCGGTGATTTCGTAAATGCATGATCAAGTAGAAAGACCAATTGCATTCGCGTCCAGGACTCTGAACAGTAGTGAGAATAAATACGAAACGAATGAAAAAGAAGCGCTGGCCATTATTTGGACAGTAAAAAAAATATAAATTCTAGCTTTACGGAAATAAGTTTACACTTCTTACGGATCATAAACCGTTCACGTTTATAAAATTTCGGAGAAAAACTCCAAAATTCTGAGATGGCGCTTGGAGCTTGAAAATGTTAACTACGACGTAGTATATACGTATACATTTTTCAGATCGCCCGATAAATTATTACAAGAACCAATTTATATTCAGGATTTCTAACTTAAATACCAAAATTAATGAGGAAATGTTCCCTAACTTCAAAAAGGTGATTATCGTGAAAGAATCTTTCAATGGAGGCGATATTACCAATATCCTAAAAAAACTCCATAATGGTAATCAATCAGCCATATTAGCCCCAGAGAGTCTTTACCAAAAAAATGAAGACTCATTTCGAGAAATTTTTTCTCATAAAGGCCACTTTGTGTTTACCACTAAAATAGTGGAAGATGTAACAAATTCGAATCGACAGGATGCAATCGTGAGAAAAGAGCATGAAAGAGCTCACAGAGGCATCAAAGAAGTAGAAAGTCAGATAAAGCGAGCATACTTTTCTCCAAACATCATAAAAATAGTAAGCAGTTACACAAATTCTTGTACCTTATGTAACATACATAAATATGAAAGAAAGCGAGTGTAGCAAGGTAGAGTAGCAGTAGCTCTCTATAACAATTCGATC
Source organism: Tipula helvola (assembly GCA_963556165.1). Taxonomy (NCBI): domain Eukaryota; kingdom Metazoa; phylum Arthropoda; class Insecta; order Diptera; family Tipulidae; genus Tipula; species Tipula helvola. Next base: position 289,003,604 of record OY744481.1, read on the forward strand.
AACTCATCAACTGTCTTCACGCCAAACGAGATAATTTGTAACAAAATCCAAAAGAATTTTGTTATCAGAATCATGGAAGTAGAGGTTTGGTGCGGTTTGTGTAGCTGGCTAGAGCTCTCGCTGCGGCGTGGGATTTTTCAAACTTACTTCCATGTTTGAATAACCGCATGAAGGATGAGAAAAACGACCAGACAAAATTAAAATTACTTTGCCACGTCCTTAGTGACTAATAAAATAATAAATAGGGTGCGTTCGTTGAGCGACGACAGTTTTAACCCCCGGCGATCTCCGTCATGACTGCCTATAGTCCTATGCCTTATCGTCGGGCCGCCTACCGGGATGCTGTTTCCCAGTCGCGGCGATGACCAACGAGGATAAGAGATGGAAGGACGCCCTACAGGCAGACCTAACCACGACCCCCGGAACGGAAATTGTAATCCCCGCCCGAACTACACATGTAGCGTACCGCCCCCAGCGCAGCCTGCCTTGGGGTAACGAGCGGCATGCTCGGCGACATACTAGGAAGGGCCGACCCCTCACGAGATCTACCCCACCATCACTTGATCATAAAAGTAAAAGAATTCACTCACTCATTGTGAGCAAACCACAGGAAGTTAAGCACAAAACGGATGGGTGTCCGTACATTACACCCAAAAAAAATGATCGTATTAAGGTCGTGACGGAACACCCACGCGCTACAATAAAAGATGATACAACTGTAACCTAAACCACGCGATTAAATTTTAATGTATTCACTGCACTATTAACGGTATTTAAAAAAATAGAAAAGGGGGATACCTTGGGAACAGCATGGAAATGGGTAGCAGGAAACCCAGATGCCGATGATCAAAGAATAATTAATACAACAAATATTAACTCATAAACGGAAATAATCAACAGTGCCGGATAAATGAACAGATCAACAAGAGAATACAGCTGTTACCAAATACGTAAATAAAGTAATAACCAGTACAACAATGGCTAACAGAATCGCGATAACTGAATTAAAAATGATCACGTCAATTATGGATATTGATACAATCAATAAAATTTTGGAAGATATCCAGGATGCGATTATTAGAACAAAAATAGCACTACCCAGCAACAAGATCCTTTCGCTGAAGGAAATAATTGCAGTAAAGAACATGTTCACTGATCAAGGGGCGAACATAACAATATCAGACAAAGCACTTAAATTCATTACACCAAAAATCGCAGTCAATGATAAAACGCTCCTTTACATATTAGAGGTACAAAAATTGGAAGATGAGACAACCACAGTAATAAGAGTAATCCCATAAATATCAATAACAGCATTATAGAAAATTATCCGCAATACCTTATTAGAAACAAACAAAAATTATTCACCACAACAAACTACAGTAGCTTTGTACAGAGACACGTGCTGCCACGTGGTATAAAGTAGAACCATCGGTTATAAAATATTGCTTTGAAATTAAATGCATAAAAACTACAAAAGCTTCCACTGTGATGGAAGCTCGCATGTCGTCCAACATGATCTAGGTGTATATGTGACCAAATCAGCCGGAATGCATGGTTTAAACCAGTACGCCTTATGTACGTTCATGCTAGTACAGAGGTATTTGGACGCAATTTTTTGCGTATTGCACGTTCCCCCGGGTGAGATAGGGCACGAAATATTTTAAAAACATTTCGACGGGTTTCGCCTCGAATAAAAAAATGTTTAATGTTGGTTGACGTTTCACACGAAATTTTACAGGCCGGAACCAAATTCAGGTACTAGATCGAATTTGCGTTTTTAATTAGGCGATAATTCGTTCTCCACTAACAGTTTCTTCAGCTCATCATCCGATGGTTCTAAAGAGGCTAATTTATCTAAATTGAGTGCAGTGTGACAGATAGCTGAAATTAGAAGTTCAAGTATGAGTTAAAACATTGCTTTCACCTTTAAAGAACCGTATATCTATCATAAATTGAGAGAAGTAGTCGAGCGTGATGATGTGGGCTAAGCTCTGGCTTAGATGCGACTGCGGTTGTCAATGTTATGTGAGCGGTGGTATTGGAAAATATTCTACCCTCGACCAAACGCCGAAAATGATTGGTGGCGCAATAAATGGGTAGCAGTTCTCCGTCGACGGCAGAATACTTTGTTCGACAGGTGAAAGATTTTTGAAGAAGAACAAGATAAATTTCCAACTACTACGATGCAACTGCTCCAATACAGCACCCACAGAAGCACCAGTAGCATTGGTGCTTATACGTCTGTCTTTGATATCCGTAGGATGGGTGAAGAGAGTAGCCTGAGCGAGAGCCGCATTAAATGATCGGTCCCCGAGGCGAAAAATGCTTAATTTTCTCTTTTCTCAATATGACAAAGAATGCCTTTAAGCATTTTCTATTTGCCCGCACACACCCATTATTTGTTACACTTTTATAAATTAACAAGCTTTATTATCTCTCATTTCATTAACTTATGTGTCTGACTAGAGTGACAAAAAACAAGTCGATTTAGTCTAACATATCGCAAAAAAATACCATAATTGATCAATCAACATACGCGCATATAAGATACATACATAGAAATTATTACGTTAGTGAATATATGCTACTTAAATCGTTCCAATAACCTATATGACAAATTATATTCGATAATTTATCAATAACACCCGTAATTTATCAACAATGGTGCTAACAGAAAAATCGATCAATATATTTTATATTCGTATTTTGTATATATCCAAACTAAAATAAAAAATTCATTTTGATTTGTTGCTGATTTTTTTTATTTATTTATTTATTTTATTTTTATTTTTTTTTTCTTGTTGTATCCATTTTTACTTTTTTTATTTTTGTTGGAGAAAAATAAAATTGATGAACGAATTTAGGGATTGATAAATGAAATAATGGTTGGGTATAAACAAGAAAAATGAAATAAAATGTATATATGGAAAACAGTCAAAATTGATTATGTTAATTTATCAAAAAATAAATTAAATATAAACCAACCAAAAAAGCAACGTAACAACAACAACAACAACAAACTACGAAGAATACAGATTGGCAAAAATGGAATTAAGAATTTATCATCATAAGACTGTTGAGTGGTCATAAAATAAACTATTTATTTTCGTTTATTTTTTTTTTTTGGTTCGATGTTTGAATACAAATATATTACATATTATTACAAAATATGGCAGTCAATTCTATTCAGTCATCAAGTCATTATTGGAAGGGACATGGGTTTCTTTTTTTTTTTGCTAGTGCTTTAAATAAAAATGGCTTCCAAATAAAATCAATTTATTACCTAAATAAAAACCATATTTAAGATTACTCCCCGCATTTGTCAAGAAAAATAGGTTTGACAAATCTTATATCCTGTAACGGTCGTCGATACGACATTTAGGATGTCATTTAAATTAGAAGCTCAGTGATTCCCGAGTAACAAATTTAAACCGCAGTTAAAATTTAACTGTTTATTTTTAACTATCTGGTTTTGTAAGGGTTAAAGAATCACTTTTAAAACTTTTAGCCGACATAATATGCGATATCTATATTATTTTAAACAAGCGGCTGAACAAGTTTACGATTCGATTGAACAACCCCATTAATTCCGATTACAAACGTGAAGTAATGTCAACAATTACTATGGTTCTTAACATGTTTCCCCATATGCTAGCAGTTATAAAAAAACTTCGATAGATCCACGAAAATGAGATAGCCGATACTAATAGAAACTTTAATTTTTACTCGGAATTTCATGACGACTAAAACTGTATAACGCACCAATAAATTTTGAAGATGTTGCATTAGTTTTTGTTTCTGACCGTGAAAGAAATATTCCAGCTGATATAGATTTCACTGTTTATCCCAATATAGAACATTCAAACGCATAATCCCAAACAATTGGATCATATGGAATTTCCTCTTTTCTTTCATTATCAGTTTTTTCACCAGCAGTTCTCTCATCAGTATTAAAATTTATTTCACAAAAATATTTTTACCTCAATGGTTCCGGCGGTAGTGGAAAAACATTTTCGTATCTGGCATTGAAACGGAAGATCTCTAATAGTAATAAAATGTAATGTGTGTAGCTTGGACTGGGATTGCTGCGAATCTGCTTTTTCGATTTAATGACTCGCTTTTCAGTATTCTCGCTTCCGCGTAACATGGATATTGTTAAATATCCTCAACTATCAATAAAAGACAATTCTTATGATCAATTGTCTATCTAATATAGGATGAATCACCGATGGAATCAGGTATTGCACCTCAAATTGTAGATTTGTTAAATCAAGTCTCATAGGATTTAATTGCTGATATTTTTGGGGAATTTAAAAATATGATATGGGACATTTGACTTTGGTTTGCAAGTAAATTCCCCAGATGAATACCTAAATTATTTGAACTCTTCTAGTTTGCCACCAACAGTTGTAGGGGGCCCCACATTTAAAATCCAAAGAAAGGTTGCATAGGTATGCTCTTAACAAATCTGTCTATGAAAAATAGGCTATGCAACGGTGTTAGGATTGTGAAGGATTTTAGTCGAAATTTTATTAAAGCGGAAATTTTTACTGGGCCACATTCCGAATGAGTTGAAACTGCCTCGAGCCCCAGAAAAATTGCATCGAAATAAATAAATAAACAAATAATAAAATTGTGCAATTACACCGGGGCCAAAATTAGTAAATTTAGCAAATTTAAATTTTTAGCAAAAAAGAAATCGTTGGAAACAATCGTTTCCAAGTGGAAGTTACTTTAACTAAAAGTTTAATTTAGCTGATTTTTTTTTCAATTTATACACCTCAAGCAACTAAATCGACTCAAACCTTCAGCGCTCTCAGAATGACGAATTTTTTACGGCTAAACCGATTTTCACAAGACATTATTTTTTTGAAAGCCTGATATTTTTACTTTAAAATGACAATATTTTCATGAAAATTGGTTCAGTATTTTTTTTTAAAAAAAATAGATATGCGAGCCCACATGACCAAAACAGTACTGCGAAAATCGCTCGCCTGGGCGCCGGTAAACCGGTCTCTCCTACCATTACCATCAAGACATATTTTGCACACGTTAGTGAATAGAACGGACCTCCATTGTTCTATGCTCCAATTGATGTGTTCGTGAGCAAATTTGAGTCGCTCTTTTCGGTGGCGTGCTGCCAATTTTGGGCCTTTAGCGAGCCGCCTTAGAGTGAGATTGGCTTCCTTTAAGCGTCTTCTTACTGTCCATTGACTAACAGCTACAACTCAAACTTGGTTTAGCTTGTGCTACACAGCGACGCTCGTGAGATGGCGATTTCGCAGTGAAGTTAGGATGATAAATCGATCGACGCTCCCAGATACCGGCTGGTTTGTGGTCTCCGATTGAAGATACTAGTTTCCTGAAACCTTTTGGATACTCCTGAGACAGCAGATTGGCTAATGTTGAGCTGACGAGCGACTTCACGTTGATTTCGTCCTTCTTGCAATAATGCAACAACTTGTGCGGCTTTTTATGGAGTGGTAGGTATCCATGATTTTGAGGGAACAACGAATGAATATCGGCCAACGTAATATTATACAGGAGATTGCATCACACCAATTGTTTTCACCGAAACATCGCATTTTGCTAAGATTGCTTTAATTTGAAAAGTACTGTATGGATTTTAATTATAAAGGTGTCCTTGTAAAGACAAAACACTACGCCCCGAATTTATAGTCGTAACTATTGCTATTGCTATAGCAACGATTTTCGAAAATCATTTTAAAATCAAGTATAAAATTCGATACGAATTTCGAATTTACTTTCTTGTCTTGGATATATTGTAGCAACGTTTATAGTGATGGATTTGGATCAATATAACCATTGTTGCATTACAAATGAATCTTATAGTGAGGTTTATAAATACGAAAACTGTTACTATAACAGTAGTTGTAGTTGTAGCAACGACTATAAATTCGGGCCTAAGACTGGCGACTCACCAAATTAGTCAAAACGTTTTAGTTTATATTAGGCAAGACAATTTGCCTAAGCGCTCACACACACAATCAAGCATATTGTTTTTAGTCAAATTGTTTCGTGTTGCTTTAAACATTGGTGTGGTTTGATTTTATACATAGAATATAAAATGTCGTCGGAGTCAGAGGATGAATTTGTATTATGTGCATATTATTTTATAAAGTGTAGTGAACAGCGAAATAAAGTAAACTTTTGGGTACATCCCATCAATAAGATACGATCAGAAAAAAATACTTTATGTAAATTTTATAATGAATTGCCGATAAATTTCATAATTACGTGCGTATGAAACCTACCACGTTTGATTTGTTGTTGAATATTGTTGGGGCAAGTTTGCAGAAATGCGACACGAATTATAGAAAAAGTATTACTCCCGAGGAAAGACTGTTTGTAACTTTAAGGTAAGAATCTTTAATTTTATTATTGCATTATAATAACCTACTACAGCATAATTAAAGAAAGTGGTGAATGTTACCTAATCGATTAGGTAATGCTCACTACTACTAATCGATTAGGTAACATTCATTACTTTCCTTTTCCATTTCGTCAGGCAGTTCGTTCAAAAAATTTAATGTGTGTAATTTAAATTTTCTTTTGTTGTGCTCGCCTAATTTTGCTGTATCCGGCAATAACGACTTAAAAAAAGGAGCATTGCATCCTCCGGCTCATTTTTTTTTGTAGATTTGCTTTTTAGGTAATCGATCATCGGCTCCACATTTTTGTTTGTTTTTCCTGTGGGGGAGGCAGCTCATTTAAATGTGATTCATCGTATTCGAAGGGCAAATCATTTAGATTTGGATACTCAATTAAAGATAGTTCTTCGGTGTTTGAAATATCCATATTGCCAGTTGAATGCCTATGTTGATGTACAAAATCTTTCAAGAACTCCATCGAATCCTTGGGGGTTCCACTTTTTTCGCTTTTTGCTGGCCGATCCCGAAGCTATGTCTTTATTTTCTCTGACCACTTTAGCGTAGCTATTCCGCAAACTGGTCCACTTAGATTTGCAATCTGAAACTAAATAAAAATATAAAAATTATAAAAAATTGAGATAAACGACGACTAGTAATAATATGTATTTTAATTCAATATATTTATTTATATACATATAATTTACAGATTTCTTGCAACTGGGCATCACTCCAGTTCGCTGCGCTATTAATTTAGATTGGGAGCTTCAACAATTGAAGCAATTGTTATAGAGACATGCTCAATCATATGGAAACTCGTTTCACCAATATATATGCAAAAGCTAGATTTACAAAACTGGAAAGAACTAAGTGATGGATTTGAAAAACATTGGATCTTTCCCAGCGTCCCAGCTTAGTTGGCTCCGAATTTTACAACTATAAAAGTTTCCATTCAATCTTACTTCAAGCGGTTGTTGATGCTGAAGGAAGTTTTGTATGTGTTGATGTATGGGATTAAGGACGTAGCAGCGATGGAGGATTTTTCCAATATGTATTCAACATTTGGAAAGGAGTTAATGAATGATACATTAAATTTACAACCGCCGCAAAAAATTTCTAATGAAATACCCGAATTGCCGTTTGTGTTTGTGGGTGATGAGGCATATCCATTAAAACGTAATCTTTTACGGCCATTTGAACGTAAATCGTTGACTAGGGAAAAACGTATATTTAATTACCGCCTTTCGCGAGCTCGTCGTTTTTGAGAGCACTATTATTAGTATGCCAGAAAATGTTGAAAAATTTGTCCAGGGCCCTGATTCTCTAAAAAATAAGATAATGTGTAAACGTGTAAACTTGCAAAAATCGAAGCTTACTTTAATGAGTTTGCAATTTTTGATTTTATTTGAAGAAGTAGCCAATTCGAAAAATTGCAATCTCATTAAAGTAAGCTTCGCTTTTTGCAAGTTTACACGTTTACCCAATATCTTATTTTTTAGAGAATCAGGGCCCTGGCCGGTTGTACTTTACACAATTTTATTAGCAAAATAGAAAATGGTGGTAATAACTCAATAGCCGAAGTACATAATTGCTTAAACTCAGCCGAAATTTATGAGATGGGATAATTAAGTAATGCACATAAAGCCACAAATACTGCTCTTACAGTCCGAAATAATTTTACAATTTACTTCAATTCGCCTGCCGGCTCTATGCTATGACAAAATAATTATATTTAATTTTTATGTAGAATTTTTTTTTGAAATAAAGTAATTTAAAATACTTGCCACTACTATTCATTTCCTTTGCCACATACTCCCACATCTTTGAAATTATGTTGCGATCGCCGTGTTCCTTCATCTTATAATTGTACATGGCCGGCCTGAATTGAATTAAATTTATCAACTTTTCACCATCACATTCCGCCATTGGGTGCTATAATAATATTAATAATTATATATATTATATTTATCAAAATATATTAATCAAAAAACAAACTTTATTAAAAATATTATTAACTAACCTCAAAACTCGGCAACAGGCTTGCTGATAAATTTGACAAGAATATTTAAATAAAATATATTTCAATTTAGTAAAATTATAAATATTAAATTAATTAAATATTTAATTATAATTATTTATATATAATTATTGAAATTATTGATAAAATAGTCGTATTTTCGTTATTTTTATTAACTCCTTACTAATTTTGACAACACGCACTGCTTTTTGCTTTATAAAACAGCGACCACGAAACGACTTCAAACATGTTTTTTCCTTGATTCAAGCAGTTTTCTCTTGTTTTGTTTTGCTTTGTTTCAGTGTGAACTAACGTATTTGTTTATAGGCTATGGTCACCTTCAAATCTTCAATCATGTTTCGTTAGTCAAATTTGACTTAACACAATTTTGTTTTATTATGTGTGCATGGAGCCATAAAGCACAATAGAATGATTGCCGTTCTATGTTTTATGAAACAAAACGTTTGAAGTAAAATTGTTTTGCCTGATTCAATGTGCACAGCGCTATACAATCGTATATATTTTGACCGCATGGCGCTTTAAGACAAGAAAAAAACGTTTTAACTGATTCGGTGTGTTTCCCTTAGGCTGGAAAAGTTCAAAAAAAGTTGTTTTACGAAAATCGGTTAAGCCATTTAAAAAAAATATGCCTTTTTGATGCGCGCGGATTTGAGTCAATTTAGTAGCTCTGGAGTGTACAATGCAATTGCTGTTGTAAATTTAAAAAATTTACCAAAGCAATACGCTTTTCATTTATTTCTTCTTAGTCTGTCTGCGAAACAAAAAAAATTACCGCATAAAAAGTTAAATTGTTGACCTTATATTCACCACAAAATGTTAATTGGTCACAGACCAGTTAAAATTTATAACTTCTTGTTACATACCACTAACATCATACCTTTAGGTACTTGAATTTTTGGAGGCTTATTTTTAAGTAATCATTAAAGATTTTTAATCATCATAATTATTCGTTACTAAAGTATTTTGATATTAAATATTATAATTTAAAATTAGTATTAGTTTCAGATATTCTAATTTATTTATTAATTAATCAATTTTATTTCTAAAGATCAACTTAACTTTTAACGTTAACCTTAAAGTTGATTCTAAAATCATCATTAAGGGTTGTTCATACAAGTTTACAAAAAATGATTTAAATTATCATTTTTCTGGCTCTCTTGTTTGCAAATTCATTGATAATTTCATTAAAAGTTTAATTTAAGTTTTCTTTAAATTTATTCAGTGAAATCACTAAATCTTTTTTTAAGGATTAATTACTTTTTACAAGAATTCTGCAGCACTTTTGCAGTCGAGATGAACAGTTTTTAGTTCGTCAAGAGCAAGAATAATCTCCTTAATTTGATTTTTTACTGCTTTAAAACTTTTAAAGTGACATTCCCAGCGAGTATTGGCTTGGTGGTTTGAGACTTATTTTTAAATGTTTTGTTTGAATTTGTAAACGCTTTGTAGATGCAGCAAAGTTTTATAAAGATTGTTTATGTTAATGAAAAAGTTCTGTGTTTTAATTGAGTTCCTAACACTGTCGCCGATCTATGTTAATGATAGTGTAGGTTCGTTTGATGAATAAATTCGTACAATGTATACAGCACCACAGTGTAAAAAAAATAAAAAATTTAATATTTCATTTTAAAATATTGCTTTATTTATTAAGTTTACAATTACGTTTACATATTTGCTTATTTTTGTTACCAGGGCCCTATTGCACCAACTACTTATCACTTATTACTTATCAACTTATCAAAAGTTAGTTTTTTTGATTATGATAAGTAATAAGTGTTTCACCAAAAGTAAAAAAAAATCACTCACTTATCAATTTAGAAACTTATCAAATTTTGATAATGATAAGTGATAAGCGTTGCACCTCAGAATGTCTGTAACTTATCAAATGACAAATTATCAAATTTTTATGATAAGCTGTAATGATCCATAAGTAGGATAGAACTTGGCTACTTATCAACCGATTTGGATGAAACTCGACAGGTACAAGGAAAATGGGATTCTAAAATGATTTCTAGATGAAGTTCTGGAATATGTCCAAGTATGATGAAATGAGATTCAACGTATTTGAATTGATTAATAAACTGTTGTACTGCGGTGCGCTATACGCGATAATTAAGTTCTGTATAGCGACTCACTAACGTATTCAATCAAATATTCACAAAATATTCATCACTCGTTCATCGCCACAATATATCAATCACGTATATTAGTGCGCACATCCACACTTCACACTGTACCTACATAAACTCAACATATCGTCTGCACCAACAAGCAACACAACGCATAATTCATTTTACTACAGTGTGCAATCTAAATAATTCATTTTCTCTTTGTTGTTCATCCGCTTCAAAACCATTCGCTCGGAATACCGAATATTCCATTTTACTTGTACACATTGTTTTTTGGTTTTCGCTATAGTATACGGACACATTCGGTGTTCTTGTTTCGACGCGAGTTTCATTCCGAGAAATGGAAACACAACAAAGTAAAGAATTCCGAGATATGGAAATGCAACAAACTAAAGATGATCATAATACAATTTTATATTAACAACATAAAATATTTTCATTATTATTATAAGTTAATGGATCATATTTTATATAAATCACAATTATTGTTTTGTCTAACAAAATATAATTTTAATTAATAAGCAATAAGAATTATCAGATATAAAATAACATGTTGAAACATGTTTATAGAATATGTAAGAAAAGAAAAATCATGTAAAGAAAAAACTTAAGAAAAAAGCATTCAATAAACTAACTCCAAAGAGCACAGTACTAAAATATTGATTCCCGGCTCTAAAGAGACCGGCTTTTAAAAAATAATTAAATTGTTTTTAGTTTAAGTAAATGTGAAGAAAATAAAATTTAAATAAAAGTTAAATAAATGTTTTTTTTATATTTACATTAATTGAACAACATAATTCGCGCGCAGTGCTACTTTGTTCACCCCATAACTAAATTATTTAAATTATTAATAATAATATAAATTTCGGGAATTAATATTAAGGTGAAATATTTATCAATACAATTAATGGGAAATATCAGTATAAACTTAACCTATTTGATCCCACTGTACCTGTACGGGTTCAGAAAAATAACTAACTTTACAACGCCACTCATGCGGTATTTAATGTCAAATTTCGATTTGTATTCTATTGTTATAAGATTTTTAGTTCGTTTATCATATTTAAAAAAATAATCCATTTCGAGAAAGGATTTTGAGTGTTATAAAATATTAGAAGTACAAATATTTTACACAATTTGTTATTGGTGTGGTAAAAAATGGGTTAATTTGATTGTGAAGTGATAATATGAAATATAAAAACAAAACAATTGTAAATCTAATCAAATTGGAACCAAATAAAGGATTTCCAATGAAAGTGTAATTACATAAGTAATTGAGTTTTTTATTACAACTCAAAGAAAAAACCAACAGCAATAATAATATAGGTGCTCATCCTATAATTCCTTACGATTACCACCTCTGGTTTCAGCAGGAACATGGCCCGAGTTTTGAAATGTTTTCATCACCCAATCTAACCGATGTTTAGTTATATCTAAAATTTTTAGAAACGAATTTTGACACACGGGTATGTTTTGTTTATCCTGATCGTATACGAAACATCTTATGTGGGTTGTTTTTATATTGATTTCGAATTTATATTATAGATATAGTTTTTAACACTTTAAACCAAAACTACTAAATTAATTAAATAAATACACATAATTTCAAGACGATATTATTCTACGGACATTTCCTAAATGACTGAAAAGGAACAGTAAAAAAGTATGTAATAAAGTAAGAATGGGAATTCGCTATGGAACAGCAAGTATTCCCACATGGGTCCAATGTGTTATAAGAAATATTCCGCCATTTTATAATAATATGAATAAATTATAGCAGTAATTCCTATATTGCACTATTCTAATGTAAATTACAAAGTAAGCCATGCGTATAGTTCATTTTATAATCTAAATAGCACGGAATACAACAATTGACTGCCATAACCTTATAGGAAAGAAATTAGTATTTTGTTTTCTCCATGTAGTACAGTTTGTTTAAAATGGCACGCTCACTAAATAAAGAAAAAAAATTAGTGATTTTGCAATTAGTGAAAGATAAAAAAGTAAGTAGTTTTAACTGGAGTAATATTATTGATAATTGCAGTCACTTAACATTTTTAGAATTTAAGAATAACAGTTTTTTTACCATTTTGTTTTATTTTTTTTTATTCATTGAAAACATAAATTTTTTATGTTAATTGAAACGTAAAATAACTTCATTTTAATCGAATTGTATACTTACTTACTTTCTAGGCTGTATTATTTGGTTTATTCCAAAACAATTCTACACAAAATGGTGATAAAATTAAAGCGTGGACGGAAATATTAATAAAGGCGCAGTCACTCGGATTAGCAAAAGCTAACCGTAGTTGAACTTATGCGCGCGATCATTTATTTGGTCAATGAAAGAGCAGAACATTGGTATGGATATATATTATTATACAATATATAAAATAAAATAAAAAAAATTTTTTAAAGGCTAAAAGGGATAGAGAAACAGGCACTGGTGGTGGCAAACAAGCCATTCTTGATTGTGTTGACGAAGAAATTCTGAGCATCCCGGGTTCAGACTCTGCTATAGTGGAAGGGTTGGGTTTACCAGAAGCTGGTGGTGTTCTTGAAGCTGATGGTGTTCCTGAAGCTGGCGTTGTTTCTGAAGCTAGTGGCTCACCTAATCAACGGTTAAAATCAAAAACAAATAAACGTAAAGCACCGGAAGCGGCAGAAACAATTAACTCTTTGAAAATAAAATTGTTAAAAACAGAAATTTACAAAAACCAATTGAAAATATTAAAACTAGAAAGAGAAATGAAAATTCCACTATCTATTTATACTCAGAATTAGCTTAAAGCAAATAGTGGTAGTGTCGGTGACATTTCCAGCGTAGAAGAAAATGATTATCCTAAAGCAGATCATGAATAACCTTTTAGATAATTAGTTCTCTTTCCAATTGCAGTATTTCCAAATCATAATTATATATTGTACTATTCTTTCATTCTTTATTGTTATATATATTATATACACTATATGTGTTGTTCCATCGATGTCACCAGCTACCTGAGGGAAACTACCCATCTCAAGAAACTTCATTTTTCTTTTTGACATACTCCGCGAGATTTTTAGGGGTTTCCATACTTTTTCCTCACCCTGTATATATTTCAAACAAATACCAATTCTATTAAGCAAGTGCTGCATTTGAAATGCAGAAATTATCTAATTACGGGTATAATAACGAGAATTGGAATTGATTTGCAAAAAATTGATTTTGAATTGTAAAAATCAACAAATTTGAAATATTAAAAATTGAATTAGTTTTTAAAATATTTGAATTTATTCTACATTTAATTGAAGTAACTTTGAAAAAACATGAATATACTTTGGAAAATATTGATGATGAGTTGGAGAAAATTATAGATGAACTACAAACAATTGAAGATCATTTCCAAAATAGTGAATTTGACCTGCAAAACCTATATATATTACCGACAAATTCACGAACAAGCAATTTTGAAAATGCGATATCTCGGTGAAAAAAATACATATTTGAGCAAACTCAAAGGCATTTGAAGGAAGAAGACTTGTATTATAAGATCCCACTCATGAACTTTTGAAGAAAAAAAAATCGTGGTGCTAGATAACCTCAAATATGTCAAAAAACAGTGTTTTGTGCACTTTTAGGTTAGAATATCTCAAAAACCTGACGTGATAGAGCAATTCTGAGCCCAGATTCGGATTCAGCGTAAAAAATTACTTCGGAAACAACTATTCATTGTCAAGTGGCACCAAATTTTTAAAATTTTGCAGGGTAGTGTTATTGATAAGTTAAAACTTTTGGTGCAACAGAACTACGAAAAACTTATCAAAAACCTCAAACTTATCGCTTATCCAAATATTACTTATCATTTATCATTTCGCGAATTGGTGCAACTTAATTTTGATAAGTGAGTGCTTATTACTTATTATAACTCAATAAAATACTTATCAAATTTCAATTTGGTACAACAGAAAATTATCAAAAATTATGATAAGTTGATAAGTAATAAGTGATAAGTAGTTGGTGCAACAGGGCGAGGTCCCAGATCTGCTACCAATAATCCAAAAGCGATTTTAAATCATGGCCTTCTTCTGTATGTGCTACTGCAATATTTTAATTTACAGGCTCGGCAAAATTGCGAATGGTAAATATTGTAAAAAGTGGATATTCTCGTACATAAAACGCAGTATATTTTGTTTAGTGTAAAACTCGCGCACTCACTAGTGCAAGCAGAAGAGACGGGTACGTGGCAGAATTGGAACACGAAGAGTACAGACGAGCAAGAAGACAACTAAAACTAGAAATAAGCAGAAGCAAGCGTCTGAAATGGGAAAACTTGAAACTAGATGTCAACACGTAACCCTGCGGCTTGGGTTACAAGATTGTGATGCGCAAACTAAGATCCCAAGAGCCCAGCCCAGTAATGGACGCAAGTCAAACGTGGCATATCGTGAATTCTCCGTTCCCGAACCCTCTAAACGACAATCGGCCACCTTACCCCGATAAACCGGAGGAAGTACCAGTTTTCACGGTAGAAGAGATTCAGCAAGCCGTCACAGCACCAGGCTCAGACGGAGTGCCCATGAAAGTTATGAAGGTGATAGCTAGATCTCATCCGGAGGTACTTCTATGTACATCAATGTCTCGAGGAAGGAGTTTTCCCTAAAACCTGGAAAACTCAGTAGCTGGTTCTCAATTTCTCATAAATAAAAAGAGGGGCGACCCAAACTCTCCATCAGCACAGAGACCTCTGTGTATGATACAGCGGGAAAACTATTAGAGCCACTACAAAATTCGTCCTATCGCACAGTCGATAAAAACAAGCAGATGCACTAAAATATTCACTGGAATGGTTCATTTAGATCTTGAGAACGCTTTCGACATCGTATGGATCAACGGTCTGTTTCATAAGATGGTTAAATATAACATCCCCATTTACTTAATAAAAGTGTTAAAATCGTTTCTCACACAGCGTAACATTTTTGTTCAAATAAGAAGACCTTTAAGTCATATAATTTATGTATGTACATATACATTTATCTAAATAAACATATGTAACATATAGAATATACCATCTAACAACAAATTAAATTTTAATTTCTTGCTTTTAAAGTTAGATTAAGTTTTTAATTAGGATTAAGTTTACATAATACATACTACTACATTATTACAAATGTAACAAATTACTTTCATTTATTTATAAAAATGTACACTACACAAATACCTTTCAACTGCTGTAAACTTTCTTTTAAGTATTGTCAATTTGTCATGTAACTACAAATTTTGAATTTTGTAAACTTCGTTGTAAATTTTTAAAGACCAAATAATAAAAATAAAAAAAATAAAAAATAACCCTGAACAAACAATGAGAGCCCTCCTTGAGTTGCTATGTGGTAGTTTGATTTCGTACGGAAAAGTTCGGTCTACTCTTCAGGTAGCTACAATCAAACTACAAAAAAAAAATTCTCACTTCATACATAAAGTGTGAGGTAAGAACTAGTGATTGCAATCCCGGACCGTTTTACCAATTCCGGGATTACGGGATTGAGATATTTTAAATCCCGGGATCCCGGGATTAGGGCTACCCATGCAAATGAACAAAAAAAAAAAAAAAACATTATATATATTTTAAATAATTCAGGGTAAAGGCTAGTACTCAGATCAAAACGAAACGAAATTTTAACGCGGTCTCCAAAAATCTATTTATTTTCGTGCGAAACCGAAATTAAATTTTTTTTGGAGAGTTTTTTTTTGACATGATTTTAGTTTATTTTATGAAGCAGTCCAAGCGTTTTTTTGTGTTCTCGAGTTTTTAGCTCGGTTGTTATATTAACAATAAGGTTCCCGACCATGGAAGAAAACAATTTTGATTCGCAGTACGATTACTGCGAAGAAGATTTAATTGATAGTGTTAGTAGCATTCGCGAGGAGATTGAACCCGAGCCTCCTAAAAAAAGCAAAAAACAACGAATTCAAAAACCTGGGTTTTCACAATCAGAAAAAAGAAAACTTGCTCAAGAAATAGAGAAAAGGGAAGCTATTTGGAGCCTCGAGTCAAAACTCCACAGGAATTCATATGCCGTTTCTGCGCAGTGGAAAGAAGTGGCAAGCCTTATGAAGAATGAAGAAACCAGGTAATTTATTTATGAAAATACATTTATATATGTATATGTATAAACATACATTTCTAAACTGATCTATTTATTTTACAATATAACCAGTTGACGAATGCAAAAGGGTTTGGAGGTCGTTGCGCGACAGTATGCGCTATCGAATGACTAAACAAAAGTCAGGCAGTCACGCGGATTTAGAAAGTTCATACCACTCTCCAACTGTGGATGAGGACTGGGAGCTATCAGATGTGATGGTTTTTTTAAACCCGTTGTCATCGCAACAAAAACGGAGGTAATTATTTTATTAAATTGGAACTAATGTAAAATAACAGAAATATAATCCTACAGTGTATATTGATGTGTTTTATAATTTGCAGAACATTTTCGGGGTCGAGTAGCAGTACTACTGCCAATAGCAGCCGTAATTTTGACCTGGAGGATTCTGCGGCGATAGCTGCCTCTATTGAAGAGAATAGTCAAAAATCGAACTACTTATAACGCCTGTAGTGGGGCGTCAGATGGGAATAACAACGAAGGGGCTCTATCGTAGAATAAATGCAGAATAAATTCACGCCACGATTTCTGTTTATGGCGGCACACAATAGAGCCTATGTGCCGTATTTATTAGCGCACGTAAAAACAGGTTAACAATCCACTTAAATTAAATTAAGTTCCAACACCACAGATTAAATAAACTTAATTAACTTCACGTAATTTAATGGTATCAAATTAATTTCGCGTCGCACTGTTTGTATTCATTAGAATATTAATATTTATTAATTAATTATGATTGATTTTTTGTTCTCGCATGAAGAAGATGTGTAGCGTACCAAATGTAGACTCTGAGTGTATTTTTCTGTATAGAAAAATGGCGTGTGTCAAAAACTCAAAAATGAATGTGAAAAGGTTAAAAACTTAGCATGATATTTCTGTTTCAGCAAAAATCGTATTTTGCTGAATGAATGATTTGCGAATGTCGACAATAGATGGTGTGAGTAATTTCGGTTGCTGTATTAAATTGTCCATGATATTTATTTAATACCAAATAGTGAACTGTACTCAAATATAGGGAAATATATTATTTTCGTTGAGTACAGATGCAAACCATACAACTTATGTAGGTGTCACTATAAACCGAAAAGACTGTTCAAATACAATTATATTTGAAATTTGAAATGCATTACATTTCAAATAAAATATGATAATAATTGTGGCGAATAAACGAATGAAAATGCGCGATTTGAATGAGAGAATCGCTACATGACTCCCCCTCAAATAAAATCCCTCCATAAAGAAATTTATTCGGCTGAAATGCGGACAGTTTTAGTTGTACGACAAACTGATTTTCGTTCATTAGAATACAGTATGCCGTAAGCCGGTTTGAGCCGGTCGATTGAAATGGTTTGGTTTTTACCATTAATCAACACGGTGAATTGTTTGCGAAGGCGTCGAATGACTTTGTATGGACCTTCGTATGGAGGTGATAATCCGGTGCGAACCTTGTCTGTTCTTACGAACACAAAATCGCAATTATCGAGCGATTTTGGAATAAAAACGTCATCTTGTTTAGACTGACGAGTTGATGTTGGTACAAGGTTTTGCATTGTGTGTCGTAGTTGGTCGATGACTGTGTCGGCGGTTGGTATGGGTGAAAGAGGATTTTCGACAAAGAATTCACCAGGTAGTTTAATGGTTTGACCGTAAACTAACTCTGCCGGTGAGCACTTTAGATCTTCTTTCACTGTTGCTCGGATGCCAAGTAAAATGATTGGGATTTCCGAGCTCCAATGAGTTGTATTGCTTCTGGCCATTAACGCGGCTTTGAGTTGCCGGTGGAAACGTTCGACCATGCCATTGGCTTGTGGGTGGTAAGCCGTTGTACGTATTCGAGCCAAGGAGTTTCGTTAACTCGGTAAAAAGCTTGGACTCAAATTGCGTTCCCTGATCAGTGGTGATATTTAGGGGTACGCCGAATCGAGATACGTAATTGTTGACGAATGTGATGGCAATGGTTGCTGCAGACATATTGGTCATACAGTACGCTTCGGGCCAACGAGTGAAACGATCGACACAAGTAAGTAAATATGTGTATCCATTAGATGGAGGAAGTGGACCTACTATATCTATATGGATATGTTCAAATCGACCAGATGGAATTTCGAATTTACCATGGGGTGATTTCGTGTGGCGTTGTACTTTAGAACGTTGGCAAGATAAACAAGACTGAGCCCAATTGCCTACGTCTTTGTTTATACTTGGCCAAAAGTAACGAGCAGCGATCAATTTACGAGTTGCTCGGACACCCGGATGCGAAATGTTGTGCAGTGTGTCGAAAATTGTTCGACGTAATGATTCTGCAATATATGGGCGATTGTATCCAGTGGATGTTTCGCATACAAGTTCAAGGCCGGGAAGTTTAAAAAGTTCTAGTTTCAATGATGAACTATTGTGACATTCGGAACCAGAAAGTAAATTCTGAAGTTCTAGGTCAACTTTTTGAGTGTTTGCAATTTTGATTAAGTCGAAATGTGTTTCGACTGCGGCCGATTCGTTGTCGGTAGTGCGGGATAATGTATCCGCGACAACGTTGTCATGTCCGGAAACATGTTGAATGTCCGAAGTAAATTGTGTGATATAATCCAAGTGGCGTGATTGCCTCGGATTACGTTCAGTTTTTGACTGAATCGCTCGTGTCAGAGGTTTGTGGTCGGTGAAGATTGTAAATTCTCGACCTTCAACAAAGTATCTGAAGTGTTTGACTGCCAGATAAATTGCGAGTAATTCCCGGTCGAATGCGGAATATTTCTTTTCGGCATCCGAGAGCTTTTTCGAAAAGAATCCCAGGGGCTCCCAACACTCGCTATGGTACTGTTGCAGTACTGCACCGACGGCAGTGTTCGATGCGTCAGTAGTCAAACTGAGCTTTGAGTCGCTCAGTGGGTGTGCCAGAAGTGTTATCTGTTCCAATTCAGTTTTCAACGACGCGAATGCTTGTTGGCATTCGTCGGGCCAAGTGAAATTCTTAGCTGTCTTGGGCTTTTTTAGTAAAGCAGCCAAGTGACCGTGAATTGGGGCGAGTGTTTGTGCGAGTTTCGGTAAAAATCGATGGTAGTAATTTACCATACCGACAAATCGTTGAATTGTTTTGATTGAAGTTGGAGCTGGGAATTCTCTGATTGCGTTAATTCGTTCTTCTGATGGTAAAATACCATCAGGTGTAATCTTGTGGCTGAGGAAATCAAGAGTGGTTACGCCAAAGACGCATTTTGCGCTCTTGATATGAACATCAAATTGTGCTAACTTAGTGAACAATTGTTCTAAGTGTAATTTGTGTTGTTCCTCAGTGTGTGAAGCAACAAGAATATCGTCTATGTAGACGAAGACGAAATCTAAGTCACGAACAACTTCGTTCATGAAGCGCTGAAATGTTTGTGCGGCGTTTCGTAGACCGAATGGCATTCGAGTGAACTCGAAGAGGCCAAATGGGGTCGTAATTGCCGTTTTGTGTACATCTTCAGGCGCTACGGGAATTAAATGATATGCTCTGACTAGATCAATCTTGGAGAAAAATTTTCGTCCATGTAAGTTCATGGAAAAATTTTGGATGTGAGGTATCGGGTAGCGATCCGGTGTTGTGACCGAATTTAATCGCCGATAGTCCCCACATGGTCTCCAATCTTGATCTTTCTTCTTTACCATATGGAAAGGACACGAAACGGGAGATGCCGATGGCCGACAAATCCCTAATTCCACCATGTGCTGAAATTCAGTGAATGCAGCTTTGTGACGGATTGAATCTAGCCTACGTGGTCTTGACACGGGCAGATGGCCCTGCGGTGACCAATGTGGTGGACCACGTTGTGTCGGACTGGTAGATTGTAGTTCGGCTCTGCTGTTAAAGAAGGAAATTGCTTGAGCAGAGGTGCCGTAATCATTGTTTGACCAAGAAATGGATCGGTGTCGGTGTGTCGACACGAACCATGGCGGCATTGATGACAGCTTAGTCGCTGAATCAACCAGCCGTTTATTCTTGAGGTCAACAAGAAGTCCGAATTTGCAAAGAAAGTCGGCGCCAATGATCGGACGATTCACAGCAGCTATGATAAAAGCATGCGTGAATGTTCGCTTAAGTCCGAGATCCACCTGTAACAACTTTGTGCCGTACGTGTGGATGAGTGTGCCATTGGCGCCGAAAGGACTAGATCGGGGTTTCGTTTATGTACTGAATATAAATGTTTGAAATTTGCGACTGGAATAACCGACAGGTCAGCGCAGTATCGATTAAATAAGTTAATTTAGTTAGATTGTCGAATATATGTAGACGAGTTGAGAAATGGTTGTTTGACGTGGCAGTTGAAATGTGGGTGTTTGACGTAGTGGTCAGAACCCCGTTTATCGCTTAGTTTTTTGATTCGGTCTCAACATCATGGCTGGCCGTTGATTTTGGTTTTGCGCCAGTTGCATGGATGGGTGCACTTTTTTGCAGCCTTTCCAAATTCTGAATGATACCAACATAAACCACGCCGGTTGTTGTTGTTATTGCTGGCTGAACGTGAGCGCGATGAAGATCGTCGCCCTTGTGACCTATCTCGACACAAGCCATCCATTCTGGCTTCGAGTCGTGCTAAGCGATCTGCGATTGTGCCGCTGTTCGAAGGAGCTCGATTGTCTCCACTGCGGCACGATACGTCTGTACCGTTGATCTCGACTGTCTATTTTGGTTTGTGTTTTGTTGCATTTGGTGGACCTGGCGATGTTGTTGTTGACCGATGTTTATGATAGCATACATACGTCTGCCGTCGCTGCTAATTCTTCAATCGGAGTTGCCTCTGATTGTGCCACAAGTGCGATTTTATAAGTTCTGGCATCTTGCGGATCCAGATGGATCGAATTAGTCCTCTCGCTGACCGAGTTGGTTTTTCCGGCGAGGGCCTTTATGTGACGCAACGCTTCGGAAGGACGGCGATCGCCAAGATCTTGTCCACTTAGAAGTGCCTCCAATTTCTGTTCGTCCGATGGTTCAAGACGAGCCACCAACGCCTGTTTTATGACGTCATAATGGTCTTTCTGTGGTGGTTGTTGGAGCAAATCTGATATGATGGAAAATGTCTCAGGTGAGATTTTTGACAAAATATGGGCGTATTTAGTTTTCTGAGAGGTAATGTTTTGTAGGTCGAACTGGATTTCGCCAGTTGGAACCAATTGCTCGCTTGTGTTGGCCAGAATGGAGGGAGGTTCAATTTTGCTTGACCTGCGATCTCCATAGTAACGTCTGTATCACCGTGACATTATCATCAGCCGTGGTTGGCGGAGCATTGATTTTGGTTGAGACCGAAGGTTTCGGCTCATTGAGGTACCATCTAGTGTCATTATCAACTCTCAGAAGAACTACGACTTGATAGAAATTTATAGTTTATATGTTTTATCGGAATGGTTACCGTATCGTTAAAAAAAAAAAAAAAAACGTTTAGCGAGAAAAACAAAATTTTGTTTCAAACAACGTTTGATGAGACGCCCCCACACGGGACGAGCGTGCCTGTGAATAGTGGACTATTTCAAAATTGAAAGTGATATGTTGATAATTATCAACAAAGTTTGTGTTATAAACGGTGAATCGTGTGAAAGTTTAATTACCAATCGTAAGTGTAATTTCAGAGAAATACTAAAACCAAAATGAATACTTGTGCGGAAACAAAGTTGAGGAGAAAAACTAATTGTTCAAAATTCGCGGTTTTGTTTCGAAAAATAAATGTCGAAAGTGGTGGTGGAAATTTTACAGTTAAATATAATAAAAAAAATATAATAATAATAAATAAATTTACGTTACTGCAACCAAGTCCCCGAAAATTAATTAATAAACAATAAATGAAAAAAAAAAAATGTAATGACCTTGGTTGCTGAGAAATAAAAATGTTTTTGTTAAAAACTTGCGGTTTGTTTTAAAAAAAAATCTTTTTTTTTTTTTTTTTTTTGATGATGTTGCACCACGAGTGTAGGTGATTTGACCCTCTATTTTGTTGTTGTAAATTGAATTCCAATTGTCTCGATCTTTGTATCGTTTCCGACGTATATGTTACCGTTCTTTATTTTCGGCAAATTTTGTTTGCAGAGTTTTGTTGTACACTTTTTTATTGTTGAGATCGGTTGTTTAATCGTTGTTATTTTTGTTGTAACACAATGCTTATCGTTCACTTAATATTTGACTTTGTTGTTTTTTTTTTTTCCCCGAATTCCGCAAATATATACGTTGTTTATTACTCCATTTTTCCGTTAATGTTGACGTATATTCTTAATTTTGTACTGACTCCAAATGTGATGTTTTTTTATTTAGTTGTATGTTTTATGTATGTGTATGTGTTATACTATGACTCCATTTTGATTTCCTGTGTGTAAATGAAAAAAAAATCAAAATAACCTCGTGTTAGGTCGAATTTTGGAAAATAATTTCTTTTGTTAACTGGGATTGGTACTTACCAATGGGCCGGTGCTTCAATTGCACTCGGCCGGTTAGATCATAAAACACAAAAATAAATGTATGTATGTTCCGTTAATCCAATGGTATGTGTTGTTAAATTCCCGTTTCACTTTGAGAAAACAAAAAAAATGTGCCGTAAAAACGGTCGACGGTGGTCACCACTATAACGCCTGTAGTGGGGCGTCAGATGGGAATAACAACGAAGGGGCTCTATCGTAGAATAAATGCAGAATAAATTTCACGCCACGATTTCTGTTTATGGCGGCACACAATAGAGCCCTATGTGCCGTATTTATAGCGACACGTAAAAACAGGTTAACAATCCACTTAAATTAAATTAAGTTCCAACACCACAGATTAATAAACTTAATTAACTTCACGTAATTTAATGGTATCAAATTAATTTCGCGTCGCACTGTTTGTATTCATTAGAATATTTATATTATTAATTAATTATGATTGATTTTTTGTTCTCGCATGAAGAAGATGTGTAGCGTACCAAATGTAGACTCTGAGTGTATTTTTCTGTATAGAAAAATGGCGTGTGTCAAAAACTCAAAATGAATGTGAAAAGGTTAAAAACTTAGCATGATATTTCTGTTCAGCAAAAATCGTATTTTGCTGAATGAATGATTTTGCGAATGTCGACAATAGATGGTGTGAGTAATTTCGGTTGCTGTATTAAATTGTCCATGATATTTATTTAATACCAAATAGTGAACTGTACTCAAATATAGGGAAATATATTATTTTCGTTGAGTACAGATGCAAACCATACAACTTATGTAGGTGTCACTATAAACCGAAAAGACTGTTCAAATACAATTATATTTGAAATTTGAAATGCATTACATTTCAAATAAAATATGATAATAATTGTGGCGAATAAACGAATGAAAATGCGCGATTTGAATGAGAGAATCGCTACATACTCTTATGTGCGTACTTATATTTAAGTTATTTAAAAATATTAAATATCATAGAGATTTCTTTCATTTTCAGGTAAATAAGAAAAAACGTAAACGTAAAGCGGATAAAATAACGGAGTTTAAATATAAAAGCCTATGGGCTAATTTAGACCGGATGTGTCAACATTTACCGGATTTAGACGTAGAGTTGCTTGGTGTTCAATTCAGCCTCTAGATAATAGAAAAAATTAAAGAAAATAAACAAAAAAATTAAATAAATCA
The DNA here is from genome assembly GCA_963556165.1 of Tipula helvola. Classification (NCBI taxonomy): domain Eukaryota; kingdom Metazoa; phylum Arthropoda; class Insecta; order Diptera; family Tipulidae; genus Tipula; species Tipula helvola. The sequence goes on from OY744481.1 coordinate 289,027,915, forward strand.
ATTTGTTTTATTTTATAAAAATACTGCTCTTCCTTGCCATTCTACACTTCCAGCTGGTGATTTAACATATTGCCTTAAGCTATCCCGAATAAATTTAGCATAATTATTTTGTTATAATAAAATAATTTTCTTTGGTTTTTAACTTAATGTTTTTTTTTTATTTTTATTAATTATTTAATAAAAACCCGACGTTTCGACGGTACATTCCGTCATTCTCAGGGGCATAATTTTTACTAAGAGTAAGTTCTGGTTCACTTAATTGTTCATCGCTATCATCATCGTCAGAACTGTCGCCTATTACTTCACTTTGTGATTCATTCGAATTTGGCGTATTTTTATAAAGCACATCTATTACGGCCAATTGTATTCCATGAGCAAAACATAGTTGATGGTAGGTAGAGATCAGTGAACCAACCTTAACCATTACGCTTGCACCATCTGTGGTTATGCACACGACATCTTTTTCCAAAGATAAACCAAATTCCTGTAGTTTTCTTTTGAGGATCGCTATACACTTTTCTGCTGGCATGCTTCCATGAATCCTTATCATTCCCAAACTCCAAAATTTAGATTCCGTTTCACATTCTGAATAATGATCTAAAGCGGTCATTCGAGCGAGAACAGCAGGTAATGTGTTGTCAGTTTTAGTTTTAATATAAGCAGTAATTTTCCCTTTGCATTCGTTGTTGTCAATAGTTTTCATCTGTTTTTCATTTTTTTCAGAATCTTTTTGTTCTGGCTTCGACGTTCTTTTTTGGCAATTAATTTGGTGTATAGTATTTAAATGTGTGTGCAATCCTTTGGTGGATCCCCCCGCCGTTTTTAGGATTTTTGAGCACAGTTTGCACTTTGCTGAATTGGGAGTCCCTTGCTCACGCAAAAAATGTTTCCAAATTGCCGATTCACTTCCGGTGTTCGGAATAAATTGTATTCTTGATGTCGACGCCATTGCTAATTGGTTTCCTTTAATCATGCAAATTTATAAAATATAATATACAATTAATTAAATTTAATAGCTTTTTACTTACGATTTATAGTGAAGTTCTATAAGTATGATAACCGCTCTCTCAATTATCTCCTCAATCGCGTTCTTCCAAACAAAAGTAAACTCTCTTAAACAAATATATGCTCGTTATTTTATTTCACACTACCGTTACACAAAAACAAAACAAATCATGTAGCAAATAATCACTGGTTCCGTTTTCCGTAGTTTCCACTTGTCAATCGTATTTACTTTCACTTCACTCTTTTTCACAACACAAACAAATTAGATTTACTATTTATATATTTTTTTTTACACACGAATGAACCTTTTAGTTTTATGCAAAATTGAAAAGGAAAAAAAAATCAGTATAGTCTACAGTTCTACACATTGAATATTTTCTCAATAAAGAAAAAAACTGTTATTTTTAAATGGGGAAAAACAGTTTTATTTAGTTTTGTATACTAATTTTTTGAATAGAGAAAATTATAAGCTATGAAATAAAATTATGTTCAGTCAATTAATGAATTTAAGATAATTATTAAATTATATATATATATATACATTTTTGAAATCCCGGGATTCGTCGTAAAAAATCCCGGGTTTACGGGATTAAAATATGAGCCGGGATCCCGGGATTGCAATCACTAGTAAGAACGCACTGATCTAGCGAATTATATTCACTAAATCAAAAGCTCAAGGAAAATCATAATTTCTGTGAGTTTTATTCCCACACAAATAATAGAAAGAGGAAAATCAATAACTTAACTTTCTTTAGGCTTTTTATAGACAAAATATATTAACAATAATGGCATTCACAACATATTTCGATTGGTTCTCATTTTTTGTTCAACTTCTCTTTCGAAAATTTTTCTGTTTAATGCCCGTAAAGCTTTGCAATATAATTCATAAAACACATAAACTTCCGGCAAAATTTCTTGATTTAAGTAGGTTGTGCCATATACCAATTTAACAACTTCCGAAAAAGTAAAACAAATTTTAAAAATTGTTATTTGTATAATCGTACAATAATTTTTTTTTTTTGTTAATAAACATTTTCAATTAATTTCTAAAACATAAATAATTTATTTAAAAAAAAAAAAAGTCGTAATAAAACTACTTTTAAAAATATATGCACACAGCATTTACAGAAATAAATAAAGCATTTTTTTTTTTGTGTAACTTTAAATTTTGTTACCGAAAGAAAAATAAGATTTGTTTTTGTAGTTTTCCTGCAACTGTTATTACTGAACGCAACAGCAAAAAAAAAATCTTTTTGTTTTTTCACAAAATTCATTTTCATTAAAATATAAATAAGAAAAAACTAACAGTAAATAAAATATAAAATAATTTTATTAAAAATAAAATAATTTTGTTTTGTTTATCATGGTTTTTCCGCTTTTTCTTTTATTGCAGACAGCGCAAACAACAACAAATTTATAATAATATTATTGTTTTTGAAGTTTTATAATAAACAAAGTAAAAATAAGCAAATAAATTTTAAATTAAATAAAAAAATTTGAAAACATGATAAACATTTTGGTACATGCAAAATATTCGCGACCTATAAATACAATATTAGTATTGTAGAAAATAAATGTATTTATTACAATTCGGATGTAAAATATTTTATGAGCAGGTAATGACGGATGACAATGGATCTACATATATTGTTAAGTAATTTGTTTAAGTCAAATTAAATTGTATGCCAAAAGCAGGGAATTAGGGTCTCTCTTCTGGTGTGATTCGGTGTTTATCAATCCAGAGTGACTAGAATCAGTGGCATAGCCAGAAATTCGCCAAGGGGGGGGGGGCGGGGGTTCTTAACCTAATTGACCAAGCGACACATAAATGATCGCATTAGTTCAATAGATCTAGAGTTGCCATTCCAGTATGGGTAACCCTATCTGGCATTTCCAACTCCGTCATTGCTATTCTCAAGCCGCTACGCCACGTCAAGGCTGTGGTCTTGAGAGGGGGGGGGGCAGGAAAAAGAAAGGATATGGAAATTAGTATCGGGGTAAGGATTTTCCGTAACAATTCCAAAGCAGTTTCGTCTAGTATACCTTCAATAAGTTCATCATACATAGATAAAATTCAAAAGTTTGTGACTGTAAAAGTATTTTCCAAATCAAGTCAAGTGTTGTGTATGGGCACAGCTGCAAGAACTTACATAAACGAGCTCAACTCAATAATATATAAACTACAATATTTGGTGACGAGAGAAAAAAAAATAAAACATAAAGATAAAGCAGAAGCAACTATAATGGAGGATATTAAAGAGGTCATGAGGCAAATGATGCAAAATCAGCAGAGTTTTTTGCAAACGGTTATGGAGCAAATGAAGCAACGGCCAGGTGAACAAATACAGTGCGTACCATCATTATTTCATACTTTTGATAGAACGAGGGAAGCATTTGAAGAGTATGTTGCGCAGATCGAGCAACATTTCATCGCAAATGAGGTGAAAGATGACGGTAAGCGGAAATCGTGTTTTTTATCATGGATAGGGTCCGAGACTTACCACGTATTGATGAAACTGTACGGGGAAACTGAAACTGGATAATGAAAATCTTAACAATATTATTGCAAAATTAACTGAGTTCTAGAGTAGTACAGTACATGTATTAGCTGGTCGTTTCAAATTCATGAACATGAAAATGCAGCCAATTGACACATATGCTACATGGGTTGCGGATTTGAGAGAAGCGGCCAAATCATGCGCGTTCAAGTGCGCGACTTGTAGTGGTTATACGAATCGAATCGGTCGTATAGTCGAGATCGTTCATGTCCGGGATGTGGAGTCAACCATCAGCGAAACGAGTGTAGATTTTTGAAGGTGGACTGTCGAAAATGCCATAAATACGGTCACATAGTATTCGTATGTATGACAGGGCGAGGACGAGGCAGTTCCGGAGAAAGAAGTAGAGCGCGAAGTAGGCAATCAAATGGAGATATTTATTCGGTAGATGCCGAGGAGGGTAATGTGAGTGCATCATCGTTGGAGTTTGTTTCAATTCAGTCGAGTGATAATGCAGGGTTTACTGTTCAATTACTCTTTGGATGGTTTTCGAGAACAGATGTCTTGTTTGGAACAAGAGGCAGTGCTCGAACTTCAGCAAATCGGGAAGAAAATGTTTATTCCAATTGAAATTAATGGAATAGTTTTACAATTTTTAGTGGATACGGGTGCATCAGTATCCATGATTGGAAAGGACGGTTATAACCAGCTACGTAAACCAGAGCTCACGCCAGTCAATACGGTCGTGAAAGCGTACGGAAATGTTGACATTCCAGTTTGTGGTATTTTAGACGTCGTGGCAAAATATCTAAATCGGTTAAATTTTAAAATATTGGTTACCGATGCAAATGGAGCGAACATTTTCGAAATGGATTGGTTAAACCGGTTTGGATTCAAAATTTCCAAAGAAACTTGGCAGTTTCAAGAGGGTTTTGTTGGTGCGGTTGAGCAGAAAGGCAAAATAGATTCCCTGTTCCACAAATTCGGGAAAGTTTTCGATACAACCTTGGGTCGTTGTTCGGTGTTCAAAGCCCACTTGATCATGAAACCCAACTCAGTGCCTAAATTTTTCAAGTGGCGATCGATTCCATTCGAGCAGATGGCAGTGGTAAAGAAAGAGATAGAAAGATTGGAGGCTTTGGAGGTTATCAGGCCTGTTAAATTCAGTCAATGGGCTGCTTCCATTGTTGTAATACAAAAGGCCAACAATCATGTTCGCATATGTGGAGATTTCAAGGTTACGGTAAACCCACAATTATTCAGGCACTATCAGTAATATTTGGATGCCGGAAATTTCATCAGTACCTGTATGGACGCCAGTTTGAATTAGTGACCGATAACACCGGGTTAATGTCAATTTTCCGTCCAAATAATCAATTACCATCAATGACAGCAAATCGGTTGCAACGATGGGCCCTTTTTTTAATGGATTATACATACACAATGCGTTTCCGTCCGACAGCAAAGCTCGCAAATGCTGACGCATGTTCCAGATTACCCATGGGTCCGGTTAATCAATTCGACAGAGACGAAGATATGATCGAGATTAACCAAATATATACCGAAGAGCTCAAGTTCCCGATCGATTCTGAGAGATTAGCAACATGTACGGCTCGAAACCCAGTATTGTCGAAGATAAGAACTTTCGTAAAAGAAGGTTGGCCGGATACCATCAAAGACGAGCCGCTGCGGGCATATGGCGTAAGACAAAAGTCTATTTCCAATTTTAATAATGTTTTACTATTGCAGACGGACTACACACGAGTAATTGTACCAGCCAGTTTACGAAAGTCTGTGCTGAAAATGTTACATGAAGGGCATTGGGGTGTAGTGCGAACCAAGCAAATGGCTCGCCGTTACGGTTGGTGGCCACAGATAGATCAAGATATCGAAGTGATGATCAAATGTTGCTCCAGTTGTCTAGAGATGTCGTCAGCGGCACCTAGAGAATTCAAAAGTTGGCCAAAAGCAGTGAAACCGTGGGAAAGAATACATTTAGATTTTGCGGAGCCGTTTCTGGGCAGCATGTCGATACTGTGTCTGGATGCCTTCTTTCGATATCCATATGTTATAAAGATGCAGGACATCGACCAATCGACCGTCCGGGCTCTGCAAGCGATTTTTGCAATTGAGGGCTTGCCGAACACGGTCGTAAGTGATAACGGTATGGCGTTTACTTCAGATACGTTCTTTGAATTTTGCCATCAGAACGGAATGGAACATCTGACAACAGCGCCATTTCATCCAGCATCAAATGGAGAAGGGAAAGGTTCGTGCGAACTTGTTAAAGCGCGATGTCAAAGAAGTATTACGAAGGTGGTTCAACCGACCACGCATTGCTGATATTTCTCAGCACCTATCGGTTTTCGCCTGATCCTTCCTGTGGTAAATCGCCAGCTGAGAAAATCCACGGGCGTCAACCCAAAATAGCATTATCGTTGATGTGCCCACGTCAATCAACGGCTAAGTCGGAGAACGTGCCGAAATTTCAAGTAAATCAGGCGATATTCGCGAGAGGTTTTTCAGTACGAGAGCCAAAGTGGTTCAGAGGAACTATAAGTCGCAAATTAGGAACTATGATGTACATTGTGTCAACGGATAAAGGCGATATGAGGCGAAATCAAAATCAAATACGTGCCCGTATCGAAGAAGCTTGCTTGAAATCATTCATAATAGAGGTAGGATTTAAGCAAGGTCTTAATATTTTAAGTTTGCCAAAAACACTAGTATATGTTAAGTGGATTCCAACTTATTTGGGAGAAGAGCAAATACTAGAGGAATCGATTTCGTTTCTAATATTGCATGAATAGTAAACAACTGATGAAATATCAATGCTACAACCTTGTATGTTCCATCAATGTACCATTCAGATGCATTTTGTAAACAATCTAAATCAAAATTTGATTCTGAATAGGGCCAGAATCAAAAAATAAAAACTGTTCACCGCGTTTAGATGATCAGGAATAACTATATCTTGCATTGATAATGGCACAGGGATTTTATAGTCTTGAAGATTTTGAATTGTTCTACTAATCGAACTTGTTGAAGGCATGCAAGGAGCAACTGCAAAGGGGATTGTTACGGAATTAAGGGAAATAATTTTTCGGGAAGGAAAGGAAGATTCTGAGGCAAGTTCCTTAAAGGAGCTGAGGGAACGAACTGCCTCATTATGCGTCGCATCCTCTGTACGGCAATGGCCTTGGATCATAATTGCCAAACCATCCTCGGTATGCACACGATCGTTGCAGCATCGTTTTACGTTGTCGATACAACGCCAATAGGTCTTTGATTTGTAGGACATATTTTTATAATAAAGGTACCCCTCAAACAGCAGTAAATCTTTATTTTTTTCCGATTTTAAAAATTCCATGATAAGAAAAAAAAAATATTAACGAACAAAATTAAGCAGCTAAAGTAAAGAAATTACATGCACGAAGTAAACATAAAATGGGTTGAAAATGTTTGAATTTTAATTTAAATGCATTAATAAGCTTAGCCAATGGTGCCTTGCAATGAAGTGGGACCAAACGATGATCTGTAATTTTTTTCAAGAAAATCTCTTGAGGCTAACAGGGTGTTCTATGATGATATTTAGTGTAAAAAATTAAAATCGACCGTCCATTTGTTCCTGAGCTGTCCTAACTATTTCTAAAAGCATATTTAAGCATAGCCAGTGGCACCATGCAATGAAGTGGGAGCAAACGATGATCTGCAATTTTTTTCAAGAAAATCGCTTCAGGCTAACAAGGTATTCTATGATGACATTTAGTGTAAAAAAATTCAAATTGGCCGTCGATTTATTCCTATGCTGTCCTAACTATTTCTAAAAGCATTAGTAAGCATCGCCAATGGTACCATGCAATGAAGTGGGACCAAACGATGATCTGTAATTTTTTTCAAGAAAATCTCTTGAGGCTAACAGGGTGTTCTATGATGACATTTAGTGTAAAAAATTAAAATCGACCGTCCATTTGTTCCTGAGCTGTCCTAACTATTTCTAAAAGCATTAATAAGCATAGCCAGTGGCACCATGCAATGAAGTGGGACTAAACGATGATCTGTTATTTTTTTCAAGAAAATCGCTTCAGGCTAACAGGGTGTTCCATGATGACATTTAGTATAAAAAATTAAAATCGGCCGTCGATTTGTTCCTAAGCTGTCCTAACTATTCCTAAAAGCATTAATAAACATAGCCATTGGTACCATGCAATGAAGTGGGACCAAACGATGATCTGTAATTTTTTTCAAGAAAATCGCTTCAGGCTAACAGGGTGTTCTATGATGACATTTAGTGTAAAAAATTAAAATCGACCGTCCATTTGTTCCTGAGCTGTCCTAACTATTTCTAAAAGCATTAATAAGCATAGCCAGTGGCACCATGCAAAGAAGTGAAACTAAACGATGATCTGTTATTTTTTTCAAGAAAATCGCTTCAGGCTAACAGGGTGTTCCATGATGACATTTAGTATAAAAAATTAAAATCGGCCGTCGATTTGTTCCTAAGCTGTCCTAACTATTCCTAAAAGCATTAATAAGCATAGCCATTGGTGTCATGCAATGAAGTGGGACCAAACGATGATCTGTAATTTTTTTCAAAAAAATCTCTTCAGCCTAACAGGGTGTTCTATGATAACAGTTAGTATAAAAAATTAAAATCGACCGTCCATTTGTTCCTGAGCTGTCCTAACTATTTCTAAAAGCATTAATAAGCATAGCCAGTGGCACCATGCAATGAAGTGGGACTAAACGATGATCTGTTATTTTTTTCAAGAAAATCGCTTCAAGCTAACAGGGTGTTCCATGATGACATTTAGTATAAAAAATTAAAATCGGCCGTCGATTTGTTCCTAAGCTGTCCTAACTATTTCTAGAAGCATTAATAAGCATAGCCAGTGGCACCATGCAATGAAGTGGGACCAAACGGTGATCTGTAATTTTATTCAAGAAAATCTCTCGAGGCTAACAGGGTGTTCTATGATGACATTTAGTAAAAAAAATTAAAATCGGCCGTCCATTTGTTCCTAAGCTGTCTTAACTATTTCCAAAAGCATTTACAAGAATAGCCAGTGGCACGCACCATGCAATGAAGTGGGACCAAACGATGATCTGTAATTTTTTTTCAAGAAAATCGCTTGAGGCTAACAGGGTGTTCTATGATGACATTTAGTGTAAACTATTAAAATCGGCCGTCCATTTGTTCCTAAGCTGTCCTAACTATTTCTAAAAGCACTAATAAGCATAGCCAGTGGCACCATGCAATGAAGTGGGAGCAAACGATGATCTGCAATTTTTTTCAAGAAAATCGCTTCAGGCTAACAAGGTATTCTATGATGACATTTAGTGTAAAAAAATTCAAATTGGACGTCGATTTATTCCTATGCTGTCCTAACTATTTCTAAAAGCATTAATAAGCATAGCCAGTGGCACCATGCAATGAAGTGGGACCAAACGATGATCTGTAATTTTTTTCAAGAAGATCGCTTCAGGCTAACAGGGTGTTCTATGATGACATTTAGTATAAAAAATTAAAATTAGCCGTAGATTTGTTCCTAAGCTGTCCTAACTATTTCTAAAAGCATTAGTAAGCATCGCCAATGGTACCATGCAATGAAGTGGGACCAAACGATGATCTGTAATTTTTTTCAAGAAGATCTATTGAGGCTAACAGGGTGTTCTATGATGACATTTAGTGTAAAAAATTAAAATCGACCGTCCATTTGTTCCTGAGCTGTCCTAACTATTTCTAAAAGCATTAATAAGCATAGCCAGTGGCACCATGCAATGAAGTGGGACTAAACGATGATCTGTAATTTTTTTCAAGAAAATTGCTTCAGGCTAACAGGGTGTTCCATGATGACATTTAGTATACAAAATTAAAATCGGCCGTCGATTTGTTCCTAAGCTGTCCTAACTATTCCTAAAAGCATTAATAAGCACAGCCATTGGTACCATGCAATGAAGTGGGACCAAAAGATGATCTGTAATTTTTTTCTAGAAAATCTCTCGACGCTAACAGGGTGTTCTATGATGAAATTTAGTATAAAAAATTTAAATCGGCCGTCGATTTGTTCCTAAGCTGTGCTAACTATTTCTAAAAGCATTAATAAGCACAGCCGATGGTGCCATGCAATGAAGTGGGACCAAACGATGATCTGTAATTTTCTTCAAGAAAATCGCTTGAGGCTAACAGGGTGTTTTATGATGATATTTAGTATTAAAAATTAAAATCGGCTGTCGATTTGTTCCTAAGCTGCCTTAACTATCTCTAGAAGCATTAATAAGCATAGCCAGTGGCACCATGCAATGAAGTGGGACCAAACGATAATCTGTAATTTTTTTCAAGGAAATCGCTTTAGGCTAACAGGGAGTTCTATGATGATATTTAGTATAAAAAATTAAAATCGGCCGTCCATTTGTTCCTAAGCTGTCCTAACTATTTCTAAAAGCATTAATAAGCATAGCCAATGGTGCCACGCAATGAAGCGGTACCAAACGATGATCTGTAATTTTTTTCAAGAAAATCTCTCGAGGCTAACAAGGTGTTCCGTGATGACATTTAGTATAAAAAATTAAAATCGGCCGTCCATTTGTTCCGAAGCTGTCCTAACTATTTCTAGAAGCATTAATAAGCATAGCCAATGGTGCCACGCAATGAAGTGGGACCAAACGATGATCTGTAATTTTTTTCAAGAAAATCGCTTTAGGCTAACAGGGTGTTCTATGATGACATTTAGTATAAAAAATTAAAATCGGCCGTCCATTTGTTCCTAAGCTGTCCTAACTATTTCTAGAAGCATTAGTAAGCATAGCCAATGGTGCCACGCAATGAAGTGGGACTAAACGATGATCTGTAATTTTTTTCCAGAAAATCGCTTGAGGCTAACAGGGTGTTCTATGAATACATTTAGTATAAAAAATTAAAATCGGCCGTCCATTTGTTCCTAAGCTGTCCTAACTATTTCTAGAAGCATTAATAAGCATAGCCAATGGTGCCACGCAATGAAGTGGGACTAAACGATGATCTGTAATTTTTTTCAAGAAAATCGTTTAGGCTAACAGGGTGTTCTATGATGACATTTAGTATAAAAAATTAAAATCGGCCGTCCATTTGTTCCGAAGCTGTCCTAACTATTTCTAGAAGTATTAATAAGCATAGCCAATGGTGCCACGCAATGAAGTGGGACTAAACGATGATCTGTAATTTTTTTCAAGAAAATCGCTTGAGGCTAACAGGGTGTTCTATGAATACATTTAGTATAAAAAATTAAAATCGGCCGTCCATTTGTTCCTAAGCTGTCCTAACTATTTCTAGAATCATTAATAAGCACAGTCAATGGTGCAATGCAATGAAGTGGGACCAAACGATGATCTGTAATTTTTTTCAAGAAAATCGCTTGAGGCTAACAGGATGTTCTATGATGACATTTAGTATAAAAAATTAAAATCGGCCGTCGATTTGTTCCTAAGCTGTCCTAACTATTTCTAGAAGCATTAATAAGCATAGCCAGTTGCACCATGCAATGAAGTGGGACCAAACGATAATCTGTAATTTTTTTCAAGAAAATCGCTTGAGGCTAACAGGGTGTTCTATGATGACATTTAGTATAAAAAATTAAAATCGGCCGTCCATTTGTTCCGAAGCTGTCCTAACTATTTCTAAAAGCATTAATAAGCATAGCCAATGGTGCCACGCAATGAAGTGGGACTAAACGATGATCTGTAATTTTTTTCAAGAAAATCGCTTTAGGCTAACAGGGTGTTCCATGATGACATTTAGTATAAAAAATTAAAATCGGCCGTCCATTTGTTCCTAAGCTGTCCTAACTATTTCTAGAAGCATTAATAAGCATAGCCAATGGTGCCACGCAATGAAGTGGGACCAAACGATGATCTGTAATTTTTTTCAAGAAAATCGCTTTAGGCTAACAGGGTGTTCTATGATGAAATTTAGTATAAAAAATTAAAATCGGCCGTCCATTTGTTCCTAAGCTGTCCTAACTATTTCTAGAAGCATTAATAAGCATAGCCAATGGTGCCACGCAATGAAGTGGGACTAAACGATGATCTGTAATTTTTTTCAAGAAAATCGCTTTAGGCTAACAGGGTGTTCTATGATGACATTTAGTATAAAAAATTAAAATCGGCCGTCCATTTGTTCCTAAGCTGTCCTAACTATTTCTAGAAGCATTAGTAAGCATAGCCAATGGTGCCACGCAATGAAGTGGGACTAAACGATGATCTGTATTTTTTTCAAGAAAATCGCTTTAGGCTAACAGGGTGTTCTATGATGACATTTAGTATAAAAAATTAAAATCGGCCGTCCATTTGTTCCGAAGCTGTCCTAACTATTTCTAGAAGCATTAATAAGCATAGCCAATGGTGCCACGCAATGAAGTGGGACTAAACGATGATCTGTAATTTTTTTCAAGAAAATCGCTTTAGGCTAACAGGGTGTTCTATGATGACATTTAGTATAAAAAATTAAAATCGGCCGTCGATTTGTTCCTAAGCTGCCCTAACTATCTCTAGAAGCATTAATAAGCATAGCCAGTGGCACCATGCAATGAAGTGGGACCAAACGATAATCTGTAATTTTTTTCAAGGAAATCGCTTTAGGCTAACAGGGTGTTCTATGATGATATTTAGTATAAAAAATTAAAATCGGCCGTCCATTTGTTCCTAAGCTGTCCTAACTATTTCTAAAAGCATTAATAAGCATAGCCAATGGTGCCACGCAATGAAGCGGGACCAAACGATGATATGTAATTTTTTTCAAGAAAATCTCTCGAGGCTAACAAGGTGTTCCGTGATGACATTTAGTATAAAAAATTAAAATCGGCCGTCCATTTGTTCCTAAGCTGTCCTAACTATTTCTAGAAGCATTAATAAGCATAGCCAATGGTGCCACGCAATGAAGTGGGACTAAACGATGATCTGTAATTTTTTTCAAGAAAATCGCTTGAGGCTAACAGGGTGTTCTATGATGACATTTAGTATAAAAAATTAAAATCGGCCGTCCATTTGTTCCTAAGCTGTCCTAACTATTTCTAGAAGCATTAATAAGCATAGCCAATGGTGCCATACTATGAAGTGGGACTAAACAATGATCTGTAATTTTTTTCAAGAAAATCGATTTAGGCTAACAGGGTGTTCTATGATGACATTTAGTATAAAAAATTAAAATCGGCCGTCCATTTGTTCCTAAGCTGTCCTAACTATTTCTAAAAGCATTAATAAGCACAGCCGATGGTGCCATGCTATGAAGTGGGACCAAACGATGATCTGTAATTTTCTTCAAGAAAATCTCTCGAGGCTAACAGGGTGTTCTATGATGACATTTAGTATTAAAAATTAAAATCGGCCGTCGATTTGTTTCTAAGCTGTCCTAACTATTTCTAAAAGCATTAATAAGCTTCGCCAATGGTGCCATGCAATGAAGTGGGACCAAACGATGATGTGTAATTTTTTTCAAGAAAATCTCTTGAGGCTAACAAGGTGTTCCATGATGACATTTAGTATAAAAAATTAAAATCGGCCGTCCATTTGTTCCTAAGCTGTCCTAACTATTTCTAGAAGCATTAGTAAGCATAGCCAATGGTGCCACGCAATGAAGTGGGACTAAACGATGATCTGTAATTTTTTTCCAGAAAATCGCTTGAGGCTAACAGGGTGTTCTATGAATACATTTAGTATAAAAAATTAAAATCGGCCGTCCATTTGTTCCTAAGCTGTCCTAACTATTTCTAGAAGCATTAATAAGCATAGCCAATGGTGCCACGCAATGAAGTGGGACTAAACGATGATCTGTAATTTTTTTCAAGAAAATCGTTTAGGCTAACAGGGTGTTCTATGATGACATTTAGTATAAAAAATTAAAATCGGCCGTCCATTTGTTCCGAAGCTGTCCTAACTATTTCTAGAAGTATTAATAAGCATAGCCAATGGTGCCACGCAATGAAGTGGGACTAAACGATGATCTGTAATTTTTTTCAAGAAAATCGCTTGAGGCTAACAGGGTGTTCTATGATGACATTTAGTATAAAAAATTAAAATCGGCCGTCCATTTGTTCCTAATCTGTCCTAACTATTTCTAGAAGCATTAATAAGCATAGCCAATGGTGCCACGCAATGAAGTGGGACTAAACGATGATCTGTAATTTTTTTCAAGAAAATCGCTTTAGGCTAACAGGGTGTTCTATGATGACATTTAGTATAAAAAATTAAAATCGGCCGTCCATTTGTTCCGAAGCTGTCCTAACTATTTCTAGAAGTATTAATAAGCATAGCCAATGGTGCCATGCAATGAAGTGGGACCAAACGATGATCTGTAATTTTTTTCAAGAAAATCGCTTTAGGCTAACAGGGTGTTCTATGATGACATTTAGTATAAAAAATTAAAATCGGCCGTCCATTTGTTCCTAAGCTGTCCTAACTATTTCTAGAAGCATTAATAAGCATAGCCAATGGTGCCACGCAATGAAGTGGGACTAAACGATGATCTGTAATTTTTTTCAAGAAAATCGCTTGAGGCTAACAGGGTGTTCTATGATGACATTTAGTATTAAAAATTAAAATCGGCCGTCCATTTGTTCCTAATCTGTCCTAACTATTTCTAGAAGTATTAATAAGCATAGCCAATGGTGCCACGCAATGAAGTGGGACTAAACGATGATCTGTAATTTTTTTCAAGAAAATCGCTTTAGGCTAACAGGGTGTTCTATGATGACATTTAGTATAAAAAATTAAAATCGGCCGTCCATTTGTTCCTAATCTGTCCTAACTATTTCTAGAAGCATTAATAAGCATAGCCAATGGTGCCACGCAATGAAGTGGGACTAAACGATGATCTGTAATTTTTTTCAAGAAAATCGCTTTAGGCTAACAGGGTGTTCTATGATGACATTTAGTATAAAAAATTAAAATCGGCCGTCCATTTGTTCCGAAGCTGTCCTAACTATTTCTAGAAGTATTAATAAGCATAGCCAATGGTGCCACGCAATGAAGTGGGACCAAACGATGATCTGTAATTTTTTTCAAGAAAATCGCTTTAGGCTAACAGGGTGTTCTATGATGACATTTAGTATTAAAAATTAAAATCGGCCGTCGATTTGTTTCTAAGCTGTCCTAACTATTTCTAAAAGCATTAATAAGCTTCGCCAATGGTGCCATGCAATGAAGTGGGACCAAACGATGATGTGTAATTTTTTTCAAGAAAATCTCTTGAGGCTAACAAGGTGTTCCATGATGACATTTAGTATAAAAAATTAAAATCGGCCGTCGATTTGTTTCTAAGCTGTCCTAACTATTTCTAAAAGCATTAATAAGCTTCGCCAATGGTACCATGCAATAAAGTGGGAGCAAACGATGATCTGTAATTTTTTTCAAGAAAATCGCTTGAGGCTAACAGGGTGTTCTATGATGACATTTAGTATAAAAAATTAAAATCGGCCGTCGATTTGTTCCTAAGCTGCCCTAACTATCTCTAGAAGCATTAATAAGTATAGCCACTGGCACCATGCAATGAAGTGGGACCAAACGATGATCTGTAATTTTTTTTAAGAAAATCGCTTGAGGCTAACAGGGTGTTCTATGATGACATTTAGTATTAAAAATTAAAATCGGCCGTCGATTTGTGCCTAAGCTGTCCTAACTATTTCTAAAAGCATTAATAAGCATAGCCAATGTTGCCACGCAATGAAGTGGGACTAAACGATGATCTGTAATTTTTTTCAAGAAAATCGTTTAGGCTAACAGGGTGTTCTATGATGACATTTAGTATAAAAAATTAAAATCGGCCGTCCATTTGTTCCTAATCTGTCCTAACTATTTCTAGAAGCATTAATAAGCATAGCCAATGGTGCCACGCAATGAAGTGGGACTAAACGATGATCTGTAATTTTTTTCAAGAAAATCGCTTTAGGCTAACAGGGTGTTCTATGATGACATTTAGTATAAAAAATTAAAATCGGCCGTCCATTTGTTCCGAAGCTGTCCTAACTATTTCTAGAAGTATTAATAAGCATAGCCAATCCAATGGTGCCACGCAATGAAGTGGGACCAAACGATGATCTGTAATTTTTTTCAAGAAAATCGCTTTAGGCTAACAGGGTGTTCTATGATGACATTTAGTATAAAAAATTAAAATCGGCCGTCCATTTGTTCCTAAGCTGTCCTAACTATTTCTAGAAGCATTAATAAGCATAGCCAATGGTGCCACGCAATGAAGTGGGACCAAACGATGATCTGTAATTTTTTTCAAGAAAATCGCTTGAGGCTAACAGGGTGTTCTATGAATACATTTAGTATAAAAAATTAAAATCGGCCGTCCATTTGTTCCTAAGCTGTCCTAACTATTTCTAGAAGCATTAATAAGCACAGTCAATGGTGCAATGCAATGAAGTGGGACCAAACGATAATCTGTAATTTTTTTCAAGAAAATCGCTTGAGGCTAACAGGATGTTCTATGATGACATTTAGTATAAAAAATTAAAATCGGCCGTCGATTTGATCCTAAGCTGTCCTAACTATTTCTAGAAGCATTAATAAGCATAGCCAGTTGCACCATGCAATGAAGTGGGACCAAACGATAATCTGTCATTTTTTTCAAGGAAATCGCTTTAGGCTAACAGGGTGTTCTATGATGACATTTAGTATTAAAAATTAAAATCGGCCGTCGATTTGTTTCTAAGCTGTCCTAACTATTTCTAAAAGCATTAATAAGCTTCGCCAATGGTACCATGCAATAAAGTGGGAGCAAACGATGATCTGTAATTTTTTTCAAGAAAATCGCTTGAGGCTAACAGGGTGTTCTATGATGACATTTAGTATAAAAAATTAAAATCGGCCGTCGATTTGTTCCTAAGCTGCCCTAACTATCTCTAGAAGCATTAATAAGCATAGCCACTGGCACCATGCAATGAAGTGGGACCAATCGATGATCTGTAATTTTTTTCAAGAAAATCGCTTGAGGCTAACAGGGTGTTCTATGATGACATTTAGCATAAAAAATTAAAATCGGCCGTCGATTTGTGCCTAAGCTGTCCTAACTATTTCTAGAAGCATTAATGAGCATAGCCAGTTGCACCATGCAATGAAGTGGGACCAAACGATAATCTGTAATTTTTTTCAAGGAAATCGCTTTAGGCTAACAGGGTGTTCTATGATGACATTTAGTATAAAAAATTAAAATCGGCCGTCCGTTTGTTCCTAAGCTGTCCTAACTATTTCTAAAAGCATTAATAAGCATAGCCAATGGTGCCACGCAAAGAAGTGGGACTAAACGATGATATGTAATTTTTTTTCAAGAAAATCGCTTTAGGCTAACAGGGTGTTCTATGATGACATTTAGTATAAAAAATTAAAATCGGCCGTCCATTTGTTCCTAAGCTGTCCTAACTATTTCTAGAAGCATTAATAAGCATAGCCAATGGTGCCACGCAATGAAGTGGGACCAAACGATGATCTGTAATTTTTTTCAAGAAAATCGCTTTAGGCTAACAGGGTGTTCTATGATGACATTTAGTATAAAAAATTAAAATCGGCCGTCCATTTGTTCCTAAGCTGTCCTAACTATTTCTAGAAGCATTAATAAGCATAGCCAATGGTGCCACGCAATGAAGTGGGACTAAACGATGATCTGTAATTTTTTTCAAGAAAATCGCTTGAGGCTAACAGGGTGTTCTATGAATACATTTAGTATAAAAAATTAAAATCGGACGTCCATTTGTTCCTAAGCTGTCCTAACTATTTCTAGAAGCATTAATAAGCATAGCCAATGGTGCCACGCAATGAAGTGGGACTAAACGATGATCTGTAATTTTTTTCAAGAAAATCGTTTAGGCTAACAGGGTGTTCTATGATGACATTTAGTATAAAAAATTAAAATCGGCCGTCCATTTGTTCCTAAGCTGTCCTAACTATTTTTAGAAGCATTAATAAGCATAGCCAATGGTGCCACGCAATGAAATGGGACTAAACGATGATCTGTAATTTTTTTCAAGAAAATCGCTTTAGGCTAACAGGGTGTTCTATGATGACATTTAGTATAAAAAATTAAAATCGGCCGTCCATTTGTTCCGAAGCTGTCCTAACTATTTCTAGAAGCATTAATAAGCATAGCCAATGGTGCCACGCAATGAAGTGGGACTAAACGATGATCTGTAATTTTTTTCAAGAAAATCGCTTTAGGCTAACAGGGTGTTCTATGATGACATTTAGTATAAAAAATTAAAATCGGCCGTCCATTTGTTCCTAAGCTGTCCTAACTATTTCTAGAAGCATTAATAAGCATAGCCAATGGTGCCACGCAATGAAGTGGGACTAAACGATGATCTGTAATTTTTTTCAAGAAAATCGCTTTAGGCTAACAGGGTGTTCTATGATGACATTTAGTATAAAAAATTAAAATCGGCCGTCCATTTGTTCCTAAGCTGTCCTAACTATTTCTAGAAGCATTAGTAAGCATAGCCAATGGTGCCACGCAATGAAGTGGGACTAAACGATGATCTGTAATTTTTTTCAAGAAAATCGCTTTAGGCTAACAGGGGGTTCTATGATGACATTTAGTATAAAAAATTAAAATCGGCCGTCCATTTGTTCCTAAGCTGTCCTAACTATTTCTAGAAGCATTAATAAGCATAGCCAATGGTGCCACGCAATGAAGTGGGACCAAACGATGATCTGTAATTTTTTTCAAGAAAATCGCTTTAGGCTAACAGGGTGTTCTATGATGACATTTAGTATAAAAAATTAAAATCGGCCGTCCATTTGTTCCTAAGCTGTCCTAACTATTTCTAGAAGCATTAATAAGCATAGCCAATGGTGCCACGCAATGAAGTGGGACTAAACGATGATCTGTAATTTTTTTCAAGAAAATCGCTTGAGGCTAACAGGGTGTTCTATGAATACATTTAGTATAAAAAATTAAAATCGGCCGTCCATTTGTTCCTAAGCTGTCCTAACTATTTCTAGAAGCATTAATAAGCATAGCCAATGGTGCCACGCAATGAAGTGGGACTAAACGATGATCTGTAATTTTTTTCAAGAAAATCGCTTTAGGCTAACAGGGTGTTCTATGATGACATTTAGTATAAAAAATTAAAATCGGCCGTCCATTTGTTCCTAAGCTCTCCTAACTATTTCTAGAAGCATTAATAAGCACAGTCAATGGTGCAATGCAATGAAGTGGGACCAAACGATGATCTGTAATTTTTTTCAAGAAAATCGCTTGAGGCTAACAGGGTGTTCTATGATGACATTTAGTATAAAAAATTAAAATCGGCCGTCCATTTGTTCCTAAGCTGTCCTAACTATTTCTAAAAGCATTAATAAGCATAGCCAATGGTGCCACGTAATGAAGTGGGACTAAACGATGATCTGTAATTTTTTTCAAGAAAATCGCTTTAGGCTAACAGGGTGTTCTATGATGACATTTAGTATAAAAAATTAAAATCGGCCGTCCATTTGTTCCTAAGCTGTCCTAACTATTTCTAAAAGCATTAATAAGCATAGCCAATGGTGCCACGCAATGAAGTGGGACCAAATGATGATCTGTAATTTTTTTCAAGAAAATCTTTTGAGGCTAACAAGGTGTTCTATGAGGACATTTAGTATAAAAAATTAAAATCGGCCATCGATTTGTTCCTAAGCTGTCCTAACTATTTCTAGAAGCATTAATAAGCATAGCCAATGGTGCCACGCAATGAAGTGGGACTAAACGATGATCTGCAATTTTTTTCAAGAAAATCGCTTTAGGCTCACAGGGTGTTCTATGATGACATTTAGTATAAAAAATTAAAATCGGCCGTCCATTTGTTCCTAAGCTGTCCTAACTATTTCTAGAAGCATTAATAAGCATAGCCAATGGTGCCACGCAATGAAGTGGGACTAAACGATGATCTGTAATTTTTTTCAAGAAAATCGCTTGAGGCTAACAGGGTGTTCTATGAATACATTTAGTATAAAAAATTAAAATCGGCCGTCCATTTGTTCCTAAGCTGTCCTAACTATTTCTAGAAGCATTAATAAGCTTCGCCAATGGTGCCACGCAATGAAGTGGGACCAATCGATGATCTGTAATTTTTTTCAAGAAAATCGCTTGAGGCTAACAGGGTGTTCTATGATGACATTTAGTATAAAAAATTAAAATCGGCCGTCGATTTGTTCCTAAGCTGTCCTAACTATTTCTAGAAGCATTAATAAGCATAGCCAGTGGCACCATGCAATGAAGTGGGACCAATCGATAATCTGTAATTTTTTTCATGGAAATCGCTTGAGGCTAACAGGGTGTTCTATGATGACATTTAGTATAAAAAATTAAAATCGGCCGTCCATTTGTTCCTAAGCTGTCCTAACTATTTCTAAAAGCATTAATAAGCATAGCCAATGGTGCCACGCAATGAAGTGGGACCAAATGATGATCTGTAATTTTTTTCAAGAAAATCTTTTGAGGCTAACAAGGTGTTCTATGAGGACATTTAGTATAAAAAATTAAAATCGGCCATCGATTTGTTCCTAAGCTGTCCTAACTATTTGTAGAACCATTAATAAGCACAGCCAATGGCGCCACGCAATGAAGTGGGACTAAACGATGATCTGTAATTTTTTCAAGAAAATCGCTTTAGGCTAACAGGGTGTTCTATGATGACATTTAGTATAAAAAATTAAAATCGGCCGTCCATTTGTTCCTAAGCTGTCCTAACTATTTCTAGAAGCATTAATATGCATCGCCAATGGTGCCTCGCAATGAAGTGGGACTAAACGATGATCTGTAATGTTTTTCAAGAAAATCGCTTTAGGCTCACAGGGTGTTCTATGATGACATTTAGTATAAAAAATTAAAATCTTCCGTCCATTTGTTCCTAAGCTGTCCTAACTATTTCTAGAAGCATTAATAAGCATAGCCAATGGTGCCACGCAATGAAGTGGGACTAAACGATGATCTGTAATTTTTTTCAAGAAAATCGCTTGAGGCTAACAGGGTGTTCTATGAATACATTTAGTATAAAAAATTAAAATCGGCCGTCCATTTGTTCCTAAGCTGTCCTAACTATTTCTAAAAGCATTAATAAGCTTCGCCAATGGTGCCACGCAATGAAGTGGGACCAATCGATGATCTGTAATTTTTTTCAAGAAAATCGCTTCAGGCTAACAGGGTGTTCTATGATGACATTTAGTATAAAAAATTAAAATCGGCCGTCGATTTGTTCCTAAGCTGTCCTAACTATTTCTAAAAGCATTAATAAGCATAGCCAATGGTGCCACGCAATGAAGTGGGACCAAATGATGATCTGTAATTTTTTTCAAGAAAATCTTTTGAGGCTAACAAGGTGTTCTATGAGGACATTTAGTATAAAAAATTAAAATCGGCCATCGATTTGTTCCTAAGCTGTCCTAACTATTTGTAGAAGCATTAATAAGCACAGCCAATGGCGCCACGCAATGAAGTGGGACTAAACGATGATCTGTAATTTTTTTCAAGAAAATCGCTTTAGGCTCACAGGGTGTTCTATGATGACATTTAGTATAAAAAATTAAAATCGGCCGTCCATTTGTTCCTAAGCTGTCCTAACTATTTCTAAAAGCATTAATAAGCATAGCCAATGGTGCCACGCAATGAAGTGGGACTAAACGATGATCTGTAATTTTTTTCAAGAAAATCTTTTGAGGCTAACAAGGTGTTCTATGAGGACATTTAGTATAAAAAATTAAAATCGGCCATCGATTTGTTCCTAAGCTGTCCTAACTATTTGTAGAAGCATTAATAAGCACAGCCAATGGCGCCACGCAATGAAGTGGGACTAAACGATGATCTGTAATTTTTTTCAAGAAAATCGCTTGAGGCTAACAGGGTGTTCTATGATGACATTTAGTATAAAAAATTAAAATCGGCCGTCCATTTATTCCTAAGCTGTCCTAACTATTTCTAAAAGCATTAATAAGCATAGCCAATGGTGCCACGCAATGAAGTGGGACCAAATGATGATCTGTAATTTTTTTCAAGAAAATCTTTTGAGGCTAACAAGGTGTTCTATGAGGACATTTAGTATAAAAAATTAAAATCGGCCATCGATTTGTTCCTAAGCTGTCCTAACTATTTGTAGAAGCGTTAATAAGCACAGCCAATGGCGCCACGCAATGAAGTGGGACTAAACGATGATCAGTAATTTTTTTTAAGAAAATCGCTTTAGGCTAACAGGGTGTTCTATGATGACATTTAGTATAAAAAATTAAAATCGGCCGTCCATTTGTTCCTAAGCTGTCCTAACTATTTCTAGAAGCATTAATAAGCATAGCCAATGGTGCCACGCAATGAAGTGGGACTAAACGATGATCTGTAATTTTTTTCAAGAAAATCGCTTGAGGCTCACAGGGTGTTCTATGATGACATTTAGTATAAAAAATTAAAATCGGCCGTCCATTTGTTCCTAAGCTGTCCTAACTATTTCTAGAAGCATTAATAAGCATAGCCAATGGTGCCACGCAATGAAGTGGGACCAAATGATGATCTGTAATTTTTTTCAAGAAAATCTTTTGAGGCTAACAAGGTGTTCTATGAGGACATTTAGTATAAAAAATTAAAATCGGCCATCGATTTGTTCCTAAGCTGTCCTAACTATTTGTAGAAGCATTAATAAACACAGCCAATGGCGCCACGCAATGAAGTGGGACTAAACGATGATCTGTAATTTTTTTCAAGAAAATCGCTTGAGGCTAACAGGGTGTTCTATGATGACATTTAGTATAAAAAATTAAAATCGGCCGTCCATTTGTTCCTAAGCTGTCCTAACTATTTCTAAAAGCATTAATAAGCATAGCCAATGGTGCCACGCAATGAAGTGGGACCAAATGATGATCTGTAATTTTTTTCAAGAAAATCTTTTGAGGCTAACAAGGTGTTCTATGAGGACATTTAGTATAAAAAATTAAAATCGGCCATCGATTTGTTCCTAAGCTGTCCTAACTATTTGTAGAAGCGTTAATAAGCACAGCCAATGGCGCCACGCAATGAAGTGGGACTAAACGATGATCTGTAATTTTTTTTAAGAAAATCGCTTTAGGCTAACAGGGTGTTCTATGATGACATTTAGTATAAAAAATTAAAATCGGCCGTCCATTTGTTCCTAAGCTGTCCTAACTATTTCTAGAAGCATTAATAAGCATAGCCAATGGTGCCACGCAATGAAGTGGGACCAAATGATGATCTGTAATTTTTTTCAAGAAAATCTATTGAGGCTAACAAGGTGTTCTATGAGGACATTTAGTATAAAAAATTAAAATCGGCCATCGATTTGTTCCTAAGCTGTCCTAACTATTTGTAGAAGCGTTAATAAGCACAGCCAATGGCGCCACGCAATGAAGTGGGACTAAACGATGATCTGTAATTTTTTTTAAGAAAATCGCTTTAGGCTAACAGGGTGTTCTATGATGACATTTAGTATAAAAAATTAAAATCGGCCGTCCATTTGTTCCTAAGCTGTCCTAACTATTTCTAGAAGCATTAATAAGCATAGCCAATGGTGCCACGCAATGAAGTGGGACTAAACGATGATCTGTAATTTTTTTCAAGAAAATCGCTTTAGGCTCACAGGGTGTTCTATGATGACATTTAGTATAAAAAATTAAAATCGGCCGTCCATTTGTTCCTAAGCTGTCCTAACTATTTCTAGAAGCATTAATAAGCATAGCCAATGGTGCCACGCAATGAAGTGGGACTAAACGATGATCTGTAATTTTTTTCAAGAAAATCGCTTGAGGCTAACAGGGTGTTCTATGAATACATTTAGTATAAAAAATTAAAATCGGCCGTCCATTTGTTCCTAAGCTGTCCTAACTATTTCTAAAAGCATTAATATGCTTCGCCAATGGTGCCTTGCAATGAAGCGGGACCAATCGATGATCTGTAATTTTTTTCAAGAAAATCTCTTGAGGCTAACAAGGTGTTCTATGACGACATTGAGTGTAAAAAATTAAAATCGGCCGTCCATTTGTTCCTAAGCTGTCCTAACTATTTCTAAAAGCATTAATAAGCTTAGCCAATGGTGGCATGCAATGAAGTGGGACCAAACGACGATCTGTAATTTTTTTCAAGGAAATCTCTTGAGGCTAACAGTGTTCTATGATGACATTTAGTGTAAAAAACCAAAATCGGCCGTCGACTTGTTCCTAAGCTGTCCTAACTATTTCTTAAAGTATTAATAAGCATAGCCAATGGTGCCATGTCATAAAGTGAGACCAGACGATGATCTGTAATTTTTTTCAAGAAAATCTCTTGAGGATAACAGGGTGTTCTATGATGACATTTAGTATAAAAAATTAAAATTGGCCGTAAATTTGTTCCTAAGCTGTCAGGAGTATATCTAAAAGCATTAATAAGCACAGCCAATGGTGCCTTGCAATGAAGTGGGACCAAATGATGATCCGTAATTTTTTACTAGAAAATCTCTTAAGGCTAACAGGGTGTTCTATGATGACATTTAGTATAAAAAATTAAAATCGGCCGTCGATTTGTTCCTAAGCTGTCCTAACTATTTCTAAAAGCATTAATAAGCATAGTCAATGGTGCCTTGCAATGGAGTGGGACCAAACGATGATCTGTAATTTTTTCAAGATAATCGCTTGAAGCTAATAGGGTGTTCTATGATGACATTTAGTATAAAAAATTAAAATCGGCCGTCCATTTGTTCCTAAGCTGTCCTAACTATTTCTAAAAGCATTAATAAGCATAGCCAATGGTGCCACGTAATGAAGTGGGACTAAACGATGATCTGTAATTTTTTTCAAGAAAATCGCTTTAGGCTAACAGGGTGTTCTATGATGACATTTAGTATAAAAAATTAAAATCGGCCGTCCATTTGTTCCTAAGCTGTCCTAACTATTTCTAGAAGCATTAATAAGCATAGCCAATGGTGCCACGCAATGAAGTGGGACCAAACGATGATCTGTAATTTTTTTCAAGAAAATCGCTTGAGGCTAACAGGGTGTTCTATGATGACATTTAGTATAAAAAATTAAAATCGGCCGTCCATTTGTTCCTAAGCTGTCCTAACTATTTCTAGAAGCATTAATAAGCATAGCCAATGGTGCCACGCAATGAAGTGGGACTAAACGATGATCTGTAATTTTTTTCAAGAAAATCGCTTGAGGCTAACAGGGTGTTCTATGAATACATTTAGTATAAAAAATTAAAATCGGCCGTCCATTTGTTCCTAAGCTGTCCTAACTATTTCTAGAAGCATTAATAAGCATAGCCAATGGTGCCACGCAATGAAGTGGGACTAAACGATGATCTGTAATTTTTTTCAAGAAAATCGCTTTAGGCTAACAGGGTGTTCTATGATGACATTTAGTATAAAAAATTAAAATCGGCCGTCCATTTGTTCCTAAGCTGTCCTAACTATTTCTAAAAGCATTAATAAGCTTAGCCAATGGTGCCTTGCAATGAAGTGGGACCAAACGATGATCTGTATTTTTTTTCAAGAAAATCTCTTTAGGCTAACAGGATGTTCTATGATGACATTTAGTATAAAAAATTAAAATCGGCCGTCCATTTGTTCCTAAGCTGTCCTAACTATTTCTAGAAGCATTAATAAGCATAGCCAATGGTGCCACGCAATGAAGTGGGACCAAATGATGATCTGTAATTTTTTTCAAGAAAATCTTTTGAGGCTAACAAGGTGTTCTATGAGGACATTTAGTATAAAAAATTAAAATCGGCCATCGATTTGTTCCTAAGCTGTCCTAACTATTTCTAGAAGCATTAATAAGCATAGCCAATGGTGCCACGCAATGAAGTGGGACTAAACGATGATCTGCAATTTTTTTCAAGAAAATCGCTTTAGGCTCACAGGGTGTTCTATGATGACATTTAGTATAAAAAATTAAAATCGGCCGTCCATTTGTTCCTAAGCTGTCCTAACTATTTCTAGAAGCATTAATAAGCATAGCCAATGGTGCCACGCAATGAAGTGGGACTAAACGATGATCTGTAATTTTTTTCAAGAAAATCGCTTGAGGCTAACAGGGTGTTCTATGATGACATTTAGTATAAAAAATTAAAATCGGCCGTCCATTTGTTCCTAAGCTGTCCTAACTATTTCTAAAAGCATTAATAAGCATAGCCAATGGTGCCACGCAATGAAGTGGGACCAAATGATGATCTGTAATTTTTTTCAGGAAAATCTTTTGAGGCTAACAAGGTGTTCTATGAGGACATTTAGTATAAAAAATTAAAATCGGCCATCGATTTGTTCCTAAGCTGTCCTAACTATTTGTAGAACCATTAATAAGCACAGCCAATGGCGCCACGCAATGAAGTGGGACTAAACGATGATCTGTAATTTTTTCAAGAAAATCGCTTTAGGCTAACAGGGTGTTCTATGATGACATTTAGTATGAAAAATTAAAATCGGCCGTCCATTTGTTCCTAAGCTGTCCTAACTATTTCTAGAAGCATTAATAAGCATAGCCAATGGTGCCACGCAATGAAGTGGGACTAAACGATGATCTGTAATTTTTTTCAAGAAAATCGCTTTAGGCTCACAGGGTGTTCTATGATGACATTTAGTATAAAAAATTAAAATCGGCCGTCCATTTGTTCCTAAGCTGTCCTAACTATTTCTAGAAGCATTAATAAGCATAGCCAATGGTGCCACGCAATGAAGTGGGACTAAACGATGATCTGTAATTTTTTTCAAGAAAATCGCTTGAGGCTAACAGGGTGTTCTATGAATACATTTAGTATAAAAAATTAAAATCGGCCGTCCATTTGTTCCTAAGCTGTCCTAACTATTTCTAAAAGCATTAATAAGCTTCGCCAATGGTGCCACGCAATGAAGTGGGGACCAATCGATGATCTGTAATTTTTTTCAAGAAAATCGCTTCAGGCTAACAGGGTGTTCTATGATGACATTTAGTATAAAAAATTAAAATCGGCCGTCGATTTGTTCCTAAGCTGTCCTAACTATTTCTAAAAGCATTAATAAGCATAGCCAATGGTGCCACGCAATGAAGTGGGACCAAATGATGATCTGTAATTTTTTTCAAGAAAATTTTTGAGGCTAACAAGGTGTTCTATGAGGACATTTAGTATAAAAAATTAAAATCGGCCATCGATTTGTTCCTAAGCTGTCCTAACTATTTGTAGAAGCATTAATAAGCACAGCCAATGGCGCCACGCAATGAAGTGGGACTAAACGATGATCTGTAATTTTTTCAAGAAAATCGCTTTAGGCTCACAGGGTGTTCTATGATGACATTTCGTATAAAAAATTAAAATCGGCCGTCCATTTGTTCCTAAGCTGTCCTAACTATTTCTAAAAGCATTAATAAGCATAGCCAATGGTGCCACGCAATGAAGTGGGACTAAACGATGATCTGTAATTTTTTTCAAGAAAATCTTTTGAGGCTAACAAGGTGTTCTATGAGGACATTTAGTATAAAAAATTAAAATCGGCCATCGATTTGTTCCTAAGCTGTCCTAACTATTTGTAGAAGCATTAATAAGCACAGCCAATGGTGCCACGCAATGAAGTGGGACTAAACGATGATCTGTAATTTTTTTCAAGAAAATCGCTTGAGGCTAACAGGGTGTTCTATGATGACATTTAGTATAAAAAATTAAAATCGGCCGTCCATTTATTCCTAAGCTGTCCTAACTATTTCTAAAAGCATTAATAAGCATAGCCAATGGTGCCACGCAATGAAGTGGGACCAAATGATGATCTGTAATTTTTTTCAAGAAAATCTTTTGAGGCTAACAAGGTGTTCTATGAGGACATTTAGTATAAAAAATTAAAATCGGCCATCGATTTGTTCCTAAGCTGTCCTAACTATTTGTAGAAGCGTTAATAAGCACAGCCAATGGCGCCACGCAATGAAGTGGGACTAAACGATGATCTGTAATTTTTTTTAAGAAAATCGCTTTAGGCTAACAGGGTGTTCTATGATGACATTTAGTATAAAAAATTAAAATCGGCCGTCCATTTGTTCCTAAGCTGTCCTAACTATTTCTAGAAGCATTAATAAGCATAGCCAATGGTGCCACGCAATGAAGTGGGACTAAACGATGATCTGTAATTTTTTTCAAGAAAATCGCTTTAGGCTCACAGGGTGTTCTATGAGGACATTTAGTATAAAAAATTAAAATCGGCCGTCCATTTGTTCCTAAGCTGTCCTAACTATTTCTAGAAGCATTAATAAGCATAGCCAATGGTGCCACGCAATGAAGTGGGACCAAATGATGATCTGTAATTTTTTTCAAGAAAATCTTTTGAGGCTAACAAGGTGTTCTATGAGGACATTTAGTATAAAAAATTAAAATCGGCCATCGATTTGTTCCTAAGCTGTCCTAACTATTTGTAGAAGCATTAATAAGCACAGCCAATGGCGCCACGCAATGAAGTGGGACTAAACGATGATCTGTAATTTTTTTCAAGAAAATCGCTTTAGGCTCACAGGGTGTTCTATGAATACATTTAGTATAAAAAATTAAAATCGGCCGTCCATTTGTTCCTAAGCTGTCCTAACTATTTCTAAAAGAATTAATAATCTTCGCCAATGGTGCCTTGCAATGAAGCGGGACCAATCGATGATCTGTAATTTTTTTCAAGAAAATCTCTTGAGGCTAACAAGGTGTTCTATGACGACATTGAGTGTAAAAAATTAAAATCGGCCGTCCATTTGTTCCTAAGCTGTCCTAACTATTTCTAAAAGCATTAATAAGCTTAGCCAATGGTGGCATGCAATGAAGTGGGACCAAACGACGATCTGTAATTTTTTTCAAGGAAATCTCTTGAGGCTAACAGTGTTCTATGATGACATTTAGTGTAAAAAACCAAAATCGGCCGTCGACTTGTTCCTAAGCTGTCCTAACTATTTCTTAAAGTATTAATAAGCATAGCCAATGGTGCCATGTCATAAAGTGAGACCAGACGATGATCTGTAATTTTTTTCAAGAAAATCTCTTGAGGATAACAGGGTGTTCTATGATGACATTTAGTATAAAAAATTAAAATTGGCCGTAAATTTGTTCCTAAGCTGTCAGGAGTATATCTAAAAGCATTAATAAGCACAGCCAATGGTGCCTTGCAATGAAGTGGGACCAAATGATGATCCGTAATTTTTTACTAGAAAATCTCTTAAGGATAACAGGGTGTTCTATGATGACATTTAGTATAAAAAATTAAAATCGGCCGTCCATTTGTTCCTAAGCTGTCCTAACTATTTCTAGAAGCATTAATAAGCATAGCCAATGGTGCCACGCAATGAAGTGGGACTAAACGATGATCTGTAATTTTTTTCAAGAAAATCGCTTGAGGCTAACAGGGTGTTCTATGAATACATTTAGTATAAAAAATTAAAATCGGCCGTCCATTTGTTCCTAAGCTGTCCTAACTATTTCTAAAAGCATTAATAATCTTCGCCAATGGTGCCTTGCAATGAAGCGGGACCAATCGATGATCTGTAATTTTTTTCAAGAAAATCTCTTGAGGCTAACAAGGTGTTCTATGACGACATTGAGTGTAAAAAATTAAAATCGGCCGTCCATTTGTTCCTAAGCTGTCCTAACTATTTCTAAAAGCATTAATAAGCTTAGCCAATGGTGGCATGCAATGAAGTGGGACCAAACGACGATCTGTAATTTTTTTCAAGGAAATCTCTTGAGGCTAACAGTGTTCTATGATGACATTTAGTGTAAAAAACCAAAATCGGCCGTCGACTTGTTCCTAAGCTGTCCTAACTATTTCTTAAAGTATTAATAAGCATAGCCAATGGTGCCATGTCATAAAGTGAGACCAGACGATGATCTGTAATTTTTTTCAAGAAAATCTCTTGAGGATAACAGGGTGTTCTATGATGACATTTAGTATAAAAAATTAAAATTGGCCGTAAATTTGTTCCTAAGCTGTCAGGAGTATATCTAAAAGCATTAATAAGCACAGCCAATGGTGCCTTGCAATGAAGTGGGACCAAATGATGATCCGTAATTTTTTACTAGAAAATCTCTTAAGGCTAACAGGGTGTTCTATGATGACATTTAGTATAAAAAATTAAAATCGGCCGTCGATTTGTTCCTAAGCTGTCCTAACTATTTCTAAAAGCATTAATAAGCATAGTCAATGGAGCCTTGCAATGGAGTGGGACCAAACGATGATCTGTAATTTTTTTCAAGAAAATCGCTTGAGGCTAACAGGGTGTTCTATGATGACATTTAGTATAAAAAATTAAAATCGGCCGTCCATTTGTTCCTAAGCTGTCCTAACTATTTCTAGAAGCATTAATAAGCATAGCCAATGGTGCCACGCAATGAAGTGGGACCAAATGATGATCTGTAATTTTTTTCAAGAAAATCTTTTGAGGCTAACAAGGTGTTCTATGAGGACATTTAGTATAAAAAATTAAAATCGGCCATCGATTTGTTCCTAAGCTGTCCTAACTATTTCTAGAAGCATTAATAAGCATAGCCAATGGTGCCACGCAATGAAGTGGGACTAAACGATGATCTGCAATTTTTTTCAAGAAAATCGCTTTAGGCTCACAGGGTGTTCTATGATGACATTTAGTATAAAAAATTAAAATCGGCCGTCCATTTGTTCCTAAGCTGTCCTAACTATTTCTAGAAGCATTAATAAGCATAGCCAATGGTGCCACGCAATGAAGTGGGACTAAACGATGATCTGTAATTTTTTTCAAGAAAATCGCTTGAGGCTAACAGGGTGTTCTATGATGACATTTAGTATAAAAAATTAAATCGGCCGTCCATTTGTTCCTAAGCTGTCCTAACTATTTCTAAAAGCATTAATAAGCATAGCCAATGGTGCCACGCAATGAAGTGGGACCAAATGATGATCTGTAATTTTTTTCAAGAAAATCTTTTGAGGCTAACAAGGTGTTCTATGAGGACATTTAGTATAAAAAATTAAAATCGGCCATCGATTTGTTCCTAAGCTGTCCTAACTATTTGTAGAACCATTAATAAGCACAGCCAATGGCGCCACGCAATGAAGTGGGACTAAACGATGATCTGTAATTTTTTCAAGAAAATCGCTTTAGGCTAACAGGGTGTTCTATGATGACATTTAGTATGAAAAATTAAAATCGGCCGTCCATTTGTTCCTAAGCTGTCCTAACTATTTCTAGAAGCATTAATAAGCATAGCCAATGGTGCCACGCAATGAAGTGGGACTAAACGATGATCTGTAATTTTTTTCAAGAAAATCGCTTTAGGCTCACAGGGTGTTCTATGATGACATTTAGTATAAAAAATTAAAATCGGCCGTCCATTTGTTCCTAAGCTGTCCTAACTATTTCTAGAAGCATTAATAAGCATAGCCAATGGTGCCACGCAATGAAGTGGGACTAAACGATGATCTGTAATTTTTTTCAAGAAAATCGCTTGAGGCTAACAGGGTGTTCTATGAATACATTTAGTATAAAAAATTAAAATCGGCCGTCCATTTGTTCCTAAGCTGTCCTAACTATTTCTAAAAGCATTAATAAGCTTCGCCAATGGTGCCACGCAATGAAGTGGGACCAATCGATGATCTGTAATTTTTTTCAAGAAAATCGCTTCAGGCTAACAGGGTGTTCTATGATGACATTTAGTATAAAAAATTAAAATCGGCCGTCGATTTGTTCCTAAGCTGTCCTAACTATTTCTAAAAGCATTAATAAGCATAGCCAATGGTGCCACGCAATGAAGTGGGACCAAATGATGATCTGTAATTTTTTTCAAGAAAATTTTTTGAGGCTAACAAGGTGTTCTATGAGGACATTTAGTATAAAAAATTAAAATCGGCCATCGATTTGTTCCTAAGCTGTCCTAACTATTTGTAGAAGCATTAATAAGCACAGCCAATGGCGCCACGCAATGAAGTGGGACTAAACGATGATCTGTAATTTTTTTCAAGAAAATCGCTTTAGGCTCACAGGGTGTTCTATGATGACATTTCGTATAAAAAATTAAAATCGGCCGTCCATTTGTTCCTAAGCTGTCCTAACTATTTCTAAAAGCATTAATAAGCATAGCCAATGGTGCCACGCAATGAAGTGGGACTAAACGATGATCTGTAATTTTTTTCAAGAAAATCTTTTGAGGCTAACAAGGTGTTCTATGAGGACATTTAGTATAAAAAATTAAAATCGGCCATCGATTTGTTCCTAAGCTGTCCTAACTATTTGTAGAAGCATTAATAAGCACAGCCAATGGCGCCACGCAATGAAGTGGGACTAAACGATGATCTGTAATTTTTTTCAAGAAAATCGCTTGAGGCTAACAGGGTGTTCTATGATGACATTTAGTATAAAAAATTAAAATCGGCCGTCCATTTATTCCTAAGCTGTCCTAACTATTTCTAAAAGCATTAATAAGCATAGCCAATGGTGCCACGCAATGAAGTGGGACCAAATGATGATCTGTAATTTTTTTCAAGAAAATCTTTTGAGGCTAACAAGGTGTTCTATGAGGACATTTAGTATAAAAAATTAAAATCGGCCATCGATTTGTTCCTAAGCTGTCCTAACTATTTGTAGAAGCGTTAATAAGCACAGCCAATGGCGCCACGCAATGAAGTGGGACTAAACGATGATCTGTAATTTTTTTTAAGAAAATCGCTTTAGGCTAACAGGGTGTTCTATGATGACATTTAGTATAAAAAATTAAAATCGGCCGTCCATTTGTTCCTAAGCTGTCCTAACTATTTCTAGAAGCATTAATAAGCATAGCCAATGGTGCCACGCAATGAAGTGGGACTAAACGATGATCTGTAATTTTTTTCAAGAAAATCGCTTTAGGCTCACAGGGTGTTCTATGAGGACATTTAGTATAAAAAATTAAAATCGGCCGTCCATTTGTTCCTAAGCTGTCCTAACTATTTCTAGAAGCATTAATAAGCATAGCCAATGGTGCCACGCAATGAAGTGGGACCAAATGATGATCTGTAATTTTTTTCAAGAAAATCTTTTGAGGCTAACAAGGTGTTCTATGAGGACATTTAGTATAAAAAATTAAAATCGGCCATCGATTTGTTCCTAAGCTGTCCTAACTATTTGTAGAAGCATTAATAAGCACAGCCAATGGCGCCACGCAATGAAGTGGGACTAAACGATGATCTGTAATTTTTTTCAAGAAAATCGCTTTAGGCTCACAGGGTGTTCTATGAATACATTTAGTATAAAAAATTAAAATCGGCCGTCCATTTGTTCCTAAGCTGTCCTAACTATTTCTAAAAGCATTAATAAGCTTAGCCAATGGTGGCATGCAATGAAGTGGGACCAAACGACGATCTGTAATTTTTTTCAAGGAAATCTCTTGAGGCTAACAGTGTTCTATGATGACATTTAGTGTAAAAAACCAAAATCGGCCGTCGACTTGTTCCTAAGCTGTCCTAACTATTTCTTAAAGTATTAATAAGCATAGCCAATGGTGCCATGTCATAAAGTGAGACCAGACGATGATCTGTAATTTTTTTCAAGAAAATCTCTTGAGGATAACAGGGTGTTCTATGATGACATTTAGTATAAAAAATTAAAATTGGCCGTAAATTTGTTCCTAAGCTGTCAGGAGTATATCTAAAAGCATTAATAAGCACAGCCAATGGTGCCTTGCAATGAAGTGGGACCAAATGATGATCCGTAATTTTTTACTAGAAAATCTCTTAAGGATAACAGGGTGTTCTATGATGACATTTAGTATAAAAAATTAAAATCGGCCGTCCATTTGTTCCTAAGCTGTCCTAACTATTTCTAGAAGCATTAATAAGCATAGCCAATGGTGCCACGCAATGAAGTGGGACTAAACGATGATCTGTAATTTTTTTCAAGAAAATCGCTTGAGGCTAACAGGGTGTTCTATGAATACATTTAGTATAAAAAATTAAAATCGGCCGTCCATTTGTTCCTAAGCTGTCCTAACTATTTCTAAAAGCATTAATAATCTTCGCCAATGGTGCCTTGCAATGAAGCGGGACCAATCGATGATCTGTAATTTTTTTCAAGAAAATCTCTTGAGGCTAACAAGGTGTTCTATGACGACATTGAGTGTAAAAAATTAAAATCGGCCGTCCATTTGTTCCTAAGCTGTCCTAACTATTTCTAAAAGCATTAATAAGCTTAGCCAATGGTGGCATGCAATGAAGTGGGACCAAACGACGATCTGTAATTTTTTTCAAGGAAATCTCTTGAGGCTAACAGTGTTCTATGATGACATTTAGTGTAAAAAACCAAAATCGGCCGTCGACTTGTTCCTAAGCTGTCCTAACTATTTCTTAAAGTATTAATAAGCATAGCCAATGGTGCCATGTCATAAAGTGAGACCAGACGATGATCTGTAATTTTTTTCAAGAAAATCTCTTGAGGATAACAGGGTGTTCTATGATGACATTTAGTATAAAAAATTAAAATTGGCCGTAAATTTGTTCCTAAGCTGTCAGGAGTATATCTAAAAGCATTAATAAGCATAGCCAATGGTGCCACGTAATGAAGTGGGACTAAACGATGATCTGTAATTTTTTTCAAGAAAATCGCTTGAGGCTAACAGGGTGTTCTATGAATACATTTAGTATAAAAAATTAAAATCGGCCGTCCATTTGTTCCTAAGCTGTCCTAACTATTTCTAGAAGCATTAATAAGCATAGCCAATGGTGCCACGCAATGAAGTGGGACTAAACGATGATCTGTAATTTTTTTCAAGAAAATCGCTTTAGGCTAACAGGGTGTTCTATGATGACATTTAGTATAAAAAATTAAAATCGGCCGTCCATTTGTTCCTAAGCTGTCCTAACTATTTCTAAAAGCATTAATAAGCTTAGCCAATGGTGCCTTGCAATGAAGTGGGACCAAACGATGATCTGTATTTTTTTTCAAGAAAATCTTTTTAGGCTAACAGGATGTTCTATGATGACATTTGTGTAAAAAATTAAAATCGGCCGTCGATCTGTTCCTAAGCTGTCCTAACTATTTCTAGAAGCATTAATAAGCATAGCCAATGGTGCCACGCAATGAAGTGGGACTAAACGATGATCTGTAATTTTTTTCAAGAAAATCGGTTTAGGCTAACAGGGTGTTCTATGATGACATTTAGTATAAAAAATTAAAATCGGCCGTCCATTTGTTCCTAAGCTGTCCTAACTATTTCTAGAAGCATTAATAAGCATAGCCAATGGTGCCACGCAATGAAGTGGGACTAAACGATGATCTGTAATTTTTTTCAAGAAAATTGCTTGAGGCTAACAGGGTGTTCTATGATGACATTTAGTATAAAAAATTAAAATCGGCCGTCCATTTGTTCCTAAGCTGTCCTAACTATTTCTAAAAGCATTAATAAGCATAGCCAATGGTGCCACGCAATGAAGTGGGACCAAATGATGATCTGTAATTTTTTTCAAGAAAATCTTTTGAGGCTAACAAGGTGTTCTATGAGGACATTTAGTATAAAAAATTAAAATCGGCCATCGATTTGTTCCTAAGCTGTCCTAACTATTTCTAGAAGCATTAATAAGCATAGCCAATGGTGCCACGCAATGAAGTGGGACTAAACGATGATCTGCAATTTTTTTCAAGAAAATCGCTTTAGGCTCACAGGGTGTTCTATGATGACATTTAGTATAAAAAATTAAAATCGGCCGTCCATTTGTTCCTGAGCTGTCCTAACTATTTCTAGAAGCATTAATAAGCATAGCCAATGGTGCCACGCAATGAAGTGGGACTAAACGATGATCTGTAATTTTTTTCAAGAAAATCGCTTGAGGCTAACAGGGTGTTCTATGAATACATTTAGTATAAAAAATTAAAATCGGCCGTCCATTTGTTCCTAAGCTGTCCTAACTATTTCTAAAAGCATTAATAAGCTTCGCCAATGGTGCCACGCAATGAAGTGGGACCAATCGATGATCTGTAATTTTTTTCAAGAAAATCGCTTCAGGCTAACAGGGTGTTCTATGATGACATTTAGTATAAAAAATTAAAATCGGCCGTCGATTTGTTCCTAAGCTGTCCTAACTATTTGTAGAACCATTAATAAGCACAGCCAATGGCGCCACGCAATGAAGTGGGACTAAACGATGATCTGTAATTTTTTCAAGAAAATCGCTTTAGGCTAACAGGGTGTTCTATGATGACATTTAGTATGAAAAATTAAAATCGGCCGTCCATTTGTTCCTAAGCTGTCCTAACTATTTCTAGAAGCATTAATAAGCATAGCCAATGGTGCCACGCAATGAAGTGGGACTAAACGATGATCTGTAATTTTTTTCAAGAAAATCGCTTTAGGCTAACAGGGTGTTCTATGATGACATTTAGTATAAAAAATTAAAATCGGCCGTCCATTTGTTCCTAAGCTGTCCTAACTATTTCTAGAAGCATTAATAAGCATAGCCAATGGTGCCACGCAATGAAGTGGGACTAAACGATGATCTTTAATTTTTTTCAAGAAAATCGCTTGAGGCTAACAGGGTGTTCTATGAATACATTTAGTATAAAAAATTAAAATCGGCCGTCCATTTGTTCCTAAGCTGTCCTAACTATTTCTAAAAGCATTAATAATCTTCGCCAATGGTGCCTTGCAATGAAGCGGGACCAATCGATGATCTGTAATTTTTTTCAAGAAAATCTCTTGAGGCTAACAAGGTGTTCTATGACGACATTGAGTGTAAAAAATTAAAATCGGCCGTCCATTTGTTCCTAAGCTGTCCTAACTATTTCTAAAAGCATTAATAAGCTTAGCCAATGGTGGCATGCAATGAAGTGGGACCAAACGACGATCTGTAATTTTTTTCAAGGAAATCTCTTGAGGCTAACAGTGTTCTATGATGACATTTAGTGTAAAAAACCAAAATCGGCCGTCGACTTGTTCCTAAGCTGTCCTAACTATTTCTTAAAGTATTAATAAGCATAGCCAATGGTGCCATGTCATAAAGTGAGACCAGACGATGATCTGTAATTTTTTTCAAGAAAATCTCTTGAGGATAACAGGGTGTTCTATGATGACATTTAGTATAAAAAATTAAAATTGGCCGTAAATTTGTTCCTAAGCTGTCAGGAGTATATCTAAAAGCATTAATAAGCATAGCCAATGGTGCCACGTAATGAAGTGGGACTAAACGATGATCTGTAATTTTTTTCAAGAAAATCGCTTGAGGCTAACAGGGTGTTCTATGAATACATTTAGTATAAAAAATTAAAATCGGCCGTCCATTTGTTCCTAAGCTGTCCTAACTATTTCTAGAAGCATTAATAAGCATAGCCAATGGTGCCACGCAATGAAGTGGGACTAAACGATGATCTGTAATTTTTTTCAAGAAAATCGCTTTAGGCTAACAGGGTGTTCTATGATGACATTTAGTATAAAAAATTAAAATCGGCCGTCCATTTGTTCCTAAGCTGTCCTAACTATTTCTAAAAGCATTAATAAGCTTAGCCAATGGTGCCTTGCAATGAAGTGGGACCAAACGATGATATGTATTTTTTTTCAAGAAAATCTTTTTAGGCTAACAGGATGTTCTATGATGACATTTGTGTAAAAAATTAAAATCGGCCGTCGATCTGTTCCTAAGCTGTCCTAACTATTTCTAGAAGCATTAATAAGCATAGCCAATGGTGCCACGCAATGAAGTGGGACTAAACGATGATCTGTAATTTTTTTCAAGAAAATCGGTTTAGGCTAACAGGGTGTTCTATGATGACATTTAGTATAAAAAATTAAAATCGGCCGTCCATTTGTTCCTAAGCTGTCCTAACTATTTCTAGAAGCATTAATAAGCATAGCCAATGGTGCCACGCAATGAAGTGGGACTAAACGATGATCTGTAATTTTTTTCAAGAAAATTGCTTGAGGCTAACAGGGTGTTCTATGATGACATTTAGTATAAAAAATTAAAATCGGCCGTCCATTTGTTCCTAAGCTGTCCTAACTATTTCTAAAAGCATTAATAAGCATAGCCAATGGTGCCACGCAATGAAGTGGGACCAAATGATGATCTGTAATTTTTTTCAAGAAAATCTTTTGAGGCTAACAAGGTGTTCTATGAGGACATTTAGTATAAAAAATTAAAATCGGCCATCGATTTGTTCCTAAGCTGTCCTAACTATTTCTAGAAGCATTAATAAGCATAGCCAATGGTGCCACGCAATGAAGTGGGACTAAACGATGATCTGCAATTTTTTTCAAGAAAATCGCTTTAGGCTCACAGGGTGTTCTATGATGACATTTAGTATAAAAAATTAAAATCGGCCGTCCATTTGTTCCTGAGCTGTCCTAACTATTTCTAGAAGCATTAATAAGCATAGCCAATGGTGCCACGCAATGAAGTGGGACTAAACGATGATCTGTAATTTTTTTCAAGAAAATCGCTTGAGGCTAACAGGGTGTTCTATGAATACATTTAGTATAAAAAATTAAAATCGGCCGTCCATTTGTTCCTAAGCTGTCCTAACTATTTCTAAAAGCATTAATAAGCTTCGCCAATGGTGCCACGCAATGAAGTGGGACCAATCGATGATCTGTAATTTTTTTCAAGAAAATCGCTTCAGGCTAACAGGGTGTTCTATGATGACATTTAGTATAAAAAATTAAAATCGGCCGTCGATTTGTTCCTAAGCTGTCCTAACTATTTGTAGAACCATTAATAAGCACAGCCAATGGCGCCACGCAATGAAGTGGGACTAAACGATGATCTGTAATTTTTTCAAGAAAATCGCTTTAGGCTAACAGGGTGTTCTATGATGACATTTAGTATGAAAAATTAAAATCGGCCGTCCATTTGTTCCTAAGCTGTCCTAACTATTTCTAGAAGCATTAATAAGCATAGCCAATGGTGCCACGCAATGAAGTGGGACTAAACGATGATCTGTAATTTTTTTCAAGAAAATCGCTTTAGGCTAACAGGGTGTTCTATGATGACATTTAGTATAAAAAATTAAAATCGGCCGTCCATTTGTTCCTAAGCTGTCCTAACTATTTCTAGAAGCATTAATAAGCATAGCCAATGGTGCCACGCAATGAAGTGGGACTAAACGATGATCTTTAATTTTTTTCAAGAAAATCGCTTGAGGCTAACAGGGTGTTCTATGAATACATTTAGTATAAAAAATTAAAATCGGCCGTCCATTTGTTCCTAAGCTGTCCTAACTATTTCTAAAAGCATTAATAAGCTTCGCCAATGGTGCCACGCAATGAAGTGGGACCAATCGATGATCTGTAATTTTTTTCAAGAAAATCGCTTCAGGCTAACAGGGTGTTCTATGATGACATTTAGTATAAAAAATTAAAATCGGCCGTCGATTTGTTCCTAAGCTGTCCTAACTATTTCTAAAAGCATTAATAAGCATAGCCAATGGTGCCACGCAATGAAGTGGGACCAAATGATGATCTGTAATTTTTTTCAAGAAAATCTTTTGAGGCTAACAAGGTGTTCTATGAGGACATTTAGTATAAAAAATTAAAATCGGCCATCGATTTGTTCCTAAGCTGTCCTAACTATTTGTAGAAGCATTAATAAGCACAGCCAATGGCGCCACGCAATGAAGTGGGACTAAACGATGATCTGTAATTTTTTTCAAGAAAATCGCTTTAGGCTCACAGGGTGTTCTATGATGACATTTCGTATAAAAAATTAAAATCGGCCGTCCATTTGTTCCTAAGCTGTCCTAACTATTTCTAAAAGCATTAATAAGCATAGCCAATGGTGCCACGCAATGAAGTGGGACTAAACGATGATCTGTAATTTTTTTCAAGAAAATCTTTTGAGGCTAACAAGGTGTTCTATGAGGACATTTAGTATAAAAAATTAAAATCGGCCATCGATTTGTTCCTAAGCTGTCCTAACTATTTGTAGAAGCATTAATAAGCACAGCCAATGGCGCCACGCAATGAAGTGGGACTAAACGATGATCTGTAATTTTTTTCAAGAAAATCGCTTGAGGCTAACAGGGTGTTCTATGATGACATTTAGTATAAAAAATTAAAATCGGCCGTCCATTTATTCCTAAGCTGTCCTAACTATTTCTAAAAGCATTAATAAGCATAGCCAATGGTGCCACGCAATGAAGTGGGACCAAATGATGATCTGTAATTTTTTTCAAGAAAATCTTTTGAGGCTAACAAGGTGTTCTATGAGGACATTTAGTATAAAAAATTAAAATCGGCCATCGATTTGTTCCTAAGCTGTCCTAACTATTTGTAGAAGCGTTAATAAGCACAGCCAATGGCGCCACGCAATGAAGTGGGACTAAACGATGATCTGTAATTTTTTTTAAGAAAATCGCTTTAGGCTAACAGGGTGTTCTATGATGACATTTAGTATAAAAAATTAAAATCGGCCGTCCATTTGTTCCTAAGCTGTCCTAACTATTTCTAGAAGCATTAATAAGCATAGCCAATGGTGCCACGCAATGAAGTGGGACTAAACGATGATCTGTAATTTTTTTCAAGAAAATCGCTTTAGGCTCACAGGGTGTTCTATGAGGACATTTAGTATAAAAAATTAAAATCGGCCGTCCATTTGTTCCTAAGCTGTCCTAACTATTTCTAGAAGCATTAATAAGCATAGCCAATGGTGCCACGCAATGAAGTGGGACCAAATGATGATCTGTAATTTTTTTCAAGAAAATCTTTTGAGGCTAACAGGGTGTTCTATGAGGACATTTAGTAAAAAAATTAAAATCGGCCATCGATTTGTTCCTAAGCTGTCCTAACTATTTGTAGAAGCATTAATAAACACAGCCAATGGCGCCACGCAATGAAGTGGGACTAAACGATGATCTGTAATTTTTTTCAAGAAAATCGCTTGAGGCTAACAGGGTGTTCTATGATGACATTTAGTATAAAAAATTAAAATCGGCCGTCCATTTGTTCCTAAGCTGTCCTAACTATTTCTAAAAGCATTAATAAGCATAGCCAATGGTGCCACGCAATGAAGTGGGACCAAATGATGATCTGTAATTTTTTTCAAGAAAATCTTTTGAGGCTAACAAGGTGTTCTATGAGGACATTTAGTATAAAAAATTAAAATCGGCCATCGATTTGTTCCTAAGCTGTCCTAACTATTTGTAGAAGCGTTAATAAGCACAGCCAATGGCGCCACGCAATGAAGTGGGACTAAACGATGATCTGTAATTTTTTTTAAGAAAATCGCTTTAGGCTAACAGGGTGTTCTATGATGACATTTAGTATAAAAAATTAAAATCGGCCGTCCATTTGTTCCTAAGCTGTCCTAACTATTTCTAGAAGCATTAATAAGCATAGCCAATGGTGCCACGCAATGAAGTGGGACCAAATGATGATCTGTAATTTTTTTCAAGAAAATCTATTGAGGCTAACAAGGTGTTCTATGAGGACATTTAGTATAAAAAATTAAAATCGGCCATCGATTTGTTCCTAAGCTGTCCTAACTATTTGTAGAAGCGTTAATAAGCACAGCCAATGGCGCCACGCAATGAAGTGGGACTAAACGATGATCTGTAATTTTTTTTAAGAAAATCGCTTTAGGCTAACAGGGTGTTCTATGATGACATTTAGTATAAAAAATTAAAATCGGCCGTCCATTTGTTCCTAAGCTGTCCTAACTATTTCTAGAAGCATTAATAAGCATAGCCAATGGTGCCACGCAATGAAGTGGGACTAAACGATGATCTGTAATTTTTTTCAAGAAAATCGCTTTAGGCTCACAGGGTGTTCTATGATGACATTTAGTATAAAAAATTAAAATCGGCCGTCCATTTGTTCCTAAGCTGTCCTAACTATTTCTAGAAGCATTAATAAGCATAGCCAATGGTGCCACGCAATGAAGTGGGACTAAACGATGATCTGTAATTTTTTTCAAGAAAATCGCTTGAGGCTAACAGGGTGTTCTATGAATACATTTAGTATAAAAAATTAAAATCGGCCGTCCATTTGTTCCTAAGCTGTCCTAACTATTTCTAAAAGCATTAATAATCTTCGCCAATGGTGCCTTGCAATGAAGCGGGACCAATCGATGATCTGTAATTTTTTTCAAGAAAATCTCTTGAGGCTAACAAGGTGTTCTATGACGACATTGAGTGTAAAAAATTAAAATCGGCCGTCCATTTGTTCCTAAGCTGTCCTAACTATTTCTAAAAGCATTAATAAGCTTAGCCAATGGTGGCATGCAATGAAGTGGGACCAAACGACGATCTGTAATTTTTTTCAAGGAAATCTCTTGAGGCTAACAGTGTTCTATGATGACATTTAGTGTAAAAAACCAAAATCGGCCGTCGACTTGTTCCTAAGCTGTCCTAACTATTTCTTAAAGTATTACTAAGTATAGCCAATGGTGCCATGTCATAAAGTGAGACCAGACGATGATCTGTAATTTTTTTCAAGAAAATCTCTTGAGGATAACAGGGTGTTCTATGATGACATTTAGTATAAAAAATTAAAATTGGCCGTAAATTTGTTCCTAAGCTGTCAGGAGTATATCTAAAAGCATTAATAAGCACAGCCAATGGTGCCTTGCAATGAAGTGGGACCAAATGATGATCCGTAATTTTTTACTAGAAAATCTCTTAAGGCTAACAGGGTGTTCTATGATGACATTTAGTATAAAAAATTAAAATCGGCCGTCGATTTGTTCCTAAGCTGTCCTAACTATTTCTAAAAGCATTAATAAGCATAGTCAATGGTGCCTTGCAATGGAGTGGGACCAAACGATGATCTGTAATTTTTTCAAGATAATCGCTTGAAGCTAATAGGGTGTTCTATGATGACATTTAGTGTAAAAAAATAAAATCGGCCGTCGATTTGTTCCTAAGCTGTCCTAACTATTTCTAAAAGCATTAATAAGCTTAGCCAATGGTGCCTTTCAATGAAGTGGGACCAATCGATGATCTGTAATTTTTTTTCAAGAAAATCGCTATAGGCTAACAAGATGTTCTATGATAACATTTAGTGTAAAAAATTAAAATCGGCCGTCGATTTGTTCCTAAGCTGTCCTAACTATTTTTAAAAGCATTAACAAGCATATCCAATGGTGCCATGCAATTAAGTGGGACCAAACGATGATCTGTAATTTTTTTCAAGAAAATCTCTTGTTGACGTGATGCTTGTGAATCTATTATTACACATTTAGAAGTATTTGGTGTTTTAGCGTTAGCACGACCGGCAGTTTTTTGTTAAACAAAGAACAGTTA
This sequence comes from Tipula helvola, assembly GCA_963556165.1. Taxonomy (NCBI): domain Eukaryota; kingdom Metazoa; phylum Arthropoda; class Insecta; order Diptera; family Tipulidae; genus Tipula; species Tipula helvola. The sequence continues at coordinate 289,070,559 of OY744481.1, forward strand.
CAATCATATGACGAAAGATTATATTTATTTAATTATGTAGTAATTTATGATTAAATTCACAGACTATATTAATTTATTTTACAAAATATTTATTTATCGGATTAATTTTGAACAAATTGGCGTGTCGCGTAACAGTACTTCTGTTTCATGTTGCTTTAGCTTTTTTACTGAAAATTGTATTTTTAAGAATTAATTTAGTACTCTTTATTTTGGGTGTGTCTGTTCCGAACGGTAACTGTTAGATTCAAAATTCCTATTACATTGAATTTAGTAGCTAAACCATAATTTTTATTTGATTAAGTATGATTATTTTGTGGTCTGTGTCATCTGGGTTCAAGACACACATTCATAATATTAAACCGTTTCAGTTTCCCTCAATCAATTTTCCAATTTAATGCTGCATGATTTTGAATAATACATTCATATATATGTACATGAATATTTATTTATAAAAACTAAAAATTGGATTTTTCACAGCAACAACAAAAAACTGCATTCAGATATAAATAAAAACATAAAAATAAATAAATGTATGTTACATTTTGAACGAGGAGAAGCATTATATTAAATGGCGAAAAAAAACAAAAATAAATTTTTACCATTAAACCAAGTTGAAAATAAATATTTTTATTTATTTTATTTATTGTATTTTTGTTGTTAGTGAAAATCCGGTATTTTCAAATAACAAATAAAATCATGTAAATAATATAAATTAAACGAATTATCTGATTGCAATACTCTTGCAGCCGATTTTTCGTTTTAATCATAAACCCACTTTCGTTTGAAAAAAACACGATATAATTTGCAAGCACAAACAATCATTTTAACTGATACTTGAAAGATTTAAAAAATTTAATTAAATTGCTCAGGCTGTACCAAATTGTAAATAATTTTATTAAATATTGTTTTGTAACAGTTGTTACTTTACTATATAAAATCCGAGTTTATACACTTTAGCCTTTACACCAATTTAGTATACCAGTCAGTGTGTATTTAAGTAATCAATTTTTTAATCAAAAATCAGAAATGTACAAAACATATAATCAAATAACTTGTACTATTATCTTATAATTTGTGCTTTTCATTAAATTTGTTTGTGCCACTACCAAACACCAAAAATTCAATTTTCTATTATACTCTCGTATACATTACGAGTATTTTGGAGGCAGATGCCAATAATTTATCAAAATAAATAAATTTTACAGTGTTGTGTGCTTCGGGTGGACATAAATCAACTAATGACCATCAATTTATATTGGGCTATAAAATATGATAGGTTTCTGATTATGATACAACAGCCAAAATAAAATTTAGAGAATAAAAAATGTATGTTATAGCCGCAGACTAATTGATTGGGATTAAAGTAAAAAACCGTTGTTTATATGTGTGACTCAATACTGTACAATTTAATAACGTTAAGGTTTTAGGCAAATGTCCAATTTTGTAATGTACTTGGAAATATGTAGTCATAAGATTGCTGCTTATCGAACTGGAAAGCAGTGTTCCTGGTTTAATATGATAATTACGACATGATTAAAAAACAACCAATTTACTGATTGCGTTAACTGATGGATTTATAAATGATAATTTAACAGAATGGTCACGGAATGACGGAACTATGTATAATTGTGATTTTTTTTTGAAATGCAAACTGTGATATTTTAAAACAAATACAATGCTTGCCGTACTCTGTACACATTCCTTTAAATTATTTTCAATAAAAATATTTTTGTTGTATTGATGATATTATTGTGGTTTGAGGCGAGAAGTAATAATAAAAAGTAAATATTTTTATTATTACCGTAGAGATACAAATTTTATTATTTTAATTAAATTTTATAATTTAATTTATTTTTTCTCTTCTTGTTTGTCTACATAATACACAAATATGTACATACGTATGTATAGTACACATATTTTTGAATTTATGGTTAAAATTTTAAATAATACATATTTCAACATACATATTATTATTATTGATTGAAGAAAATAGATTTATAAAATGTTATTTATTTTCTGGTGAATGCATAAATGTTAAATTTGTATTTGTTATATATGGTACAATAAATTATTTGAAAGTGTATTAGAATTTTGGATTCGTTTTGTTGGACATAAGAAATATTGAATAACTTTAAATCAAAACTTGGTTTTTCGCCTGATACCATAAAATATTTGAAAAAGTTTGAAACCAAAATACATTTGACCTCTGACGTTCAATATCCGCATACATTGAATATGAATTTTGAAAAGTTCCGAATTAAATTCATAAGAACGAACAAACAGTTCAAAAAGTTTAATTTAATTGATTTAAGTCTAATAGCCATATGTACCAATTCAAAAATAACTTTAAGTGAGTTAGCACCGATATAAAATAAAATGAAAGCTTGGATTCTGATTGAGCCGTAGGGCTTTGCTTAGTACCTATAAGTAAATTGTCGAATAATAAATAAATAAAGCTAATTTGTTATCAACCATTCTCTAAACCAGTGTTCGCAAGTAGTTGGTTATTGGCGTGCCAATACAAATATTTGTTTAAAAATTGCTTTTTTCGCGTGCCAAACTAATTCCGTAAAATATTTTTTTTTAAGTATAATATGTGAGATAACTTTTCTGGGTGGGCTAGCGATGGGTCATGTAACGAAAAAATAATTTTCTACGTTACGTGTAGAAAATGTGTATTTAAGTAGCAAACTAGTGGAAAACGTAAAAAAGTTTATTATAAAAATCTACTTAAATTACATATGCAGAATAAGAGCTGCTATCAACCACAAATGTCAGATTTGTTTTTTTTTCTTCATAACCATTAACCATTAAAATTGTTTCATTCAGTCGCACCATAATCTCAAATAAGCGAATAATTTAAAGTCAAATACGAATATTTGTGTTGTGTAATAAATTGTGTTGTGGAAAGACGACGATGGGGTGCCCGACTCATGCCTATTGGAAATTTGGCATATTCATGCACTTAAGTTCACGCAAACTAAAACAACTAATAATAATAAAAGAGGCGCGATCTGTAAAATCTGTAACAATGTGTAACATACCGATTAAACTAAACGGTACGTAAACAATAACCATTCGATATGAGCTATCCAGGCACAGCGTTTCCGGCTATTGACTCACAGCATATGGGTGGGTTTACTCCAGACCAAACAATAAATTTGCTATACTGATGACAAATATACACTGATCACACATCCCATCGTCCCACACTCTCGCACCACCTATACATTACATTAACATTTATTTAATATAAAGAAATAATAAGTTCAAGTATAAATATAAAACAAAATCCCTAAACAAAATCTAGTAGATGAATTCACTTACATTGCCTTCCAACGGTGTACGGGTGTATGGTCTCCGTCTCTTGTATTCCCTCGGTGTACGGGTGTATATCCAATCCACGTTAGGATTTACGAGAATTCGCCACCCACATGCGAATCCTCTTTACGTAATATTGATTTTTCAACAACGAACGTACCAAACACATGCACTAACACGGATAATTTTGCTCATTCAATGACGAATTTATCCGGTAAAAGTCACTTGTGATTTTATGACGGCCGAAAGGCCAATGAAACGACACGACTAATTTTTTATTTTTTTATTTTTACGTACGAATCGTCTAACACGAGTTCGAAGGTTATAATTAGCTACGTTTTTAGTGTAAGCATTTCGTAAATGGGTCAAAACGGATTCACGCGCCAAGTTGAGCCTATCAGATTTCGAAGAGATCATTATTTCATTATCATTATGCGGAGTCCGCAATTTGAGTAGATCATAATCGGAACCATGATTTTTATGATGTTCACCAAACATTAAATAATGAGGTGAAGAACCATTAGATTCATGCAAGACATTCCGCAAAGCGGACGCTATTTCACTGAGATGCAAATCCCAGTCGCGCTGGTCAGATTTGATATACGAGCGAATAGCCGATAAAATACAACGATTAACACGTTCGGATGTGTTAGATTGCGGGGTGTATTTGGGCGTGGTAAGATGGTTCACACCATATTTGGTGAGAAGTGTTTTGAACTGGACTGACACGAATTGTTTTCCGTTATCAGTCAAAACTGTTTCTGGAACGGAAAATATGTTGAATATTTGTCCTTCCACAAATTTGACGAGACTGCGGCGGCATTGGCATTCCTTAATTCTTTAAGTAAAACAAATCGTAAATATTTGTCCAGCACAACCAAAATAAATGCATTACCACGCTTGGTTCGGTGAACTTCAGTGAAATTCCCCATTGGAGGACGGGTGGCATAATTTATAGGCTTATACATTTTGCACATCTCGCATTGGGATACATAACTTCTGATGCACTTAGCCATATTGGGCCAGTAAAAATATCTCCGAAGTCTTTCCAATGTTTTTCCAAAGCCAAAATGTGCTGATAACGGCGAAGAGTGTGCTTGTTCCATAAGTTTATGTGCCATCGAATTAGGTATGACCAATTTCCATTCCGGTAAATCGGTATCACGCATCTGGGTACCAAATCATGGGCAGAAAACGAGTTTGTCATCTGCTACTCTTAAATTAGTATTTACATACGATAGTTTTTGAAAATTTAAAATTTGGTCAACATACTCTTCAACCGTTGAAAATTCTGGTGAATTCAAATCTACGAGCAATGGCAAGTCCTTTATCTGTAAGTAATTTGTTAAAATTTCATCAACACCCATACGAGACAAAGCATCTGGGACTATATTTTGGGAACCTTTTCTATGTTGGACTTCAAAATCAAACCCTTGTAATTCAGACTCCAGCGTGCTAGTCTTCCGGAAAGGTCTTTTTGTGACATTAACCACTGGCTTGAATGATCTGTGATAATCACGAAATGGAATCGCTCTATGTACGCTTGGAATCATTTTATGCTTAACACGAAAGCGTAACTTTCAAGCTCCGTGACTGAATAATTTCTCTGCGCTTTATTAAGTTGTTTTGACATGTAAGCTACAGGAAATTCTTCGTCTTCTAACCCTCGCTGGAACAAAATATTGCCAACACCTGTCGAACTCGCGTCGCACTGAAGATAAAAGGTTTTCGCGAAGTCCAGATTTCGTAACACGGGAGTTTTTATCAAAGCCGACTTTAAATCAATAAAAGCACATTGTGCTTCTTCGGTCCAAACGCATTTTCGCCCCTTTTTCAGTAAAACCGGATTAGGTGAACTAATGGTAGGATAGTTAGCGATGAAGCGCCGATACCACCCGGTGCTACCAAGAAATCGGAGACTCGGGATCTACGCGTAGGCCACCAAAACCAACAATATATCCGAGATACTTTATCTGTTTCATCATGAACTTGCTTTTTTTTAGGTTGATGGTGAGGTTAGCTTCCTTCAATAATCTAGCTAATCAATAATCCGAAGTGATCAAAAGGTCATCTAAATACACGAAGACCCGATCCTGCAGATGAATTGGTATAACCATGTGCATCAGACGACACATTCGCTGAGGCGCATTACATAAGCCGAATGGCATTACTCGAAATTGATACAACGGTCTTCCTTGAACTGTAAAAGCGATATATTGCCTTGATTTTTGGAAACAGAGTCTTAGTTTACCATTGGGCTTTTTAATGAGATTGACCGGAGAACACCAACTGCTGTTACTTTCCACGATAACGCCCAGCGATAACATTCGATCTAACTCCTTGTTTATATCAGCTTGTTTGGCTGGCGAAACCGCATAAGTACCTCTGTTTAATAGGAGTAGATGTTCCGATGTCAATTTTGTGGGTTGTATAAGAGGTTTTGCCTAATCCAAGCAGATCGGAAAATGGAAACAACTTAATAATGCGTTTTAGCTCAATATGATGATAATCGAAGAGGGTATTCTGATTACTAATATCGAAGTTGGAAAGCGGCTGGGATAGCTCTTCGACTACTACTGAAGCTAAACCAAATTCGTTTCAGAAGTCTATACTGAGATAGAGGCTCTGCTTTAAATCCGGTGCGACGCATTTTGTTCAAATACGTTATGGGTACATTGATGTGCCCTAGAATTGCATTTTTTAACCGTTTGCTGTTAGGACGTACGTCGGCAAACTATGAAGCTTATGTTGGAACGACTTTAGCAAAGAGTGACCTCCAACAAGCTTCCGCATATCAATTTCATTGTGAAAAATTGTTTCTTCGCATTTAGTTTTAATTTTTCGTCGACTATACCAATAACAAGCGTTTGTAGAATAAGTAGGTACTGTATGTAGTGTTCGAGAAGAAATGGTGGAAAGAGCATTGGATATAAACTTTCGCGAACTATGTACTAAAATGTGTTGACCACTTAACGTGTCTGGAATTTCGCCCCATCCGATTCGGGATGATTGGTTGGATTTGTACTGTGGGATCTGAGTTGTGTTGGTTTTTGGAAAAGCGTTCGCCCAGTCAATCGGTTTTCCTGCGGCACGTTTCCCGATTTGGCTGGATTACACTTCGCTCAATTCGGTTTTATTACATTTTCCATACCACAGCCGTAACAAAAAATGTGTGTGGGAACGAGCGAGCAATCTTTATAGCGATGCCCTATGTCGTGACAATTCCCAACAAATCATTAGATTATTCGGGTTCTCTGTAACCTTTATCATTGAAGCATTAGCGGTTTTACTCGGAACCTCTCTATACTTTGGTTCCGCAGTCAAATGATTATTCAAAACTGTTTTAATTTTTTTTAACGTGTTGAACGCTTCAAGGGCAAAGTAATTTAGGTACCTCTGAAGTTCGTGAATATACTTTCTATGAGGTTGAAGAAAACTTTCGGGGCAATATCCATTTCGATCCCATGTGTGCTCCCAACTAACACACAAAACAATTAGCTGATCTAAGGAATTAATTTGTTTGGCGGTCATTTGCAAGTGGAATTGTAATCCAGGAATTATTGTAGGAAACTTCATTGCAATTTTCAATTAGGCGCTATAAAAATCATAAAATGATTCCTTGGGTACTCGCTGCCTATGATTATCCAATTCTTGCAGAATATCGTCCTCCTTTAACCGTCGTGGAAATCTTCGATTCAGTTCTGCGCGTAATTGTACCCACGTAATGGAACCGTTACGCTCCAAAAAAAAAACAGTACCTTCGAGGGCTTCTCCTTTAAGAAGAGACCCTAATTCTTCAACCAAACGAATTTGTGACATATTGTAACGGGCAGCCGACCTTTCCACTCGATAAAAGAAACGTTCGATATCGGTTCTTTCCGATGAAAAACCTTCGAAATGTAAATTCTATTTGTGCACCGGTGCTGATGACGGATTGAGATTGGTATTTGTGTGACTCTGTCCGTGACAGAGATTAGAAGTGAGAGGCTGTTGGGTGGAAGGTTGGTCACTGACAGGTTCAGGTAAAGTATCTCTTCTTGTTTGTGTATTCACTTATGTATCTAAAAACGGATTACCAAATTTTCCCATGCGTTCTGTTATCGTTTGAACTAGATGGTCCAACTGATCTGACTCAATAATTGGTATAATAATTGGTTTAGTGGGAATACTTGATCCTGCCGAAACTTGATTCACGGTGCTTGATTGTTCGTTGACAAAATTAACAATACTTTAATAACGGTTATATCAAATCAGTTCGAGAAATTCAATAGAATAATCAGAATTTTAATTTCAAATTGAGTGGACGATCAGACGAGTGATCAGAATCATATAACGAAAACAAAAAAAAAAGATTAATGAAAGAAGATAACCTATCATGGATTATGTACAACTGAGGAGCCAAGCCACATCGCAGCTATGACGTGCTGTAATCTATTTTAGATTTTGAACTATTTATAGAATCGGCTTAATATCTCAAATATAAAATTTCACAAAAAACACATCGATAAATGTGTTTATTCAATTTGGTGCTGGAGGTGGCAAAAATTGACCGCATTAGCTGTGTATGAAAACCAAAATTGGTAAATCTAATTTTTGGTTTATGGTATCGATATCTACCGTAATACAATTAGTACGAGTAATGTTCCAAAATATTTTTTACCGTTGGGCTCTGTTTTTATAAATTCTGATCTCAGCCCAACCTTAGGGCCGAAAAATCCTTCATGTAATAATAGGTTTTATATTTGGAGCTATTTTTAATACTAACAACAAAATATTTCATACATAAAATTTCGCTAAAATCCGTCAACAAATGAGCTTGCTCCATTTGATGCTAGAGATGAGAAGATAGTCTGAATTGGCTCAGCTCAGTATGTAAAAATAAATTTAGCGAATATAATTTTTGATTTATGATATCGTCTAAAGCATGATTATATGGCCAAAAGAATTCTTCAAAGCCGGACTTTTTTAATTTTATATTAGGAACTACTTAAAGAATCGACTTTACATAACAAATCTCTAGATTGGTTGTTTATGTAAAAAATATTGGTGAAACAATTTATGATTAATGGTACCATAATATCAGTAGAGGTGTTCCGCAATATTTTTTGAATTTGGCTCTTATTTCATTTAAGAAATCCGACCCGAAATGATATATCCCAAGAAATTCTTCAGGGCGTAAACATTTCGATTTTATATTAGGAACTACTTACAGAATCGGCTTAATAACGTAGATATACAATTTCACAAAACTTTATTGACAAACGTTCGTGCTCCATTTGGCGTTGGATGTTTAAAAAAGGCCTGGATTGGTCATATATTTAAAAAACAAATTTCTCTTCGGCAAATATATATTTTTGATTTATGGTTTGTACTTATACCGGGTGTTTCTTTTAAACTGAGACGATCAAATATCTCGAAAAATAGCCACTCTACGGAAAAAATGTCCATAATCGAAATTTAATCATAACGCGGGGGAAATACATTAGTGCAAAAAAATAGTCCCCCACCCCCCGCTTTGTGGGTGGGGCGGGGGTAACTTTTAAACTAAGATAGGAAGCCATATTTTTTATTGCAGATACGGATTCTACGACTAAAAGTACGTATGATTTGAATGAAATATTTTGTTCGGTTCATGATAGATGGCGTTGTAATCGACGAAATTCAATTTTTTCAATTTCTTCTTCTTAGAACACACGCATTCGATTCTGCAATACGTTTGAAATAAAAAACATCTCGTTTTCATTGGAAATACTCGAAATTCGTCATCAAAACAATTTATTAATGTAAATGGCAGGTGAATAAAATAATTTTAGCTTAAAATAAGTATTCAAAATTATGGCCTGCGACTTCAATGCACTTATTAATACGCATTTCCAATGATTGTACACAACTGAGAAGTGTGTTTGGTTGAATTTCAGCACACGCATTTCTGATTCGCTCAATCATTTTCTCACGTGTTGTTGGTTCTTGTTTGTAAACTTTGTCTTTGAGATAGCCCCACAAAAAGAAATCTGGCGAAGTTAGATCTGGTGATCTGGCGGGTCAATTAATCGGACCAGCTCTACCGATCCAGCGACCATTGAAATCACGATCAAGTACCTCACGTGCTACCAACGAATAGTGTGCAGGACAACCATCATGTTGAAACCACATGTTCCGTCTCAATTCTAAGTTCAAATTTTCAAGTAATATTGGCAGTTCATTTTCCAAAAAGTTTCGGTACATTTGACCATTCAAGTTGCCTTCAATAATGTGGGGGCCGATGAGTTGGTTGCCAATTATTCCACACCACACGTTGAAAGTCCAAGGGCGCTGATGTTCAACTTGGCGAAGCCAGTGTGGATTTTCAATACTCCAATAATGCATGTTGTGTCGATTAACCGTTCCATTGTTTGTAAAAGACGATTCGTCAGAGAACATTACGCAACGAAAAAAATTGGGGTTTTGTTGTATTTGTTCATGTGCCCATTGACAAAAATTTACCCGATTTTGGAAATCAGCGCCATGAAGATCTTGGTGTAAAGACACATGATATGGATGATACTTGTGCCGTTTTAAAATTCTCAAAACACTGGTCTGGGACAATCCGGAATCGCGAACTATTTCTCGTGTACTAACATGAGGATTATGAGTCGCTGCAGCCAATACAGCAATTTCATTATTTTCTCCAGTGACTGTTGCTCTACGGGTCCTCTTTTTCGGTTGAACATTTCCATCAGCAATAAATTGTTTGATAGTACGGCCAAATGAAGCACGTGAACGAATCCTATCCGGAAAACGTTGAGCGTAAATAGCAACAGAATTTTCAAGATTTCTGCCAGCTTCTCCATAAACCAGAACCATTTCAATTTTCTCTGGCACAGTTAAACGGTCCATTCTAAAGTATTTTATCGTTTATTTTGCAATTACGAAAAACATGAAGATAAGAAATAACACAAACGTTAAATGTGATTTACAAAACTGAATAAATTGTTTTGATGACGAATTTCGAGTATTTCCAATGAAAATGTGATGTTTTTTATTTCAAAAGTATTGCAGAATCGAATGCGTGTGTTCTAAGAAGAAGAAATTGAAAAAATTGAATTTCGTCGATTCAACGCCATCTATCATGAACCGAACAAAATATTTCATTCAAATCATACGTACTTTTAGTCGTAGAATCCGTATCTGCAATAAAAAATATGGCTTCCTATCTTAGTTTAAAAGTTACCCCCGCCCCACCTACAAAGCGGGGGGTGGGGGACTATTTTTTTGCACTAATGTATTTCCCCCGCGGTATGATTAAATTTTGATTATGGACATTTTTTCCGTAGAGTGGCTATTTTTCGAGGTATTTGATCGTCTCAGTTTAAAAGAAACACCCGGTATACCAAAGTATTATTAGCAATGTGTTGGTTGAATTCTGGGCATGCTTTATTTAAGAAACTTCATTCTTGTCCCAAACGGAACTTTTGCAATTGTGCACCAATTACATTGAAATTTAGTACCTGACTTAACCAAGAAATTTCGTGATAAATGAATCGGTTTCAGCACATCCAAATGATAAATCAAGTTTGCCGCTTTTGAAACTTTTCTAGAATAGATTTAACTACAAATACTTTTCCTGACCACGGAGGATGGTCGTCGCACTCAAACGAATTTTTTCTTTTTTTTTATCAAAAACATAACAAATTTCGAGACTTAAAACCAGTCCTGGTTTTTTTAAGTCGAAATTTTCGATTTTTTCAATTTTCAGATTTCATTCAAGTTTAGTTGTTTTTAACCTGGTCATCCTATAGTCAGAACTTCCATTGGCTACCCTTTTATTGTAATTAATACCAACGCATACCCTGAACTAAAACTAAATAAGTCAATCAAGAAAATATTAATAAAATTGTATCGTAATAAAAATTTGTGATCGGTCGGTATCTAACAAAACTAATTTCAAATGGGTTCCTGGTATGGAACATGTGACAGATGACAGTGAAACTGCCTTCGAAACTATTGAATTTCGACCAAAAGCAGTGCCGAATAGACATTGCTCAGAAGTTGCCGAATGAAGTCAACAACGATCCAGAACTGCTGAAACAGGTCATAACTGGTGATAAAGCAGGAGTTTACAAATATATCGTCGAAAGTAAGGCTCAATCGTCTCACTGAAAACTTCCTAAAAACGCAAAACCAAAAAAATCTCGTCAAGTAGTGTAACTTTTGTTCTTATAGGTCGTACGATCAATAAGGCCTATTTCCAGGAAGTTGTACAGTTTGCGTGAAGTGATCCGAATGAAAAGTCTAGATGTGTGGGGAAACAACTCACGGCCATTGTACCACGTAAATACACCTGCTCACACTTCCCTGCTTGTTAGTAAATTTTTGGCCAAAACGACCCGGTCATTGTATTGTGGTGAGCACACCAACACTGTATAACCTTTTCGACAGCCACCAATAAATTAAACATTCAATATGGCTCAAAATGCCAAGCACGAGGGAAAAGAAAAAGTGTACCAATACAACCAAAAAGCTACTGTGGCAATTGGACTTAAACAACCTGCGAAATTGTAAATTTGACGTTTTTTGTTCAAGTAATGTATTTTATCACCAAGTAATTTTTTTTTTTTGAGCTTTCCGTGTTTGTCAAAAATATTTGATATTCATTCCAAAGGTGATTATGACCAAATTGCTTTCACAGGTTCTCATTTCCCAGCATTTCGATATTTGGGCTTTATTAAAATTCTAGAAACGTGTTTTTCATGTTTTGTAAGAATAACTGCAAACAGGTCGATTTTCGACCTGCTATAAACGCTTGAATTTCGAGAAATTTTGAAAGTAAACAATAATTGTTAACCCTACTTTTTAAAACTGTCGGTCCTCCTAGAAATGGATCAAATTTTTCACATTAATTTAGTAGATCTTATCGTATTCGATTGTTCCGTATTGGTTGAAACCTCACGAAGCTACTCGTCTAAAACGACTGCCGAAACGCAAAAAACTTGCTTAATTTCCAAGCAGAGGATATTTTTTTGTAATGAGATCGTAAATTTATTTTTAAAATAAAATGAACCCATAACCTTTGCAAATGCATAAAAATAATAAATTCTAATCTGCAACTATTGAAAGGCCACAAAATTACATCTCTATCTGTGATATCTAGTACTCCACAAGTCCACAGCAGTAGTTTTGGGCTTATTTGAATTTTTTGAGATGTTATTTCCCCATACAGTGCGAAATCATTAAGGCGTAATTTGTACCAATGATTTCGAAGGGATTGCCTTACCGTATTGGGCTCACCAGTCCAATTTACTCCTACTAGCCCAGTACAATACATATTGAAAGTTATCGCAGAATTTTATCCCAGTAAATAAAAAAAATTAAATCAGGCAACTACTACGAAGCGTTATCGATCCAAATGTTTGAATGCACTATGGCAAGCTCAATTATTAGAAACTCTTGTTAATAAAGAGTTACTAAATGATTCCATTATTCGTTTGTGGAAGAAAACACGGAAGTGATTACCGTGGTTGTGCCTTCTTTAGAAGAGGAAAGTTCGGATACTGATTCGGAAACATCTAAACAAACAGTCACGTTTACACAACAGAAATCAATTCATACAGCTCGATTTAATAATAGTTCAAGTATTAGTGATGGTCACTTAGGTAATTCAGTTACAAATAATCTAATTTCCGGACATGTAAATAATAAACAAATAAATGAATTAAGCTCTGGTATGCAAGATTTAGATCAAGCATCTGCGGGCATGCCCCCAATTTTAATCAAAATCAAATTTCGGGGTATAATTCGATTCCACAATTTGGTTATAATACGAGTATACCGCCATTTTCGTCTCAAAATGCAAATAATAAACGTCAAACATTCGGACAAACGATTCCGTCACTAACAACGCAACCAAATCTTCCCGTTTTCTCTTACAATAGAAACCTCAGTTATCAAACTGGATTTGAATTTGATGACGCAACTGATGATGTACCGGTAGAAAGATTTATCGTTAGAGTAGAACATCTGGCTCGTACTCACCAAGTATCAGAAAATAATTTGAGGGACCAATGTGAGATGCTTCTAAAGGGAATGCTTCCAATTGGTATTGTTGTTTCCTTGAGCGTAATCAGTTGTCTACCTGGGATCAACTTGAGGCTGCGATTATCGAAAGATTTCAGGATCGTCGAATAGGTGACGATATGCGTCGGTTAATCGACACGAGAAAACAAAAAGCAGATGAATCGTTGATGGAATTTTATAATGACATCCTGGCACTAACTGTAAGATTTCGTGTCACTATCCCTGATTCCGAAGTCTTAAGAATTCTACGGCATAACATCAATGTAGGTCTTCAGAACCATCTGGCGGATCAAGATATCAAGGCAATTATCATGTAAGTTAGAAGATATGTGTAGCACTGGACGATACTTGGAAACGTCTTAGCTATGTTCCTGACAAATCGTGCATACCTCAACAACACGTAAACGAAATATCAGGCTCTGGAGTAGAATATAGCAATATGACTTCTGGTAATAACCAAAATTTTGTTCCGGACTTGGATATTAAAAATTTAATTATTATTCCCACCGAATCCAAATTAAAATTATCGGCTAAAAACTTTTCAATTCCTTCCAATTCTTTAAATAAAAATTCAAAATTCAACGTTGAAAATATCCAAGAAGTTTCACAGAAAAATACAAATAAATATTCGGATGCTGTTAAACTCCGTGTTCGACGATATTGGGCCAAACGTAAGGAGTTAATTCACTCCATTTCTGAAACATTTTTCTCTCATGAAGTAGATAATGACCGACCATATTATGTGAAAAATACCTCACCAATCCTCAAATCAAAGTACATAATGTAACTTCCGAATTGAAAACAGCAGGTGGTCATTCCCAACGGGTTCATGGATACTTCACCGCATCTGTGCTATATAATGGAAAACAGAAATCAATGCAAATTTATGTATTTGATTCCGAGTCTGAAACTAGCTGTATACTTAGGCATAGATTTTTATTGATTATTTAGTATAATTGCAAAATGCATCACAGAATTGGATAAAGACGTTTCTGATTTTCATATTCTTACTCCAGACCAAAATTCTCGCCTAGAAAATATTGTTAATAAACATGGTCTAGCAGAAACTTCTATCATTTCCCACCATATAGATGTTCAAGGTACTTAACCCATCAAACAGCGATACTATTCAGTATCAACCGCGGCACAAGCATATTTAAATTTAAAGATTGATTGGAGAGTAATTGAGGAATCTAAAAATTCATGGAGTTCACCTCTGATATTAGTTTGAAGATCAAACGGTAAGGGCCATCTTTGTCTGAACCCAAGGCGAGTGAACATAGTGACGAAATGGGACGCGTATCCGTTAAGTCTCGACTTAAGTTGGATGAGGAGCTCCGAGATAAGATGGTGTTTACCGTTCCTGGTCGTCCTACAAGTTGTGCCATTTGGTCTTAATATCGCGCCTCAAACTATGAGCCAGTTAATGGATCGGGTGATTCCCTATGAATTCCACGACCATGTATTGGTATATTTGGATGATCTCTTAATTGTTTCTAGGATATTTGATGAACATCTAAGTTTACTATCAATGGTTGCCAAAAAATTGTCTGTTGCTGGTTCAGTTAACCTCGAAAAAGCCACTTCCTCCTATAACGTCTCAACTACCTTGGTTACGTCGTCGGAAACGGAACCCCTCCACAAATCCCGCTAAGATGAAAGCCATAACCGAATTCGCCAGTCCAAGTCCCGTTGCTTCTCTAACTGATCTCACCAAAAATAACTCGAAATTTGTTTGGTCAAGAAAAATACAACAAGCTTTTGAGAGTGTCATATTGACACTTTCAAATGTTCCAGCGCTGGTACATCCTAATTTCTCTAAGCCATTTGTGATTCAATGTGATGCCAGTACCACTGGTGTCGGAAGCGTGTTGATGCAAGAAGCTGATGATAGTGAGAAACACCCTATCGCTTATATGTATCAGAAGTTGAATGCGGCACAAATTAATTACTCGATCACCGAGTTGGATTGCTTTGCGGCGGTGCTCAGTGTGAAGAAATTTCGAACATATATTGTGGGATATCTTTTTACCAGGCTGGCATGCTGGAGCTTAAAACTGCAGGGTTTCCACTTCACCATACACCATCGTAGTGGGTCACAAAATGTCGTTCCGAATACACTTTCGAGACTCTTTATGGATCAGATTTTCTACATCATTGTGGCTTTAACATCAACCTAGATTTGACTTCTTTCAAATCTGCCGAATATTTAGAACTAATTTTTAAAATTGTATCTTCCTTTGAGTCTTTTACTAATTTTAAAATATTTGATGGCAAGGTTCTAGTCAACACATACAAATAAGCTAGCATTCTCCATATCTGAATCACCCAATTGGAAATTATACGTTCATAAATCCTTCGCCATGTTCATTATTTAACAAGTACACAACGCCTCTACGTTTGCCCATTTTGGATCTGCGAAAATGCCTACTATGTATACTTTTACTGGCCTAAAATGGCAAATGAAGTCAGAGATTATGTCAGAACTTGTCATTTTTAAAAGTTCTTATAATTTATTCTGCTTCAAGCCAAAGTTCCTTAAAATATAAAACTTGAAGGGACAGTACTATATAAGTATAAAGTTATTCTGATTTGTGGATAGCTTTGTAAAGTGATGATATTTTTTAAGCGTTAGCTTGAGGCTAGTCAGCTTGTAAAATCGACAACTTCGGTATTCTCACAACGATTCCTATTTAGTAGTAAAACAACAATTAAAGAATCTCGCAATGGAAAATTTGATATGCAGCCGACAAAAAGAATTTTAAAAAGCCGAGTTATCGTTCAAAGAAACGTTTTAAATACTTTTAAAAGACGTTGATTCGCGGAATTCCCAATACTTTGACACAAGAACTCTTACAGATTGTGTATTATTGCACATATTTTGTCTGCCAACTTCAGTAGCATCAACAGAAAATTTACATTTTCTAAATTGCTTTAATCGAAATTACATCAAATTGGTAAATTCCAAAACGAATCTCATTTGAATGTTTTATCTATGCAATATCAATGCTGTCTTACAAATGTTTAATAGGATTTTACAAGCAAAATGTTATAGATAAAATTGTTATAGAACTTATGGCAAACCAATTAAAATCCGTTGATATGGGTAATCCTTAAAATGTATGTATAGGTAAATTGCCAATTTGAAGAATCCAGACAAACCGTCACGTAACAACAACACACATGTAAATTTTATATTTTGACACACAAAATAAATCTGCCATTAAAATTTTAATTAGATTAATCATCATTAAATTTTGTGATTTTCTTATAGCAAAACGAGTAAAACTAAGACTAAGTTTATGATGTTAATTAAAAATTTGGTTTATTATACTTTGTACATAAAAATTGTAATAAATTTAGTTTTAGGTTAAGAGCATTAAGAATTTTAGCTAACGTCGACAATTATTTTGGCTTACACATAATATGTGTGTACGTCAGAGAACGAACCACTTTAATATAAGATTCATACACAAAAGACGAGCTATACAATTTTTTGTACGGTAAATTATACTTTACTAAATTTAGATGCTTCATTGGATTTGAATGTTTGTTTTGTAAAAGTGAAAAATATAAAGTTTACTGGAAAAATGCTGATAAAACGAAATATTTATGTTACGTACATATCTACATAATACCGAATACTGTTTTCATATCAACTGTGATTTTTTCTACTCTTTTTTTGTTTTATACTTTCACATAAAGCGGTTTAAGTTCAACGGTTTTTGTTTGTCGATAAATTTTTAGAAACTAGCGAATTGTATTGATTTCGTTTATATGTTTGGTTTTTGGCGAGAAATATCTATTTCAATAGAACATTTTGACAATAAAATACTACATTATAGGTTTATCTAGCAGCAGGATGTTTGCATACTATACATGTTTATATAACGCATTTATTTCAATATGATTCACAGTTGAAATGTCATTGTTTGTTGATTTTGCAAGAACAATATTGTGTAATATTCTATAACAAAAGCTGTTAGTAAAAATGGTTTTGTTTAAATCGAAATCAATCGTTCACACTTGACACTGGAGAATAATACTCACGAAATTATATATCAATTAAGCATGGTTTTTCAACGCAAACCTAATTTTCTCAAAAGATGAGGAACAGTCAGACACAATGAACAGTGTCAATTTGTCGTGTTTATAATTTGTATATTAAGTTTGCTGGAATATATTAGCTACATTTTCTTATATTTGATCTCATCCGAATCAAATAACGTTTGACGAATCGAAAGAGAAATGCAAAGAGCTATTCGGATCAAGTCAATCATCATTTCTGTAATTTGAAACACGCGGTTGTTAATTAATTTCGCTAATTCCAAATAATCAAAATGACCGATACAACTTTACAATCGTTAAAAAAACAATGTGCAGTAAAGAAAGGCAAACTAACAAACATTTTAAATTATGTTAATAAAGCCAGCGCTGATATTCCAATAAAGCAATTCAAAACGCGGTTAGCCAGGGTAGAACAACTCTTGGAGGAATTTACAACTATTGAAATTCAAATTTTTAGTGTGGATGAGGAACAAAATCCCGATTTAGAATACGAAGAAAACTACTATTTAGCGGTTTCTGGTTTAAACCGCTGTATCCGCGCAAGGTCCTTATCAATCGGAACTACCACATCGGAAGGGTTAGAACATACTTTCAATAGTTCAGTTAATGCTCAAGCTTACACAAAATTGCCAAAAATTAATATTCCGCCATTTTCTGGCGAATACATCGAATGGCAATCTTTCTTTGATTTGTTTTCGTCAACCATCCACGAATCAACTTCCCTCAGTGCCGTACAAAAATTTCAGTACTTTAAAGGTCTGTTAACGGGCGAAGCTGCGGTTTTACTACGCCACATCAGTATAACCGAAGCTAACTACATAGAAGCCTGACAAAAATTAAAATCGCGTTATGACCGTAAAAAGATTATTATCAGCGCATTCATTCGTACTTTCTTCGAGCAACCATCCATAAGCAATGCCAATGCTACTAATGTCAAACGATTGCTGGATACGGCCGATGAAGTTGTACGTGGTCTTAAGGCTCTTGGAACAGCTGCAGAAGGTCGCGATTCCTGGCTCATATACATCCTAACGGAAAAATTGGATGATAAAACCAGAACATTATGGGCTCAATTCTCCGCTGAGCTCGAAAATCCAGAATTGGGTGATTTATTTAAGTTTTTAACTCTAAGAATTGATGCTGTAGAATCAGTGGGTACATCTTCTAACAAGCTATCATCTAACAACCCAACAATTAAGAGTCATGTTACCTCTAATGTTTTTCAATGTCCAATCTGCAGCGACATCAACCATGTGCTATACCAATGTCGGCAATTCAACGAAATGGACGTCCTCGCTAGACGCGATTGGGCCAAATCAAACAATCGCTGCTTTAATTGTCTAAGCTCCAAACATGCTGTCTTTAGATGCATGTCAAAACATCGCTGCCAAACGTGCAAAGGAAAACACCACACACTTCTACATTTGCAGAATGCAGAGGATAATCAAATTCATGCCAGTATAAATGAAGATGTACTTACGAATAAACCAAGCTCATCCAACCAAACGGTCAGTGCTCATACTAAAAATTCATCAACTACTAATCAGTCAATTCTTCCAACAGTTCTGATGAAGGTAACAGATGCATCAGGCAAAACCAAATTGTGTCGTGCCCTCCTGGACTCCGGATCACAAGCCAGTTTCATCACCGAAAACTGTATACAACGACTAGGACTAAGCAGAAGGAATGGGAGAATATCAGTCACGGGATTGGGGACCGCAGAGGCCGGTGTTACGAGGGGATTGGTTACCTTTCACATTAAGCCGGAGGTCTACTCGGGCTGCAGCATTAACGCTTTCATACTAAACAAAATCACAACCCGGTTACCAGAATACAAAATTGACATGATTAATCAACCAAATTGGAAAGACGTCAAGCTTGCAGATCCAGATTATTCTAACCCTAATGAAATAGACTTACTTATCGAAATATACCACTTTTTTAATATTCTGAGGGACGGGCAAATTAAGGGTAACGCCAATCAACCAATTCTGCAAAATACTATTTTTGGGTGGATTGTAGCCGGAAATATTAGTTATTCGCAACCTAAAGATCTCCACTCATTCTGCAGTCTAACAAATGTTTTGGAGGTTGATATTGGCCGTACCCTTCAACGTTTTTGGGAAGTTGAATCCATTGCTGAACAAAAAATGCTTCTAACTCCCGAAGAAGAATTGCCCGAAGAAAAATTTTACTAAAACTCTTGAAGGCCGGTTTATGGTAAGCCTGCCGTTTAAAAAATCACCAAGCGAAATGGGATCATCATTTAACATGGCCTTGCAAAGATTTCGAGCACTTGAACGCCGCTTTACTCGTGATAGTGTGTTCTATGGAATGTACAAACAATTTATGTCTGAATAACAATCACTCGGACACATGCAAGAAATTCAACCTAATGAGATGAATGAAGAAGGATATTTTTTGCCGCATCATGGAGTTTTCAAGCAAAATAGTACGACGATAAAACTGAGGGTAGTTTTCGACGGGTAGGCTCCACTGTACAGTCCTCACTGTATGCCATAGTGTTACGTTTTCGAGAACATCGCATAGTTTTTGCCGCAGACATAGAAAAGATGTATCGGCAGATTCACGTAAAAAAC
Organism: Tipula helvola; assembly: GCA_963556165.1. Lineage (NCBI taxonomy): Eukaryota > Metazoa > Arthropoda > Insecta > Diptera > Tipulidae > Tipula > Tipula helvola. The sequence goes on from OY744481.1 coordinate 289,090,601, forward strand.
GCCGATTCTAATTATCAAAAAATAATGTGGCGTTCTGATTCATCCATGCCAATTAGGTATTTTCGTTTGTGTACGATAACATATGGATTATCATCAGCACCATTTCTAGCTACAAGAGCCATTAAACAAGTCGCTCTCGATACCGCAAACTCAGATCCCATCGCAGCCAAACATATAGAGTCAAACATATATGTACATAGATGATATCATGACTGGTGCAGATACGGAGAAAGAAGCACAAAACTTAAAAAAATCCATTACGACAACTCTTTCAAAGTATGGCTTCAACCTACGAAAATGGATGTCTAATTCTTCAAAGCTGTTAGAAGACATCCCATTAGTTGATCAGGAGGATAGTGGCAAATCCATCGAAGAAAAGGGCGATACGGAAACAAGAAAACTCCTTGGTCTAGAATACAATCCGCTTCAGGACACTTTCAAATTTAAAGTTAAATCATCGCAAAGTACAAATATTTCGAAGCGCCAGGTATTATCAGAAGCTGGTATGATTTTTGATCCATCAGGATGGCTGGCTCCCGTAAATATAAAAATAAAAATTTTCATTCAACGGCTATGTATCCTTAATCTTGCATGGGATGATATGATACCAAAAGAAGAAGCGGACTATTGGCAAAAAATACAATCCAACCTAACCACATTGGAGGAAATTTCGATTCCGCGCTACATCAATACCACCAAACGTTCAAAGGTCGAGTTACATGGCTTTTGCGATGCTAGCCAAAGTGCTTACGCTGCAGTCGTATATTGCCGTGTTATATCTGACGACAAGGAAGTACAAATTAAGTTAATTTCAGCCAAAACAAAAGTGGCTCCACTTAAACAATTATCATTGCCTCGCTTGGAATTATGTGGCGCCGTTTTATTGACCAAGCTTATGAATCTGGTTAAAAGGGAAACCAATTTAACAATTAAGCAAATTTATATGTGGACAGATTCGAAAATAGTCCTAGATTGGTTAGCATCTCATCCTAGACGATGGTCTACATTTGTGGCAAATCGAACTGGAGAAATTCTGACATATTATAACCGTTCGGATTGGGGACACGTTCCATCAGAAGAAAATCCAGCAGACAGTGCTTCAAGAGGTCTCTTTCCAGAAGAATTAAATAATTATAAACTATGGTGGAATGGACCATTTTGGCTAAATCAAACAAAGGAATTTTGGCCACAACAGCAACAAAATTATGAACTGATCGAAGAACAAATTCCAAAAATGGCATTCTCAGCTGTAATTAAAATCGATGTATTCGAAACGTTATTGTCAAAACATTCCTCATTCCATAAAATACAAAGAATACTTACCTATGTTGTTCGATTTGTTTCTAACTGCAGAAAACCTGTATTGGGTAGGAATAAATCAAAGTTTTTAACACGGGAAGAAACAATCGAATCACTATATAGAATCTGTTTATATGAACAAGAAAAATTTTTCGTGGAAGATATACGTAGAAGCAAGAACGTCCGAAAATCTTGCAGCTTAAAATTTCTTAACCCGTGCATAGATGAATTTGGAGTTTTGCGTGTTGGTGGAAGGTTAGAAAAAAGTAACCTTCCATTTTCAACCAAACACCCTATCATATTGCCACCAAATTCCCATGTGACAAGACTTATAATAGAGGAGCTGCACAAGGACCATAAACACGCCGGCCCTTCATTGCTATTGGCGATTGTTAGGCAACGATACTGGGTACCATGTTGCAAGAATCTTCTACGAAAGGGGACGTGGTCAAAAAACGTACAAGGCCTATATATGTGTGTTTATTTGTTTGAGCACCAAGGCTTTACACTTGGAACTTGTTGGTGATTTGTCGACCGATGCGTTCATTGCCGCTCTCAAACGATTCGTAGCACGACGTGGGGTATGCCAAGAAATATACAGCGACAACGGTTCCAATTTTGTTGGTGCAAAATGAGATGACTTCAATATTTGATAATTGTATAAAAAATTCTAATCAAGTTTCTCACTTTTTATCTAGACATGCAATAACTTGGTATTTTATTCCGCCAAGTGCGCCCCACTTTGGAGGAATTTGGGAATCAGCCGTCAGATCTACAAAATTCCATCTAAAGAGGGTAATCGGAGAGACCGTACTTACCTTAGAAGAAATGATAACCTTGTTAGCTGAAATAGAAAGTATCTTAAATTCGAGGCCATTATGTGTTCTTTCAGCAGATGATATCGATCCATTGACACCGTCCCATTTTCTCATTGGGCAACCAGCTACCAAATTACCAGAGTATGATTTAACGCAACTTAAGCCATCTCACCTATCAAGATGGCAAATGGTCCAATACATGTCTCAACATTTCTGGAAGCGATGGAATATTGAATACATTACGTCAATGCAACAACGTACTAAATGGGCACATATTAAACCAGCAGTCAAATTACATCCCGACAAACATTTTTTGATTTGCGTCCAAAGATGCGATTGCGATGCGTCAACATCGGTCCGTTTTAAAGAGTCAAACACATGCTGACAATTTTTAGTTAAAAACCTGAGCAAAAGCAGGAAAATACCGCCTCATGCGCCTTAGTTGACGCATTCTGAACGCAAGAGTGGTAAATTGGACGCATGAGGATTAAAAAAACTTTCTGGACGCAAAATGTTTAAATCAACTAAATCTCACTTGGGAAATAAAGTGAAGAAATTCTCCAGGCCACGCGTAGATCGTGGAAATCCCGCATAGAGGCATTTCTTTACCCCGATAATGAAGGCTAATCAATACCTGAAAAAGTAAGCTGTGGAGCACGGTGAAATGTATTGAAAGTGATGTGAAATGTCATATCATTCGTAGTTTTTCTAGAATTGTCAGCGTTGTCTGTAATGTTTGGTTTGACCAAAAAGAAAGCACCGAAGTATCTTTATGAAACTCAAATTGAACTCCAAATCACAGACGACATTGTAAATTAAATCAAGATAACGTGCTTTCTTTTACGCCGGAGTGAAGCTCTGGAGCAATCTGGACCCATCTGTCAAAATCGAGCCTAATTTGCGTAATTTCAAAAGGCTGTACCTGGAAAGGTTCGTTAGCACATAATTCGCTTTCCCTTAGTCCTTCTTTAATGGTTAAAGCTTGTTCAAACGCTATTGAAAATTCGGTTGGCAATTTTAAACCTCCACGATCTAAATCTTTATACTATTTTGTTTCCGCTGTAAATTCAAAACAAAGATCATCCTCTGTAAATAATTTGGTTACGCATTCACTACAATTCAATTTCCCAGTTACTATCGGCTGGAAACTGTTCCGAATTTTCCGAGATTTCAACTGAATTAGTTTCCTGCAATAGCTATTGACAAGTCACATCAATAAAATACATCTCCAGACATAACACTCTAGAGGCTGATTTTATACAAAATTTCTAATGATTTTTGGAAAATCGAATTTTCTAAAATTTCCTACGAGAAACTTAAACTGAATATTTTTCCTGGAATAGCTATTAACAAGTCACATCGATAAAATATCTCTTTAGACGTAACACTCCAGATGAGTATGATGTTTATGCTAAAAAAAATAACAAAAAATTACACTGTTAAATTAGCTATTTTTCCAATTGGAATTTGGATTATATGAAAATTTAAATTTTTGAATTTTTCGTACCGTAAAACTCTGCATAGGAAACAGAATATTTTCAACATTTTCAGATAGCGGGACCAAAGCATTCAATTTTATTGAACCTTACAGTATTTCAGATAATTTAAAAGTTGACTGATTTTTAATAATTTGAATAATTGTTTAGCGCCAATCCTGGAGATGTCTAGGCCATTTAGCTATATATGTCACCAAGCTGATCCAATTGTGATAAACATACTGTATTTCACAGAATGTGGAATTTTTAATAATTTTGGATCATTTTAAAAGATTTTATTTCGCCAACTATACAAATGTCCACGAGGTTTTTCCCTCATTCTCGAATAGAACCCTTATTTTCGGGTAACCTGGCCATATGCCAGTCTACGTGGCCAACCTGATCCAGTTGTGATTAACTTTACTATACTTCACAAAATTTAGATCTCAAGGATTTCTAGAAAATATTGCTGGCATTTCCGGATAGCTTGCGTCTAAAAGGCATCTTTAAGGCGAGACTGACGTAATTGTGATGAACTTTACTATATTTTATAGAGTTTAGTACTTTATTGGAAATGACAGAAAAATTGCATTGCAATTAAATACGGTGTTCGACAAATAGAACTTCTATCGTTGATAATCTTTATTCTAACGTTGGAATTCATCTTTCGTAAAAGTGAAATACCTCAGGAGACATCTTATACCGGATTAGCCTCTTAAATAACGGAATATTTAGCATTTTAAATTTTTTGATGTATGCACGTATTTTAATGTTTGATTTAATTTGTTTGGTGGGTTGAATGTTTTGCGGAATGCAAATTAGCTTAGCGGTGGGGAGTCACAAGTTTCAGATACTTGAGATATCTTTTAATTAATGGTAATATTGTAATGAAGGATATTAAAGAGCGTCTTGCCGCTGGAAGCTGTGTGTTTATTCCCTACGTGCACTGGCCAGTAGGCTGGCTCTGTTACTTTCTATGTGCTGCTACGGAACGAATTGTTAACGATTTTTGACAGGTGAGCCAGCTTTCGGTAGACACAACGGGCGTTGTCGACGACAATAGATCCTAAGCATTAAGAACCATTTAGACATTCTTGTTGTCTATGACAATGGGAAGCTTATGGGGCCAGATTGTTGACAAACAATGACGTGTAAAAACCGTTTATTATTATTATTATGAACAAATGAGTTTATACCTTATGTAATGGTTAAACTGGTCCCCGTGTGGAGTTGCTAGCCTTCCATCGGGCGCGTCCCCAGTTGGCGGATAGGGGTCCGCCCTAACCGACTCATCGGCGGGTAGGTGGGAAGTAAAATACCATTCGCAGACCAAAACTAGCTAGGGGTGGTTCCCCGACTCTAATAACCGTCATGGGAGACACGAAAGGAGAAAATATTACGGTGCAGGGAATAGGATCCCCAGTACCAGCGGCGTTTAGAAGTGACCAAGCGGGCCCCACGTCGCACATAAGGGTTTTAAGTAGTGTTTAGTCCCAAAAATGTCTAGAGCCTAGAAAAATGCACCAAATTGAGTATTTTTTTTTTAAAATACTCTTTATGAGATTCTTAAAAGATCCCTCATGAGTGTTTTGTCTGAAAATTTTTTGTATGCATAGAAATCAGTACATACTCAGATATTTATTTAAAAACATCACTTCTTTTCTTAACCCTTTGAAGCATACATTTTTGTGTTTAATATTTTTTTCTAAAATTTGGTACACATTGTTTTTTGCGGTACGTTCAAATATGGAGTTAGGTTTTCGATATTGACAGTTGACAGCTGCCAATTAGCTGTCAAATCACATTCATCTATTAGAAACTTCAAATTTATTCTCATTTTTATGTTTCTTGGGTCTCTGATTTCAAATCTGAAGTCGGGTTTTCGATATTAACGTTGACAGCTGTCAATTAGCAGTAAAATCACTTTCACTTGTTATAAATCTTGAATTTATTCTCATTTAGTACGTTTCTTGGGTCTTTGATTTCAAATCTGAAGTCGGGTTTATATCTGAGTATGTACTGATTTCTATGCATACAAAAAATTTTCAGACAAAATACTCATGAGGGATCTTTTAAGAATCTCATAAAGAGTATGAGCACCTATGAACCTTTTTCATTCAGAGCTTTTTTCATTTTTAGCACCTTCCAAATAATACTATGACAAGTTGAAAACATCAACTTTACAGGAGACACTTTTTTTCAATTATCTTATTGAAAATATAATTACTAAAAGATTTGTATGTAGTGAAACCTTACATTGTAATATATGAATGTAAATAGCATTATCTGTATCAATAAAATTCAACAATTTCCTATAAAATTTGATAAAATCCTAGTTTATATGTAAATTTATAAAAATTCTTTTATATTTTATCGTTTATATGTAAATTTATAAAAATGGTTCACTAATTTTCACTAATTTATTTCGAACCACTCCTGAGGTACCATGACATCTCTAAGTTTCTTTCTCTTTTCTATGGTTGAATGTACCGAATCGCCTTCATTTTGCGTATGTCCTTTCGTTAAGTATCTTTGAGTAATTTTAATCTTAAATTTTTTGGTAGCCCGCGCATAGAATGAAATAAGAATCTTATTCTTATTCTGGCTAAAACAATTATCTGACCAAAATCGAATTTCCTCTAGGTGATTATTTTTACGAACTTCTGACTCAACAAATTTACAAAGGCAGCTTACCACTTCGTTTGGCCCTCTTTTGGCAATGCTTTCATGCCAGACATAGCAAAATGCTTCTTTGGTGCTCATATTATAGACCGTAAAATTATATGAATTAAAATTTCTTTTTTAGTAGAAAGTTGATATTTCTGCATTCGGGCAAGTCAAAATTTTCTGAAAATCAAAAACGACTGCCAGAATCTTGCCGTAACTTCCTATTGCAGATTTCTTGTCCTCATCTTTCAATTGGCGTGCATGCTTAGCTTCATTTAAATGTAGGGCATAAATTCCTTCTTCCATACTTAAATTTTGATTTGTGTATGAGGTGCAATCATTGCACAGATCCTTTTTTGGCACAAAAAAAGAAATATTGAAGCTATTTATAAAAATATCGGGATATTGCCTTTGAGAAGCAGCAATGACACCTTGATTATTTTGTTTTACCCATTGAACATACAATTTATGCATAGCATTTATGTTCAAATCGCCAACCAAATATTCCCTTTCCGTATTTCGCCGCAAATAATGCGATTCAATCCGGGGGAATAAATTAATGTGTTCTTTCACCGATTGTATTGTTTTATCTTGGACGTTTGTGACTTTTCTATGATGCTTTCCACGCATGTTACCAGTCAATGTATCATGATCATCCAATTTTGCAAAAATTGTCACAATCCACTGCCGATTTATACCTAAAAATATTGGCAAATATTAATATCTTCGTCAAAAGGGTTAAGAGATAATAATACCTACCAAAAGTATCCATAAACATTGTTTTACAGACCCTTATATTTTCGTTCTCATGATACTCTGGTTTCGGCAAAAAGTAGTGCTTGTTTCCCATCCGATCGTATTTCTTTTCAATTTGTGTAGTTCGTTTTGGTGTGGATTTGATTTTTCGGAGAAGATGCTCCCTTTGGAGATTAATGCCACCAATTGCCCAAAATCGACTAAACAGTTCCGTCCTATATTCGACTGAAATGTTGTGTTGACATCTTAACCAACAGGTGTCTTTACACCCAGTACCCATTTTGCGTGCTTGAACAATTTGCCCACGGGCATTCTTATGTTCTGTTCCCGTCCTATATGCCGCCTTAGCTTTCTGGATTTTCCAATATTTCGAGCAAATTAACCTTTTACGACCAGGTCCTTTTCTTATATCGCTCTTGGCTCGTTTTCTGGATACTGGCGTTGATAAAACCTGGTCATCCGGTTCCCTTTCAGGCGTACCTGATTCGACTTCTCTTGCGGCTTCAGTTCTCAGTATATTTTGAATACGTGGTGTAATCGGACTGTAATTTGGGGTTAAAATGCTAGAATCCGTAGAAGTATTAGCATCAGGAACATATTCCGATCCACTGTCCACAAAATCTTTATTTGTATACAAAAACATTGCATTAAATCATTACGTAAGCTTATTTATTTCAAGATATTTACCAGTAAATTCGTCCGAATCCAATTTATCATTTTCAGCTGGACCAGTTGTTTCAGTTAAAACTTCGTAATACTCTAACAAATATATTTTAGTTGCAATTAATGTGAAATATTCCACATACCATAGTTATTTACCTTTGGATTCATATGACGGAGACTTATCACTTTTAGTACCATCCGCCATTTCTGTATCAACCGATGGTATTTCCAATTACATTATTTTCCAATGTACAATTATTGTGCTCCGATTTCGATAATTGATATCTCTATCAACAGTTGTTGGGACCTGTAATTATGATGCCAACGGGTATTCAGATCGCTAGAATATTTCTACACATTTTGTAGAAAATTTAATTTCATTGAAAATCAACTGAACTATAGCCCACAAATTCAGAGCTTTAAAAATCGAAAATCTGCAATTGTGCTCCGATTTCGATGATTGATATCTCTATCAATAGGTGTTGGGACCTGTAATTAAGAAGCAGACGGGTATCTAGATCGCTACAATATTTCTACACATTTTGTGGAAAATTTAATTTTATTGAAAATCAAATGAACTATAGCCCACAAATTCAGAGCTTTAAAAATCGAAAATCTGCAATTGTGCTCCGATTTCGATGATTGATATCTCTATCAATAGGTGTTGGGACCTGTAATTGTGACGCAAACGGGCATTTAGATTGCCAGAATATTTCTACACATTTTGTGGAAAATTTAATTTTATTGAAAATCAAATGAACTATAGCCCACAAATTCAGAGCTTTAAAAATCGAAAATCTGCAATTGTGCTCCGATTTCGATGATTGATATCTCTATCAATAGGTGTTGGGCCCTATAATTGTGATGCCAACGGGTATTCAGATCGCTAGAATATTTCTACACATTTTGTGGAAAATTTAATTTTATTGAAAATCAACTGAACTATAGCCCACAAATTCAGAGCTTTAAAAATCGAAAATCTGCAATTGTGCTCCGATTTCGATGATTGATATCTCTATCAATAGGTGTTGGGACCTGTAATTGTGAAGCAGACGGGTATCTAGATTGCCAGAATATTTCTACACATTTTGTGGAAAATTTAATTTTATTGAAAATCAACTGAACTATAGCCCACAAATTCAGAGCTTTAAAAATCGAAAATCTGCAATTGTGCTCCGATTTCGATGATTGATATCTCTATCAATAGGTGTTGGGCCCTATAATTGTGATGCCAACGGGTATTCAGATCGCTAGAATATTTCTACACATTTTGTGGAAAATTTAATTTTATTGAAAATCAACTGAACTATAGCCCACAAATTCAGAGCTTTAAAAATCGAAAATCTGCAATTGTGCTCCGATTTCGATGATTGATATCTGTATCAATAGGTGTTGGGACCTGTAATTGTGAAGCAGACGGGTATCTAGATTGCCAGAATATTTCTACACATTTTGTGGAAAATTTAATTTTATTGAAAATCAACTGAACTATAGCCCACAAATTCAGAGCTTTAAAAATCGAAAATCTGCAATTGTGCTCCGATTTCGATGATTGATATCTCTATCAATAGGTGTTGGGCCCTATAATTGTGATGCCAACGGGTATTCAGATCGCTAGAATATTTCTACACATTTTGTGGAAAATTTAATTTTATTGAAAATCAACTGAACTATAGCCCACAAATTCAGAGCTTTAAAAATCGAAAATCTGCAATTGTGCTCCGATTTCGATGATTGATATCTCTATCAATAGGTGTTGGGACCTGTAATTGTGACGCAAACGGGTATTTAGATTGCCAGAATATTTCTACACATTTTGTGGAAAATTTAATTTTATTGAAAATCAACTGAACTATATCCCACAAATTCAGAGCTTTAAAAATCGAAAATCTGCAACTGTGCTCCGATTTCGATGATTGATATCTCTATCAATAGGTGTTGGGACCTGTAACTGTGTGGCTAACGGGTATTTAGATCGCCAGAATATTTCTACACATTTTGTGGAAAATTTAATTTTATTGAAAATCAAATGAACTATAGCCCACAAATTCAGAGCTTTAAAAATCGAAAATCTGCAATTGTGCTCCGATTTCGATGATTGATATCTCTATCAATAGGTGTTGGGCCCTATAATTGTGATGCCAACGGGTATTCAGATCGCTAGAATATTTCTACACATTTTGTGGAAAATTTAATTTTATTGAAAATCAACTGAACTATAGCCCACAAATTCAGAGCTTTAAAAATCGAAAATCTGCAATTGTGCTCCGATTTCGATGATTGATATCTCTATCAATAGGTGTTGGGACCTGTAATTGTGAAGCAGACGGGTATCTAGATTGCCAGAATATTTCTACACATTTTGTGGAAAATTTAATTTTATTGAAAATCAACTGAACTATAGCCCACAAATTCAGAGCTTTAAAAATCGAAAATCTGCAATTGTGCTCCGATTTCGATGATTGATATCTCTATCAATAGGTGTTGGGCCCTATAATTGTGATGCCAACGGGTATTCAGATCGCTAGAATATTTCTACACATTTTGTGGAAAATTTAATTTTATTGAAAATCAACTGAACTATAGCCCACAAATTCAGAGCTTTAAAAATCGAAAATCTGCAATTGTGCTCCGATTTCGATGATTGATATCTGTATCAATAGGTGTTGGGACCTGTAATTGTGAAGCAGACGGGTATCTAGATTGCCAGAATATTTCTACACATTTTGTGGAAAATTTAATTTTATTGAAAATCAACTGAACTATAGCCCACAAATTCAGAGCTTTAAAAATCGAAAATCTGCAATTGTGCTCCGATTTCGATGATTGATATCTCTATCAATAGGTGTTGGGCCCTATAATTGTGATGCCAACGGGTATTCAGATCGCTAGAATATTTCTACACATTTTGTGGAAAATTTAATTTTATTGAAAATCAACTGAACTATAGCCCACAAATTCAGAGCTTTAAAAATCGAAAATCTGCAATTGTGCTCCGATTTCGATGATTGATATCTCTATCAATAGGTGTTGGGACCTGTAATTGTGACGCAAACGGATATTTAGATTGCCAGAATATTTCTACACATTTTGTGGAAAATTTAATTTTATTGAAAATCAACTGAACGCCCACAAATTCAGAGCTTTAAAAATCGAAAATCTGCAATTGTGCTCCGATTTCGATGATTGATATCTCTATCAATAGGTGTCGGGACCTGTAATTGTGATGCGCACGGGTATTTAGATTGCCAGAATATTTCTACACATTTTGTGGAAAATTTAATTTTATTGAAAATCAACTGAACTATATCCCACAAATTCAGAGCTTTAAAAATCGAAAATCTGCAATTGTGCTCCGATTTCGATGATTGATATCTCTATTAACAGGTGTTGGGACCTGTAATTGTGACGCCAACGGGTATTTAGATCGCCAGAATATTTCTACACATTTTGTGGAAAATTTAATTTTATTGAAAATCAACTGAACTATATCCCACAAATTCAGAGCTTTAAAAATCGAAAATCTGCAATTGTGCTCCGATTTCGATGATTGATATCTCTATCAATAGGTGTTGGGACCTGTAATTGTGATGCAAACGGGTATTGAAATCGCTAGATTATTTGTACACATTTTGTGGAAAATTTAATTTTATTGAAAATCAACTGAACTATATCCCACAAATTCAGAGCTTTAAAAATCGAAAATCTGCAATTGTGCTCCGATTTCGATGATTGATATCTCTATTAACAGGTGTTGGGACCTGTAATTGTGACGCCAACGGGTATTTAGATCGCCAGAATATTTCTACACATTTTGTGGAAAATTTAATTTTATTGAAAATCAACTGAACTATAGCCCACAAATTCAGAGCTTTAAAAATCGAAAATCTGCAATTGTGCTCCGATTTCAATGATTGATATCTCTATCAACAGGTGTTGGGACCTGTAATTGTGATGCAAATTGGCATTGAAATCGCTAGTATTTTTCTACACATTTTGTGGAAAATTTAATTTTATTGAAAATCAACTGAACCATAGCCCGCAAATTCAGAGCTTTAAAAATCGAGAATCTGCAATTGTGCTCCGATTTCGATGATTGATATCTCTATCAATAGGTGTTGGGACCTGTAATTGTGATGCAAACGGGTATTGAAATCGGTACAATATTTCTACACATTTTGTGGAAAATTTAATTTTATTGAAAATCAACTGAACTATAGCCCACAAATTCAGAGCTTTAAAAATCGAAAATCTGCAACTGTGCTCCGATTTCGATGATTGATATCTCTATCAATAGGTGTTGGGACCTGTAATTTGGACTATAACGGGTATTTAGATCGCTAGAATATTTCTACACATTTTGTGGAAAATTTAATTTCATTGAAAATCAACTAAACTAGAGCCCACAAATTCAGAGCTTTAAAAATCGAAAATCTGCAATTGTGCTCCGATTTCGATGATTGATATCTCTATCAATAGATGTTGGGACCTGTAATTGTGATGCAAACGGGTATTGAAATCGGTACAATATTTCTACACATTTTGTGGAGAATTTAATTTTATTGAAAATCAACTGAACTATAGCCCACAAATTCAGAGCTTTAAAAATCGAAAATCTGCAGTGCTCCGATTTCGATGATTGATATCTTTATCAGTAGGGACCTGTAATTGTGATGAGGCATATTTTTGTCCATTTTCTGATAATCAAATTTTTCCGAGGAATATTTTTCGCCCAAGCAGCTCTTTGGTTAAGATATTTTTGGAAATCCAAAAAAATGATCAACTGGTTTTGATTCGCAATTAACAACAGAAAGATATTCGAATTCAATTTTGAATGTAGGCGACAACTTGACATTACATTATGCTTTGGTTAAAACAAATAATGTTATTTAAAGCATTGCCACATGATGTGAGTCTGTATTTGGGCATATTTGTGTCATGTGGCAATGCTTTTAGAAAGAGAATAGGAAAAGATGCTTATTGTTTTATTTATAAATTTTAAGTTATGACGTATTTTACAAAAACAACATTCCATAAAAGTTTAGCCATATTTTATATTCCAAGAGGATTTTCACTATGAAATAAACATTTTCATGATTCGATTTTTCAATCAAATAAAATTAAATGTTTTATGAACATTTTCGTATAAAAATAATACAAAAGCTTTTAATTCTTATAGACTAAAAATATAAATGAAAACCATCGTTTTCCCAAATAGTTTCATAGTAAAGAAAAAATTGTATGTACCTTATTTTAAGCTTAGTAAAAAATACAGTCGATGCTGGAGGCTCCTATTTATAGAGTTGGCTCTAAATAAACAAACTAAACGAAAAAAAAGACTAAATTTCTAGAATAGAAGCAATATAACATAAAACATGATATAAGGGGTCTTTTCGTCACCAATTTTCACAAAGCTTTATACCCTCCTATAAAACAACGTTACAAATTTAGACCCGCGGGGGATGGGGGAGGGTCGCCACAAATCATCACGTTACCGAACCATCCTCCTCCCATAAAAGTGTGCCGAAATCTGAAATATTTAATTGAACAGAATATGTTGTGCCCGTGACCGTGACGTTCACGGTGCTGCACAATTCTTCAAGCAAACGTCGCCCGTGTATGTCACAGAGCTGTGTATTAAGCGGTTAAATTAAATTGTTACACTGAAATTTCTGCTTGCATGCTATACAAATATTTAATTATCTTCAATCCCCAAATATTTGTAAAATTCCAACCACACTATACTTGACCTCTTTATAAAAACATTTCTTGAAATTAGAATAAACACAATATTAATTTTTGTTTTTATAATTTTACATTGTGTCTTTATGTTCAGTTCAAGATAATTACAATCATAATCAAAATATACTTATACATATATATACTACTTGGCTTAATGTTGGTTTGGTCTTGTTCCCCCGATTTAATATGTTAGACAAATTTCCATTTTTTGGAATATAAAACTTTTATATGTACATAAATGTACAATATTATAAACATTCATTTCCAAACAAAAAAAAAATCACCACCTCCACCACAATAACAAGAACAGTAAAAAATTATTACTAAAAATGGAAAATAGGAAAAACCTTAAAAAAAAAATCTTGTCCAACCCTCAAAATAATATTAATAAAAAAAAAATTTTTTTTGTGTTATTTTTCGGGTGTCAAAACAATTTTTTTATGTTTTTAAAAGAATTTTCATGTTTACATAACATGTTTAGATTATATTTTTTTCACTTAGACACAACTTTTATATGTTCAGTGTGTGCGAAAAAAAAGTAGGAGTATGTGTGTGGCTGTATGTTTATGTCCCAAACACAAGCAAACTAAAAATTAACTTTATTTTTCCATATGTGTACTTCGTTAGTTCTGCAAAACCTTAATGATACATTTTAATTCTGGTATTACAGTCATTTTAGAACTCTTAGATTAAAATTTATTTTTTTGTTTGGTACTGCCCAGTAAATATAATTTGTTTGTACGAGTATAGTAAAGAGAAATTGTTGAAATTTACTAAATAACCGAATAAAAATTGTAATGAAGGAGGTTAGAAAAGCCACAACCATAAAAATATAAAGTTTTCAAAGAAAATATTTATGTAATAAACATTAATATCATCATCATCATCGTCATGATGTTCATTAGATAAGGAAAAGATTGCTTTTTTTTTTTGCTTGGTTTTAGAATAGTAGAATAATAATTACGAGTAGAATAAAAATTTAAAATTAAGGAAATACACGAGCATGGTTATACTATTTATGTAGATACTCGTAGAATACTATTATACACTCTATCGTCATGAAAAATATTTTTTTGGTTTTACTGTTGAAAATATTTTTATGATGATCATCATTTTTCCTTGAGAGCATTTTCCATTGGATTCATTTGGCTGTATAGGATGGTAGATGCAGTAAACTCGTTTTTTGATACGTTTTATAGTTTTTCTAATGTTTTAATTTTATATTGAGTGGTTGTGTTGTCATTATGGGTTATACAATTTATTACTTTATTTTGCTCTAATACTTAATAGAAGGTTGGTTGTTTTTGTGATGAAAACAACTACCTATACATTTATATTTTGGAGTATAAATTTTGGCGTTCAAATAAAAATATTTTTTGTTTATTTATCCAATCCAAGAGACCGGTAATAAAATAAATTGGTTAAAAGAGGCCATCACCGTATAAAATCAAAATACTTGCTACAGTGAAACTTCCTTAAGCCGACCACTTTGCGTACCAGAGCAAAATGGTATTCTCAAGAGGTGGTCGCTTTAGAGAGAAACAACCTAAAATCCATAAATATATAATTAAATTTTACATATAAATTGTATTTACATATTCAAGTTTCATTTCACAGGAGATACAAATGTTTCCAGTAATTCATAAATATAATAGTTCATAGTTAAATAAATTTATAGGGAAATATAAACTTTAAGATAAAATAAATTATTTAGTCAAATTAATAAAACATGAGCAGCTAAAGAATTTAAGATAAACTCTACCCATTCGAATGGAAACAACTTGGTAAAGTCGTTTAACTTTAATGAACTGACGTTATGCTTTATGATTTCTATTTGTAGAATTCGTTCATATTCACAAAAATGGTCTAACAACTTTCTATTCTCTAATTGAGGACCAGTTGTGTTAGACAAGTGCTTCCAAGCTCTTAATCATACGGGTCGGTTTTACCTCTTCAGTATAGGATTTTTCATCGATATCCCCGCCATTAATTGTTCCACCAATATTTTGATCCGTATTTAATAGTTCAGCTCCCAGTCATTATTTTCCCTCGAGGATTTATAGTCTGCCATTTTGAATGTTAAATCGGAATCTTCTGGTCTGGATAACGTCAATTTAAAATTCGTTAAGCGAGTTTTCCCTTTCGTCTCAAAATACTTGTTACATATCTTTAATTTTATTCTTACATCCTCTTCCTATCCAGATCAGTGGAAGCTAAGTAAAATAATCCCCATATCAAAGATCATTAATCCTTCAGAGCTATTCCATTTGCGGCCAATTAGCATTTTAAGTTCTCTCTCTAAAGCTTTCGATATAGTTGTTAAAGCTCAAATTCAATCGCATCTAAATAGCAATAGTTTAATTAGTTTCTTCCAATCTGGGTTTAGAAAATTTCATAGCACTTCTACTGCATTATTAAATGTATGTGATGATATTAGGCGTAATATGAATAATAGGGAATTGACTTCTTTAACTTTGTTAGATTTTTCTAAGGCCTTTGATTCAATTAATCACAGAATTCTTTTTAACAAACTCTTATCTCAGTTTAGATTTTCGATTTCCGCTGCCAGACTAATTTTTAACTATCTTTCTAATCGTTCTCAGGCAGGTTTTTTCGACAATTCTTCGTCTGATCTCCTTCCTGTAATTTCCGGCATTCCTCAGGGTTCAGTGCTGGGTCCTCTATTGTTTTCTATGTACATTAATGACATAGAATCCTCTATTCAACATTGCTAATTTCACATTTTCGCTGACGCCGTCAAAATTTATAAAAATAGTCGTTTAGATCAGGATTATATTGATAGGAATATTTCTCTGATAAATGAAGACTTAAAAGTAATATCGCTAGTTCGTCGGTTCTATAATAGGCTCGTTTAAAATGCGAATAAATCTCAGTCGATTATAATTTATAAAAACTCGTTAGACACAACGTCCTTACCTGGTATTTTTCCGCAGAGTTCGCTAATTAAGTATTCAAATACTGTTAGAGATTTAGGCTTAGTTATTAATAAAACTCTTTCGTGGGTGCCCATTTAGTTAGTATTAGTAAGAAGGTCTTTGGCATGCTTAGTTGTTTGTATAAAGTAGTAGGATTTTCTGATAGTCATCAACACGAATATTTTAGTTGGTTATTAAAATAATAAAACTTGTGGTTATTGTTTTTATGCTAATTCACAATTTTATTATAATTAAATAAATGCACTGCCCAGATACACAATATATTTTAGATTATAAATTATCACCGCTTAAAGTAAACTATTAATGTATTAATATTTAGAAAAAGAAAAAGGATGCACCAAAAATAATGTTAAGCGTTGTAACAATGGTGGTCGCTTGATTTTGTAATTTTTATTGAAAATAAAACGAATGACACGGCGCGTGCGTATTACGAGAAAGTTGAAAACGTAATAAATAAAAATGAATAAGTAAAAATTAAAAAGTCGAAAAAATATTTTGTTTTTGCTTATTGGTTTTGGCGTAGAGTAAAATTATACGATTTGCTTTTGCTCGCTGGTAATTTCTGCAGGTGGTCGCATGCACAATGTTGCGCTGTGTTCTTATGTTAATTTATGTTTGGATGTTACTGACTAATTGTGGCGGCGAGTGAATATTTGAATGCGAATGAATGTATTTATGTTTACATGAATGAATTAGTGAGTGAGCCGCTACAGGACTCCGCCGCAAGTGATTATCCCCTCTTTAGTGTATGCTTGAATGAGTAGTGGCAAAACGGACTCGTTTGTGTAAACGAGGGCTTGATGTTTGATCAGATGAGATAATTCCGTATGCTGGCTTGAGTCGATCGATTGAAATGTTGTGATTTTTACCATTAATCGATACGATGAAATGCTTGCGAAGACGCCGCATGACTTTATACGGGCCTTCGTAGGGAGGAGATAATCCCGTGCGAACCTTGTCTGTTCTTATGAAAACAAAATCACAATCGTTAAGTGATTTTGGAACAAAAATGTCATCTTGTTTCGATTGACGAGTTGCATTTGGAACAAGGTTTTGCATGGTTTGTCGCATTTGGTCGACGACTGTGTCGCTGGTTGGTACACTGAGAAAATTATAATACTTCAAAGTTAAACATTGGGTACTTTTAAAATAAAGAACTGTGTTTTTCTTAAAAATGAATGTAAAATCCATTAAATTCATTGATTTATTCTTAAATTTAAAGTACAATGAAACTTTAAAATAAAGGTTTAAAAATCTTTATTTTTAATGTATACAAACTAAAATTGTCCATTTCTCTTTATTTGATATTTTTTTTGTATTTCATGGGGAGCGAGAAGACAAGAGAGAAGAGACGCAACAATTTCAACAACGATGTCAAGCAACATTTGCTACGGTTAGTACAAATTTAGGTGACCGCTTGGGAACATAATGATATTGATGATGGACCGAAATCTCACCCCTCCGGTATTGGAAAAATAGTGGAGACACAAATAATTAAATAAATTAAAGCTTTTCAGATCTTGTAGTTACAAGTGGAGAAGGGAGGGAATGATGGTAAAGGGGAAAACTAATGCGAATATTTGTTTACTTTAAATTTAAAGATTTAATTTCTTAAGTTTAAATTTATTTTCTTTGAAATTAAATAATTTTCAAAACTTAAAACCAAAGATTTTAATTCCTTAAAAATTAAACCTAAATTCCTTTGCGCAAAAAATGTAGGGAAAATATCTTAGTTTTAATTGGTAAATTCTTAAATTTAAAGGATTATTTTTCTGGGTGTAATGGTGAAAGAGGATTTTCGACAAAGAACTCACCGGGTAGCTTGATGGTTTATCCGTAAACCATTTCGGCTGGTGAGCACTTAAGATCTTCTTTCACGGTTGCTCGGATACCAAGTAGAACGATTGGTATTTCCGAACTCCAGTGAATTGTATTGCTTCTGGCCATGAGTGCGGCTTTGAGTTGCCGGTGAAAGCGTTCGACCATGCCATTGGCTTGTGGATAATAAGCCGTTGTGCGTATACGATGAGATCCGAGGAGTTTCGTTAACTCTATGAAAAGTTTCGACTCGAATTGTGTTCCCTGATCTGTTGTGATCTGAAGGGGCACGCCAAATCGTGATACATAATTGTTGACGAAAGTGGTGGCAATGGATGCAGCAGACATATTTGTGATGCAATAAGCTTCGGGCCAGCGAGTGAAGCGATCGACACAGGTGAGCAAGTATGTATATCCATTAGACGGAGGAAGTGGACCTACGATGTCTAAATGGATATGTTCGAATCAACCAGGTGGCATTTCGAATTGTCCATGGGGTGATTTTGTGTGTCTGAACTTTGGCGCGTTGACAGGATAAGCAAGACTGGGCCCATTGGCCTACGTCTTTGTTTATACTGGGCTAAAAGTAGCGAGCAGTGATTAATTTGCGAGTTGCACGGACTCCAGGATGCGAAATGTTATGTAACGGGTCGAAAATGGTTCGACGTAATGGTTCTGCGATGTATGGACGATTGTTCCCAGTTGACGTTTCGCAGACTATTTCGAGGCCAGGTAGTTTAAACAGCTCTAGTTTTAATGATGCGCTAGTGTGACATTCGGAACCAGAAAATAAATTCTGAAGTTCTAGGTCAGCTTTTTCTGCGTTTGCAATTGCTTGTAAGTCGATTTGTGTCTCGACCGTGGCCGTTTCGTTGTCAGCTGTGCGGGATAGTGTGTCCGCGACAACGTTGTCATGTCCGTGAACATGTTGGATGTCCGTGTAAATTGACTGATGTAATCCAAGTGACGAGATTGCCTTGGATTACGTTCAGTTTTTGATTGGATTGCTCTAGTCAGAGGCTTATGGTCGGTGTATATTTTGAAGTCCCGACCCTCGATAAAATACCTGAAGTGTCTGACTGCCAGATAGATTGCGAGTAATTCCCGGTCGAATGCGGAATATTTCTTTTCGGCATCCGAGAGTTTCTTTGAGAAAAATCCCAAGGGCTCCCAACAGTTGTTATTGTACTGTTGTAGTACCGCACCGACAGTAGTGTTTGATGCGTCAGTGGTTATGCTGAGCTTTGAGTCGCTCAGTGGGTGCGCCAGAAGTGTTATCTGGGCCAATTCAGCCGTTAGTGCCGTGAACGTTTGTTGACATTCATCGGGCCAAGAGAAGTTTTTGGGTGACTTGGGTTTTTTAAGTAAATCTGCCAAGTGGCTGTGAATTGGTGCGATCGTTTGTGCAAGTTTTGGTACAAATCGGTGGTAGTAATTTACCATACCGAACCGACAAAACGTTGAATGTGTTTGATTGATGTTGGAGCTGGGAATTCTCTAATGGCGTTAACTCGTTCTTCGGACGGCAGAATACCATTATGGGTGATCTTGTGACTGAGGAAATCAAGAGTGGTTGCGCCAAAGATGCATTTTGCGCTCTTGATATGCACGTCAAACTGCGTTAGTCTGTGGAAAAGTTGTTCCAGGTGCTTTTTGTGTTGCTCCTCAGTTTTTGAAGCCACAAAAATATCGTCGATGTAGACGAAAACGAAATCGAGATCGTAAACGACTTCGTTGATAAATCGCTGAAACGTTTGCGCGGCGTTGCGTAAGCCGAATAGCATTCGAGTGAATTCGAAGAGGCCAAATGGTGTTGTGATTACCGGTTTGTGAACGTCTTCAGGTGCAACGGGAATTAAGTGGTATGCTCTGACCAGATCAATCTTGGGGAAGATTTTGCATCCATGTAAGTGCATGGGAAAGTTTTGGATGTGGGGTATCGGATATCGGTCAGGTGTTGTGACCATATTTAGCCTCCGATAATCCCCACATGGTCTCCAATCTTGATCTTTTTTTCTCACCATATGGAGTGGACAACTAACGGAAGATGCAGATGGCCTGCAAATTCTTAATTCCACCATGTACTGGAATTCTGTAAAAGCGGCTTTGTGGCGGATTTGATCTAGCCTGCGTGGTCTTGACACGGGCAGATGGCCTGCTGTGACAATGTGATGGACCACGTTGTGACGGACTGGCATTTTGTAGTTTGGCTCTGCTGTCAATGAAGGAAATTGCTTGAGCAGCATGCCATAGCCGTTGTCGATTGTAAAATGGATCGGTGTCGGTGTGTCGACGAGACCCATAGTGGCATTAATTGACATCTGCGTTGTTAAATCAATTAGCCTTTTTCGCTTTAAATCGACCGAATTTGCTTAGAAAATCGGCGCCAATGATCGGACGATTCACCGCAGCTATGACTAAAGCATGGGTAAAGGTTCGTTTGAGTCCGATGTTAACCTGTAGCAATTGAGTGACGTAGGTGTTAATGATTGAGCGATTGGCGGCTAAAAGAACTAGATCATTTGATTTAATATTAAAAAGTGAGGTGAAACGTTTTGCTACTGGAATGACCGAAAGGTCAGTGCCAGTATCTATAAGGAAAGTCAGGTGGTTTGCTTTTTCGTATATGAATAGACGGCTTGTTTTGTGGGTGTTTTGCGATGCCGTCTCGACCCGGTGGTTTAATCGTTTTTTTACTGTGTAACGTCCACCCCCATGTTGTTCATGAATTTGCTTGAGCTCGGGCCGAATTTGCAGGGAGATAAACATTTGCGAGCAGCTTTACCATGCTTGTAGTGGTACCAGCACATACCACGTTGGGTGTGTGTGCTGGGGCTGCGTGATTGTGATCGAGTTCGACGGCCTCCGTATGGTGACGAAGACTGTCTTTCACGAGATCGGCTCCTGTTCGCATTGAGCAGGTTATTGAATTTAGATTCGAGCCGATTGAGTCGGTCCTCGATTGTATTGGAGCTAGAGGTGAGACGTTGTTCGTCGTGACCCGTTGGTCTTCGCACCGTCGAGCTGAATGGTTGCTTAAATGCCGATATTTGTGGTTTATCCTCAATTGCCTCGTACATTTTGTCTGCTGTACGTGCGAGGTCATCAAGAGGGGTGGCGTCCTGTTGAGCTACCATCGCGATCTTGATGATCTCGGGCAATTTTCTGATCCATAACGATTTTATTATTGCTTGTGTAAATTTATTGCCAGCTAGTGTTTTGATTTGTCTGAGCGTTTCAGACGGGCGTCTATCTCCCATTTCTTGACCACTCAAAAGCGCTTCTACTTTGCGCTCATCTGACGGTGATAGTCTTTCTACCAGCGCGTTTTTAATCGTCAGATACATGTTTTGCTGAGGTGGAGCCGCGAGGATGTCTGCGATCACATCGCTCGTGGTGGGAGATGGCGCAGACAAGACGTGTACAAACTCATCTTGTCGCTTTTGACATTTTGGATCGTGAACATGATTTCCGCAGCGTTAAACCAATTGATTGGTTTGTCCGCCCAGAATGGCTGAAGTTTTACCAGCGTTGACATCTCTGATGGTCCGCTGCCATCGTCATCTTTCATGTCCACGTCGTCTGAGATTTTAGTTTCGCTTGTTGCGGAACTGCCGGTTTTTGTTTCATCGGGCATTTTGATTAAATATGTATTTAAGAGCCACTAAATTGAATCGAGACTTTAGCGTTTAATTTTATAAATCGAGAAAAATAAATGAAAATGAGGAATGGTTACCTTGATTGAAAATAAAAAATAAAACTGTGGCACGTGATGGCCGACGAGATACCCGCAATTACGGAACGGGCGTGTCACGTATTGGGGGGCTCGTTGAAATTGTAAATCGTAATAAAAAGATGAATAAATGCTAATCAATGATTAAAGCGTACGTGTCGTTAAGAATAAAATGGGGACCAATAAGCGAAATCAAAATATTTGTATCATGTGTGTTGTTGTACACAAAAAAAAATGAAAACTATGCGCGGCGTAGTGATAAAAAATTTACATCGAATTAGAAAATTTTGAAATAAATATGTAGCAAATTGAATATTTAGTATTTAATTTCGTTATTTAGTGTAAAAAATTTTTTTGAAATTTTAAATTTAATCAAAATAAAAAAAAAACACTTAGCTTAATTTGTTGTTGTTGTCGTTGCTGTGTTGTTGATGCTCCGCTATTTCGCTGTTATGTTGTTGTATATTTTTGATCCCGTTTGTAAACTCGTTGTTGTTGTAATGATTATTTGCGTCGACACTAGTATATTTTGTGGTTCGATGCTCTCGAAATAATTTTAATTGAATAGGCGCGGTATTTTATTGCACCCTTTACGTTGGTTTAATGCTGTGATGATAAAATGGTATCATCCAGCCACATTGTTTGTGTTTATGTTTTCCGTTTCTCAATAATATGCTGTAATAATGCACAGTTATTTTATTTATGATTTTACTGCTGCTTTATGTGCACCATTATGTTGATACACTGTACTGTACACCTCGTTGTTTATTTATTATTTTTGTTGTTTTTGTGTATATGGAAATCCGCGTTGTCACCAAAATAAATAGAAAAAAATCTTGTATTAAATGATGCACGTTTTTGTTGTTGTTTCTATGTATTTAACGATACGTACCTTTGTACCTGACGTGATAAATTATATAATTTAATTTTCATGCCAGGCGCGTATTAATTAATGCGCGTAAATTATTTGTTGGGCCGTAAACACGGCCGTCGGAGGTCACCAGATATAGGTGAAAAAATATATAGATATAAAAATATATAGATATAGGTAAAAAATAGTTTTGTCTTATCTTCTTCCCCATTTTATTTACGATGACATTGTTTTATTCGGTATGCTTCAGGAAATTATGAACGTTCTCCACAGATGTTTCAATGCTTGTACTAGGGTTATGTTTGGTATTAGGAAATTCGATCATATTTCTGCCTACTCTAGCCTTGTTTTAGGATGAAGTTTATCTACTTTTTACGAACTTCGCGTTTGTCTTTTTATTTTTAAACTTGTCAAAGCCTTGTTATCTTTATAGGAAGTTACTGTTTAGTAGGTTTCATTCCTCAAACTTCCGCCTGATGCCAGCCAAAAATTGTTGTAGGTCGCTAAACAAATACTTTTACGATAGGGGAGTTTCTCTTTGGAATTCAATTCCATTGGAAATTAAGAGGTTAGGATCGGCCAAATTATTTAAGTCAACATTTTTGGAGTGGCGTGATTGATGGGCAAATTGTAGGTTTTTTAATTTATTTTTAATATTATTTCACCTCTTGCTGTACATTTTATTGTAAATGAGCTATTGTTCAAAATAGAATGTGTATGCATGAGGTGGAAGTTGTTTGAAAAACTTTAAGAGGTTTTTCTGCTCTCACTCTGTTTCCATCTGTGCTTTTCCTTTTCATACTAAATTATCAATAAAGTACAAGTAAAATGGAAATTTAATTGTCAACAAGATAATTAATGGGAGTTAATTATATGATAAGATTTTTTTTCCGCTAAAATGTAACATTTTAATTTTGTAAACTATGTATGAAAGGAAGCCTCATAAATATAGAAGTTAGGTTCAAGCAGAAACGTTTTTTGCAGTGATGAAACTCCTAAAAAATGCAAACAGTAACAAAGCAAGATAAGGATTCACAGTAAACAAAATTATATGTTATTATTATTGTTAGAACCGATTGTCCGATTTGGAATATCTGATTTCACAGGTATCATTTTGGAAATCTTAAAGCAGATTTCCGATGTCTCACATTATACGTCCGACTCCGAGATTTCGGTACGGACTCTGTTATGAATTCCCCATGGCCGATTTGCTTCTGGTAGCGATTTAGTTTGAATTTTGTTGTGAATTCGGTGTGGACTCCGTTACAAATTCGATGTGGATTCGTGATGGCCAATTTATTTTAGCGGCCATTCTCCTGAAAGTTTTCTCCATTGAAGTAGGCTACAGTAGGCACAGAATTCAGAAGTATAGCTACACAAATTAACAGATTTCAAAAATGTAGTTACACAATATAGAAAATAGTGTAGTTGTACACAAAAAGATGTGTATAAACTATAAATAGTAGGAAAGGTTTATATTTATGTTAATGAAGAAAAAATTTTAACCGTATAAAATGAAAATTATTTTTGTCTATGAAATACAGACAAATGATTAATAAAATAAAAATTCCATTTCACTTAGAAAAATAAATAAATTTGTAGTTTTATACAAATTTAGTGTAGGTAGTGGTCACTTTTGGCGAGTTTCAAAAAATACTTGAGATGTCTAAGTAAATCTGAGTATGCCATATTATTGTACGCTGTTAGTAGAATATTTGGGCCGAGACTCATTTTAACGCGACCCTCAAGGGGTGAGATATAGCATTTCCACACTTTTATTTTACAAAAATTTAGTGTAGTGGTCACTTTTGGCAAGTTTCAAAAAATCCTTGAGATGTCTACGTAAATCTGAGTATGCCATATTATTGTGCGCTATCAGTAGAATATTTGGGCCGAGACCCATTTTAACGCGGCACTCAAGGGGTCAGATACCGCATTTCCACACTTTTATTTTATACAAAAATATTTATTAATCTCTCCATAAATTTTAATTTAAATTACAAACTACCAAATACCGATTTACAATGCATGAGAGCACTGTAGCGAGAGATCGCCTCTTCTGTCAATTCTCAATTTGTGAGTAAAGAAACTGTGGAGGATAATTTATTTTTATTTAAAATAGTTAACTTCCACATAAACTTTAATTGAAATTAAAATCTGGGAAATGGCGATTTACAATAGTTGGGAACACTGTAGCTCGAGAATCCTTCATTTATTTGTGCGTAGAGAAACTATAGCCGATAATTTATAATAAATTGAAATGGTTAATTTTAACATCTCTTAAACGTTATCACGCAAAACATCTACGGCTGTGTAGACGACGCAGCCCACACCGATGTTTTTAAGAAAGGCACAGCTCCCCCTGTTTGTCCTTCTGTAAGGTTTTTGTGTGATGTACAATTACACATGTAAAATCATCCTTAAAAGCCCTTACTTTTTGATTTAAGGTCTATTTAAAGTACAATAATCCTTAAAAGCCTTTAATCTCGAGCTACTCCTGCTCGGCTAAAAATTACGGCTAAAAAAATATCAAATGGTCAAGTGGTGATTGTGGCAGCGGCCGCTGGACATCACCAATATATAAGTATATATAAACTGCATCCGTCCTAGGACGGGCTGTACCAGAGCCTTCTAGAGTATAGAGCCATAATCATTATGACGTATTTTTTAGAAGCTTTTTTAGTGGTATAACTTTTCACTGATTTCCATAGGAATCCATAGTAAAAATGGTGTTTTTTAGCTTCAAGTTTTTCATTGAAAAAAGCAAAAATGTTACAAAAATTTTATACAAAAGTGTTCTACATACCTTTAGCAGCAATATACAGGAAGGGTTTATTGGTATTAAGAAAATATTATTTGCAGAAATATTAAAATTAAATTATTTCTAAAATATATTTTTCGAACTTTCATTTTGAAAAATACATCAAAGTTGGCTCTGACGAATTAAAATAATACTTGCTACATTTATCTTTAGTTTTACTAGTGTACGCTAGATGTCTCAGATTTATACAGAAAAATACGAAAAAAATTGTTTAATCACAAAATTATCACACGTTCTTAATATTTTGAGAATTTGTTTTGCTTTTCCTACAATTTTTGAACTTAAAATTTCCCCACGTGGCAATTTTTGGTCCGATTTTTAAAAAATTTGTACTGCCATCACTGCCATCTATGTAATGTATATTGACTTAATGCACACGATTTGTGGTAAGCTTTTCTTTTTTATTTGACCAGAATGCTGTTGTTATGAACTTTTTTTTATATTTTGGTTTAAATAAATCAATTATTACAAGAAAATGAAAACGATTTACTTAAACGACATTTATATATGTTGAAATTCAAACATTTATGAAAATATTTCAGACAATTGTATAAAACTACAAATTTATTTATTTTTCTAAGTGAAATGGAATTTTTATTTTATTAATCATTTGTCTGTATTTCATAGACAAAAATAATTTTCATTTTATACGGTTAAAATTTTTTCTTCATTAACATAAATATAAACCTTTCCTACTATTTATAGTTTATACACATCTTTTTGTGTACAACTACACTATTTTCTATATTGTGTAACTACATTTTTGAAATCTGTTAATTTGTGTAGCTATACTTCTGAATTCTGTGCCTACTGTAGCCTACTTCAATGGAGAAAACTTTCAGGAGAATGGCCGCTAAAATAAATTGGCCATCACGAATCCACATCGAATTTGTAACGGAGTCCACACCGAATTCACAACAAAATTCAAACTAAATCGCTACCAGAAGCAAATCGGCCATGGGGAATTCATAACAGAGTCCGTACCGAAATCTCGGAGTCGGACGTATAATGTGAGACATCGGAAATCTGCTTTAAGATTTCCAAAATGATACCTGTGAAATCAGATATTCCAAATCGGACAATCGGTTCTAACAATAATAATAACATATAATTTTGTTTACTGTGAATCCTTATCTTGCTTTGTTACTGTTTGCATTTTTTAGGAGTTTCATCACTGCAAAAAACGTTTCTGCTTGAACCTAACTTCTATATTTATGAGGCTTCCTTTCATACATAGTTTACAAAATTAAAATGTTACATTTTAGCGGAAAAAAAATCTTATCATATAATTAACTCCCATTAATTATCTTGTTGACAATTAAATTTCCATTTTACTTGTACTTTATTGATAATTTAGTATGAAAAGGAAAAGCACAGATGGAAACAGAGTGAGAGCAGAAAAACCTCTTAAAGTTTTTCAAACAACTTCCACCTCATGCATACACATTCTATTTTGAACAATAGCTCATTTACAATAAATGATTTTTTCTCCAGTTTTGTTTTTAGCAGGTTGGTCCCCCCTGATTTTGTATTTTATCACCTTTTTTAAATGGCGATATATAACGGAATGGTGTATACCGTATTTCTCCGATGATTTCCTTAACCATAACTTATTATATTTAACATCTTCAACTGCTTGTTTCAATATCAGAGGATCACGCTTTTTATAATGTTTTTGGCTCTTCGACTTGTATTGTCTGGGTATTTTAATACTCTGTAGCAATCAAAAACCGAAATATGTACATACTATAATAATTTAACATTAGGGATATTTAGTAATTTGGAATTAAGGAAAACTTGGTAATGTGAATAAAAACACTAATTGTTGCGAAAAAAAAATGCGACCACAAAACTTTGTCCTAAACTAACATCAAAGCACATATGTATATCCAAATACATTTGAAAAAATGCGTGTTCGATACGCCACCCAAATTTTTAGTAAGAGTGTTGTGGCTGGAATTAAAACTGCAGTGGATTTCAAAATATATCCCGATCCTGAATTAGCTATATCAACAGCAAAATTTACTGAAGTTTCTAATAATTTATTCGATTGTTTAAATTGCAAAACACTCTTTAATTCCAACCCTTATCGATGTGCTTTTTCTGAAAATAACAAAATTTTTCAAACATTAAACAGCTATTTAATTTATTTTAAAAATACAACATTTAAAGGAGCTAAATCTATCTATTGCATTGATGGTATAGTGCAGCGTTCTTCAAACTTTATCATCCCAAGGAACCTTTTTTCTATATAAAATTTGCGACGGAACCCTCCTATGTTAAAAATTTTATACAAGATTAAATTTTGGTTTTATTCAGTTAAAAACAAAACAAATCATTTTATTCCATATAATGTAAAAAAAAAAAAAAATGGCTGGTCGATGAGGCGCTATTGTACCATTCTTTTGGGCCTGGCGAAAAATTATTTTTGTCGTTACTTTTCTGTTTTGCATTAAAATGGGCTAAAAAAGTAATTTTTCGCTAGACCCCAAAAAATGGTGCAATAGAGCCCGATTAGCCAAAAAATTATTGACTTGGTGAGTTTGATTATTAGAGCATAATTTATCAATATCCGGATATATTGGTGTTAGTCCGACGCATATCATTTTCTGAATCAAGTCGAATTTTGTATTTGGTTTTCGTAGCGACGTATACGGAAAAGGATTTCTCACTTAGGTAGGTTGTTACGAAAGGCATCAATTCTTTCACTGCGCGCTCGGAAATTTCCGGATACTCTTCCATTATTTTGATCCAAAAATGGGCCAATGCCAATCTGGTCGAATGTTGATTGTCCATCTATAAGTTGTTATCTTTCTTTTATTGGCAATGGATCCACTTTACTACACCCATTAAAAGGATTTTCGCCCAACTTAAATTATTGAGAGATGAGCATAGAGTGAGTAAAGATATTATTTGAGTATAGATTTAGAATTAAAAAGTTTTGTTTTAAACAAAGTTACGGCCATACATACGTACATTCAAAATTGGTATATTTGGATTAGGTAACAATTTATTTATTAGGAATGGTCAAATTAAATATTTGTGGATAACATTTTTTCACGGAACCCCTGAAACTTCTAGCGGAACACTAGGGTTCCACGGAACTCAGTTTGAAGAACGCTGGTATAGTGCAAACCATCATTGCGGCAATACTATTGGGAACTGAATTTTTTAGAAATCCAAATCTAAACGTTAACTATACATTTTAACGAATCGATTAAATCAAGACCCAATCGAAAATTTGTTTGCTCAGGTTCGATATAAAGACGGTAACAATAAAAACCCATCCGTTTTTCAATTTAATAATATCCTGTCACAAATAATATCGTCCAAATTACAATTTAAATCCAATTTTTCTAACTGTGAAGCAGACGGAGATGATTTTTTAAGTACCGAGTTTCAAGAAGAGGATCAGCGGAAAGACACTATTTTACAAGAAATATCAGAAGAACAAAGCGAAGAATTATGCGAATTTGGGGAATCGTTTTATGTAACTACAGCAATTGGAGAAAATTCCATGAAATATTTTGTTGGTTATGTTATTTTTGTAGTAATTGGTCAAATCGATTGCTTAATATGTTTGGAAAATATGTCGTCTAAAAATAACATCCAGCTGGACAATGAATATTTTTTATACAATAAAAATTATTATAATGATAATAGTTTTGGATCACTAAATTGCCCAAAAGAAGACTTCTTTTTACTATGTAAAATGCAAATTGAGAATTTTCGCCGCATATTTCAAAAACGATACCACGAGAGGCATATTAAACAAACAATAATGGATAGTTGTATCGAATTAGCCAATAACGCTCCACAATACGCTGAATATTATTCTTCAAATAATAGCTGCTTAGAACATCGTTTAAAAATTTTGAATTTTATGATTAAAGTTCTTATAAAAAAGCATTGCCAATGGATGCTAAACAGTCTTAAACAACAAACAAAGTTCTCTCGTAATTCACGGTTAACAATTCTACAACAATAGAAAATACCATTGTTGTTTGTGTTTCTATCAAAACGGATCAGCATTTGTTGTTATATTATTCAAAAGAGAATAAAATCATTTAGGAATATTATAAACTTGTGTTTTAATTTTATTTATAAGGATTGGAAAAGCCCAAAACCAGCTTTAATAATAAAAATGAACTGTTTTTACAAGCCATTGCTTCACAACACGGAACACTCAAAATAAATTGTGGAACACCATTAGGGCCAGATTTATTTTAATATTAATGCTACCTTAACCGTTTAGCACTTTAGAACCATAAACTTTCCCAGCTTTTTCACAAATGATCAACACCTTGTGCAAGCGCAATAAAATACTCCAACCGCAACAAAATCAACTCACTGTAAACGTTTCTTAAGTATTTGCACGGATGCGATTTTGTTATCCAATAAAGTTCTATTGCATGAGCAATATTCTTAAAATATACCCACAAAATAATTTGCTTGTTAGACTAGCCTTTTATATTTTATAGTTAAAGCAAGCCAAGAAAAATACAACACCATTCAAACAATATGCTATTTTATTATTTATGTTGCACATTGATTGTGTGTGAGTATAGAAATGTAGAAAAGGAAACAGCAAAAACGAAATTATTTTGTTGTAAACGTGTATACAGTAAGCAAAAAAATGTTTTTATAAATTTTATTTAAACTGGAGGCTCCCTTCGGTATGATGGAGGTACCCTAGATTTATTTTTATATTTTGCACTGATTGAACTATCTCTATTATAATATTATCTTTGATAAAAGCCTAACAACCTTCGATCATTCAATAATTATTCTAATCAAAAT
Source organism: Tipula helvola (assembly GCA_963556165.1). Lineage (NCBI taxonomy): Eukaryota > Metazoa > Arthropoda > Insecta > Diptera > Tipulidae > Tipula > Tipula helvola. The sequence goes on from OY744481.1 coordinate 289,121,021, forward strand.
GTGAACACCGCTGTGCCGATTCAACTAAATGACGAGTCAACTGTTTTAGGTAAAAATCATGAATTCAGATTTGATTTGGATGATGATATTAATTATTTTGATTCTAATGTAATTTATGATTTACATGAAGATACAAATTTGGAAACAAAAAGTACGGTCACCAAGAAGATTTTAGACAAACTACGCACAACATCTAGCGGACGGTGGCCACACATACACTAATCAAGACACCAACCTGCAAATTTTACATAGATTTAGTAAGGGCAAATTTATGGATCGAGTGGAAGAATTTGAAATTTATCAACAGCGCCACAACCCTTTAATTTTAAACGATCAAACTAACTTTGTAAATAACAAAATATATGACATGGTTATAGAAATACGACAATAATTATCATCACAATTTTCACACAAAAAATTGTTTAGTTGCACGATCATACTGATGAAGAGCGAAGCTCGAAACCAGTGTACAATAAAATTTTTAACACATATCACGATATAGAAAGAAAAAACATTTGTAACTGAACAATAAAGTTTTGTTCTTTTAAAATTGATTTTAAATTATTAAAAAAAAAAAAAAAAATTAAAAATTGTTTTAAATTGTATTATTATCACGTGATAAAGACACAGCAAAACCAAAATAATAATGGATCACAACCATTATTATAATACTGATAAAATAAAGTTAACACCATCATTTTCCGGTCTCGGCAGAGAAGATGTACGAAATAAAATTACCGATTCGATATAAGAAACCCTTGTGTGATTTCGTTTAAATCAATGAGGCTATCGTCAATAAAAAATCCACAAAATATTATTGTTTATGGACAGTGCAAACTAATTCCAAAAACAAAATATAAATTTATAGTTAGGCAAAACGCATGGCTTGAAATTTATTCAAATGGCCAAAAATGTGTAAGCCATGAAGGAGAAAAAAAGGTGTACAACCAAATTAGGGGAAATAAACGATAAAATGTAAAAAATGGGGAAATGCGATATCTCACTTGAGGGTCGCGTTAAAATGAGTTTTGGCCCAAATATTCTACTAACAGCATACAATAATATGGCATACTCAGATTTACTTAGACATCTCTAGGATTTCTTGAAACTGGCCAAAAGTGACCACTACACTAAATTTGTATAAAACTACAAATTTATTTATTTTTCTAAGTGAAATGGAATTTTTATTTTATTAATCATTTGTCTGTATTTCATAGACAAAAATAATTTTCATTTTATACGGTTAAAATTTTTTCTTCATTAACATAAATATAAACCTTTCCTACTATTTATAGTTTATACACATCTTTTTGTGTACAACTACACTATTTTCTATATTGTGTAACTACATTTTTGAAATCTGTTAATTTGTGTAGCTACACTTCTGAATTCTGTGGAAAACTTCACACCGGTAAACTTATTATAGAAATCGATATCTCTGAGCTTGTCTGGATTATTTGATAAAATAATTCATCAGAGTTTCACTAAATTCGCTAGATGTATCTCCTGTGGCAGATAAGGTAACGAGTCAGTAACCGTTAGGGCCGTTAATGGTTGTCCCCAAGGAGGCGTACTGCCTCATCTATTATGGTCATAAGTTATTGACAGACTACTGGTCCTTCTGAGTAGCCATGGGTTGGATGTCTAGGTAAACAAAAAATAAAAAGAATGATACTGTAGTACTTTAGAAAGATGTCTGATTCTTTTAATTGGAACCATTGGATAAGATTTGCAAACTTTAATTATAATTTGATTTAATTCTAACAATTGAAAAATGTCAGTCTAGATCTGCCATCTAGTAGTACAAACATCTTATATTTTATTTGGAACTTTTAAAAGTGTTATCATAATATTGCTTATGTACATACTTCAAAACTTTACTTGTTTTATTATTTTCCTGAAGATTCACTGCAGCGATTGTTTCCTTTCTGCTTAGGTAACTCCGAATTGCCTGAAACGCTAAAAACAAATTCTATTTTATGACATAATACTTCCTTACCATATTTATACAAACAAATCTATCAAAGAACCATTTTGTCTATTTAGTATTGGTTTTTGTTGTTTCATCGATAAAAATCCATACGCATGTATAATAACATGTATAATCGAAATATGAAATTTATCGCAACCATGCTTACCTGTTCATCAAAGTGAATAGATAATACACAAGCTTTTAAATTTTATTTTATTTCTATTTTCAAATGATTGATTTATTAATTTACATATTTCAATATTTCCATCTATACACAATATATGTACATACCTACATACTTACAGATATATGGTTATATTGAATGAATATTACAAGAAATGTGTTTTATTTATGAAATATTTTCCACACCTAGCTCCCATACCACCAACAATATTTGATTTTATTTGTTTTTCAGTACAATATGTATATACATACTATTTTGTTTGATTTAATATGTTAGGTGACTAAAAATCAACATACATAACAAATAAATTAAATTGCTCAAAGGTATATAGCTCGTGCTAGGCTAAAATAATATGCTTTGATGTTCTTGTTTTGCCTATGTTGAATCCGTTGAATTTTTTATACCTGTATTCGATCAAGCGAATTGCAAAATATGTAGATGAAGGTGACTTACATATTTTGATGTATTTTGATTGCGCTATTGCCGGCCGCCTCCAGGCAGGTGTTATGGACTAATAGAGTGTTTAATTTCAATCACTTTAAATTGAAGGTTTTATGTATTAATTTTGGTAAAATCTTCGCCTTCGAAAACACCTATTTCCTTTTGTCAATAAGGCATATGTTTTAAAAAATTATGTAGCTCTTTACACTGAGAGATTACAATTTTTAGTATCACAAAAATACACGTCAATGTTAAAAAATCGCTATTAATATACAGCGGAAAACCAGCCGATTTTTATAAATTAGCTAGATGGTTAGTACTTAGCCATAAAATGTGATAAACTTGTATATCGCCGTTATCGCCACTTGTAGATCAACCATTTCTAAATATTGAAATCGTAGTTGTGTACCTGGAAAATATTTTTAGATCTGGAAAACCCTTTTGAGTATGACGATCAGTTTTTTTTAAACCAAATCGTTTCACAAAGGAAATCGCAAAACGTTTGGTAGAGGAATAGAAGGACGACCTTACAAAAAATACCAAACGTAGTAAATCTAGTATTTATCCTTCAATTAACCAATTATTTAATTTTTTAGGCCTTAGTAAGTCTTAACACATTATGGCTTCGGGCCACTTTCTACATAACAGTGGGCAAATGTATAGCCAGAATTTGCTGCAAGCGAGGGCGAGCCGTACTTTTCCTCAATTTTTAAATGTAGTATGTCGTAAAGCTTACAAATTTAAAGAGCGACAATGAAATTCTCCTAGTAAAATGAAGATTTTATAAGAAACTAGCTGACCCGGCAAACGCAGTTCTGCCATATAAATTATTTCTATAGTGAATATTTTGGTTGTTAAATAAAAAATAACGAATGTATTGTAAGTGTGTGGGGATGGGATCTATGACAGAAAGTGGAAAGTAGCGCATTTAAAGTGAAAAAAACTAATATATTTTTTATCCTAAAGTAGGAAAATGAAATAAAGAAAATCAATATTAATTTCGAAGAGCAATTGAGTGTACAATATTTTTTGTCAGTCCGTCTTTAGCCAACACAAATAAGCTCGATGGTTTGCCCGCACGAGAACATGCCACGTATAATTGTTCGTATGAAAAACGTGGTGTGCCCCAATCTAAACCGCAAACAGAGATCGTTTGGCCTTGCGACTTATTGATTACCATGGCGAATGCCAATCTAATAGGAAATTGAACGCATTTGAATTCAATTAGCACGGCTGTGGGAATCATTGGAATTCGTGGCAGCAAAACATTTTCGGCTCGGAATTTGCCATTCAAAATGGTGGCTTCGATAATGTTTTTCATCTTTGTCGTTCTTTTTTATATTTTTGAGTGTTCTGTTCAACACCTCAAGAGAATGTCTGTGTATGCCATAGTGCATTCATCCCAGATGATAATTTTGTATTGTTTCAGCACTGTGGCCATGGACGATTGTTTTTTTATGGTGCACACTGCGTCTGGGTTATTTTGAATATTCATAGTGGCAGCTTAAATATTGAGAGAGCTGTTCTGCCTCCATCCGATAAAGTTGCTGCAATGGCCAAATGCGATGCCATTATTTGATCGTATTTCGGCGAGAATTAGCGAAATGAAAAATGTTTTGCCAGTTCCCCCTGATACATCCAAAAAAAATGAATCCACCTTGTTCCGCCGAAACTACCAGCATAATGCGGTCGTAAATGATTTTTTATTCATGAGTCAGTAGTGGGACATTGCGAGTAACAATCGCTGCCATTTCTGCGGTATCGTACTGCAGTTCACGATTCATTTCGGTGCACATTAAATTAGATGCACTTCGATTTGGCGAACTCATACCGAAATGACTGAGTGGTAAATTGGCAATGAAAACGAAAAGATCCTCGATAACAATCAATGCTCCATTGTATATAGCGTCGCTGAATGTAATCGTTAGATCCACCGTGTCCAAAATCCGATGCAATATATCGTCAGTCATTGAATATTTGTGCTTATCCCACAACGGGTCTGCTCGTCCGGGGAAACATGTAGTCAACACTATAGCGAATAGTAGACGAATTTGTGTTGCTTTATAGCCCAATGCTGCTTCAGCAAGCATATCGTACTAGCGATTGTCGTCTTCGAGCAAGCCGAGTGAAAGGCATGCATCTATTTATGTATGTTGGATACTATTGTCCATTCACTTTGCGTATATCTTGAAATGACATTGGCCCGGTGACATTAACCAAAAACAGTCGCAGATGGAAGCACGCAATCTCTCTTGGAGTGACTGTATTTAATCGGCCCAAAGTGTTTGATTTGAATAGGCTGTGCACGCATCAATTGGAGTGCCTTGGTCGCGGGTCATCCATTTTTTTATTTGGTTCCATGTGAAATAGCTTGGTACTTCAGAATAGAGTAGTGTTCGTGCAAAGGCACCGAAAGTATCCGCACGATTACGCAATTCGAAAAATTCTGTGAGAGTGATGTTTGGTTCATTTATGGCACGGTCAATTGCTGTCTCGTTGGTAAAAAATACCCGCTGGCCGTATTCATGATGGACTAATGAATTTGGAATCCAAAGATATGCCAGACAGCTTCTTTGGAGCTGATGTACCGGCCAATTTGGTAGCGCATTATTTCGTCGCTGTCATTCAATCGAGGAGCATTCACATCGGTATTTTGAATTTGAAACACAGCCATATCAGTGCCTTTATTCACATAATTGCAAATGTATTTGATGCTCTTCACCGAACTGCAGAACTCAACATTAATATGAGCATTGAATGTGTTGCTCAGCAGAGGGGAATATGGTGCCACCCAAAGATTGTTAATGTCATTGTGTGCGTTGTTGATATTTAGCGTAAATAATTGTCCGCCATTATCAGTATTTCTTCGACGTGATCGTGTCGTTGGTGAAATCTTCAGGAAAACGTTTTGTACATTTTCCATCTACCATGCAAGGCGATAAACGATTCAGATCACCGCATGGGCCATGAATCATATTTCTGGTAACAATATCGAACAGTAGTTGATCAGTAGATGAATCTGGAATTTTCGCGGAAATTACAGTATCGATTTCCTCAGGGCGTATCTTGTCGACTAACCAAATCAAAATGTGCGCATGAGGTAATTCTCGCTTAAAGACTTCAATTTTTGTTTGAACACAAAATTTACATGCGTAAAATAAATTGATTAATTGTTGCTACAGATCATGACAGAATGACGTTGTCCTGACCGCGTCGAATCATTATACGATACGCATAAAAATCCATCGAGCTCACTTTCTTATTTGTTTCGGCTCCTGTAATAACATATTCATAAATATTAATTCAAAATGAATAATGATGTTCATAATGAATGAATTACTTGTGGCGAAATCTTGTTCTTTATTGTTTATGCAATATCCGTCTTGTCTCTTCCAGAAAATTAGCGGATATTGGAGAGCATCGTATAAATGGTGTGTGTAAACTCCAGATTATTGTTACTTCTTCGAATCAAGATTTCTCGCGTCGAGGTGCGGTCGCCAACCATTATTCCAGGAACTTCTTGTTTTATCAGAATTGATGACAATAGCGTGATTGTCATTTTGCAATTCGTGCATGTGTGATTTGAAGAATTTCAATAATTCATTGTGCTCATTCAATAAAGCGTCCAGTTCGCCGACGATGCGTCTATGGTATTAGGCGAATTGAGGTTATTGGAGCTGCAACGTGCGTCCCCACGATTGATGTCCTCACCGCCCATAAAGTAGATTTGTAAAAATGTATGTGGTTCGTTTGGCATTGGCAACAATGAGCCTACTTTGTGGTACACTTGGCCTTTGATTTTGAACGTTCAATTGAATTGTTGGAGTCATTTGAAAGCATGAATTTAATGTGCGAATGGACTTCAGGAACCGGTTTGATTCTGGATCCGTGCCGATGAGCAAGCCGTTCAATGGTTCTGGTGGTGTCTCAATTTCTGGTAGTTGCACTTTTACTGATGCGCAACACATCCGGGCTGACTAATGTTTGAATTTGAGCGCATGACAATGGGGACATTCTTTGTATATAGCACCAATCAGCACTCCATGTGCCGATTGATCTAACATTAATTTAATTGATACAATGGAAAAGGAATATCGAATAAAAATTTGGAGCCAAAATCGATCGCTGAAAAATTTTTTTTTCACGTTTCCTCAAATTGACAGTTTGGTGCAGCAACATAACCACATTTTAAATAATTTTGTTTATTTTTTCAATACTTAGCTAAAATTTTGGCTTGAAAGGTTCAACTATTGCTTTGGAATTGGACGGTATGGAAATTTGCGACAACCGTACTTTTGAGTATTATATGAAGGAAAAGAGTATCTTTCTAATTCTTGAGGATTCAGAAAATCAGAACAATGAGTGCCACATATAACGTTTAATTTCGAATCAACCAACACGACAATTAATACTGATATCAGCAACACGGACACAGAGCAAATCAAATACACAAGAAATTGAAGAATTTATCCATTACGAGAATTCTCCAAATAACCTAGTTACCATACATACAAATGAAGGAATATTAAGCCAACTGAGGTTGCTAGTGATTCAAACAACAACAACATTCAACTTCTCGATGGACCACACTCTAACCAATCCCAATTCCGTCATTTCATCTTCATCATCATCACAAAATGCTGATAGTGCATTAATTTTTTCGAATTTTGTTATGCCGTGGGACAAAATTCCGTCGAATATTACAACAATGTTCAAAAATAAACAAATTCTTGGCAAACGGGTAAATTGCTTGGCAAACCTTCTAGTCGATGAACTGCGTTGCGTATCACATTTTATAACAATGTCAATAATTTGGACAGTGGCACAAAAAATTGCATCTAGATATCCAGATTCGCTAATTCACAGAGACAGGGACCAATACATTATTTCCAGCTTACCAGTGCCGCTAATAACCATAATGAAAAACAGAAACGGTTTTTTCAATCGTTCACCTTAACGGTTATTGTCAGAGCTCGACCGACGACTGTCAGTAAACGAGCGCAAAAAAGCCAATGTGCTAAAAGGGACATGGGCAAACTGGCAACTGGAGCATAAAACATCTGATGATCGAGACACAGCTTTAAACTAATGAAAGATTCTTTTTACACTTTCTGCCGTAGACACTTGGCGAAACACACTTAATACACACATTTTTAAAATTTTTTAAAAACACTTGTTAAATATTTCGCAAAATTACAAAAGGTTTAAAAAATCACTCGATCGATTTCGGCTTATTAGGCCATCATCAGGAGTATCTACTCCTGATGATGGCCTAATAAGCCGAAATCGATCGTGTGATTTTTTAAACCTTTTGTAATTTTGCGAAATATTTAACAAGTGTTTTTAAAAAATTTTAAAAATGTTTGTAATAATGAAAGATTGTTTTGCAGTGCAGCGAAAATATCTGAATGACAGAAAACATATTGCGAGCCTTGAAGATATTCAAAACTAATGGCCGTTTTTTTCGAGAAAATTATAATCTTCCAACATTTCGAAGAATTAATGAATATAAACCCTACAACATTAAAGCGCCGAGTCAATACATTATTAAATTTTTTTAATTCGTGAAACAAAAAAGAAATTTCAAAATCAAAGGTGAAACCGCCAATCCACACTGGTTCTCATTTGATACTGGTTTCTGGTATCAAAATACCAGTCGCATCTATAACGAGATGTTGCGTTATATATAAATAAAAATTGTAATTCACTAATTTTGTTTATGACGCGCACAGAGCGCGTATGTTTTGTATTTTGTTATAAATTATTTTTTTATGTTTTATACAAATTAAATTTCACTTTGTCACAGAATTTATTTACAGCGGACAATGAATATTTTTCACCACTACTTGTAGGAAACCCGAATTTAATTTTATATTTCACTGAGAGCGTAATGAAAACTTTTCACTGTTAAAAAAGAAATTAGAAAATTAATCGACGCGTGTGTCGAGTGTTGAAAAAAATCGCGTGGTGTGCAAAACTAGATGTTGCTTCTTGTTAAGCTAAAAACGATGTATATTAAACGAATTAATATTCGGTGCAAAAGCGAATATTATTTTAAGCGGATGAATAAAAAGAGGAGAAGTCAAAAATGAATTTTGTTTGTTTTTGGTTTATGTGTGCTGAAGTTTATATAATGTTGCCGAGTTTATTTAATGATGCCGAGTTTATGTAATGCTACTGAGTGGATTGTGGATGCGCGTACCAATATACATAATTGGTATATTGTGGCGATGAACGAGTGATGAATAATTAATTGAATGATTAATTGAATAAATGAGTGAGTCGCTACAGGACTCCCCCGCGAGTGATTATCCATCCCCTCCCTAGGGAATGATTGTAGGATTGGAAGCTAGACGGACGGTTTTGAGATTCTATGACATGATGTTTCAGGCGAACTGAGTATTCCGTAAGCTGGTTTTAGTCGATCGATTGAAATATTGGAATTTTTCCCATTAATCGATACGATGAAATGTTTCCTAAGTTTGCGTATAACTTGATACGGACCTTCATAGGGAGGAGTTAATCCCGTGCGAACCTTGTCTGTTCTAACAAAAACAAAATCGCAGTTGCTGAGCGATTTCGGAACAAATACGTCATCTTGTTTGGATTGACGTGGTGCTTTAGGTATGAGGTTACGCATGGTTTGTCGCAGTTGGTCGATGATTGTGTCGGTAGTTGGAATTGGTGAAGGAGGATTTTCAATAAAGAATTCACCGGGTAGTTTGATGGTTTGACCGTAAACTAATTCTGCCGGTGAGCACTTAAGATCTTCCTTCACTGTTGCTCGGATACCAAGTAATATGATAGGTACTTCCGAACTCCAGTTGATCGTATTGCCTCTGGCCATTAATGCGGCTTTGAGTTGCCGATGGAAGCGTTCGACCATGCCATTGGCTTGGGGATGATAAGCCGTTGTTCGTATCCGATGTGAGCCAAGGAGTTTTGTTAACTCGGTGAAAAGCTTGGACTCAAATTGCGTTCCTTGATCTGTTGTGATATTAAGGGGTACGCCGAATCGTGATACGTAGTTGTTGACAAAGGTGGTGGCTATGGTTGCAGCAGACATATTGGTCATGCAGTATGCTTCAGGCCAGCGAGTGAAACGATCGACACAAGTGAGTAGGTATGAGTATCCATTAGATGGCGGAAGTGGTCCTACGATGTCTATATGGATATGCTCGAATTTGAAATTGTCCATGTGGTGATTTGGTGTGCCGTTGAACTTTAGCACGTTGGCAGGATAAACAAGACTGAGCCCATTGGTTTACGTCTTTGTTTATATTGGGCCAAAAGTAGCGAGCTGTGATCAATTTACGAGTTGCACGGACTCCAGAATGTGAAATGTTGTGTAATGTATTGAATACGGTGCGACGTAGTGAGTCTGCGATGTATGGGCGATTCTTCCCATCTGCGATTTCGCAAACTATTTCGAGGCCAGGTAGTTTGAAAAGCTTAAGTTCCATTGATGAACTATTGTGACATTCGGAACCAGAAAGTAAATTCTGAAGTTCTATTTCTGCTTTTTGTGCGTTTGCAATTATTTGTAAGTCGATGTGTGTGTCGACTGCGGCCATTTCATTGTCGGTTGTTCGCGATAGTGTATCTGCGACAACGTTGTCGTGTCCGTGAACATGCTGAATGTCCGTGGTAAATTGACTAATGTAATCGAGGTGGCGAGATTGCCTCGGATTACGTTCAGTTTTAGACTGAATTGCTCGTGTCAGAGGTTTGTGGTCGGTGTAAATGGTGAATTCCCGACCTTCAACAAAATATCGGAAGTGTTTGACTGCCTGATAAATTGCTAGTAATTCCCTATCGAATGCAGAATATTTCTTCTCGGCATCCGAGAGTTTCTTGGAGAAGAATCCCAGTGGTTCCCAACACTCGTTATTGTACTGTTGTAGTACAGCACCGACAGCAGTATTTGACGCGTCAGTTGTTATGCTGAGCTTTGAGTCGCTCAGTGGGTGTGCCAGAAGTGTTATCTGGGCCAATTCAGCTTTAAGTGACGTGAATGCTTGTTGACATTCGTCAGGCCAAGTGAAATTCTTGGCTGTCTTTGGCTTTTTGAGTAAAGCTGCCAAGTGGCTGTGAATTGGTGCGAGTGTTTGAGCGAGTTTTGGAATAAATCGGTGGTAGTAATTTACCATACCGACAAATCGCTGTATACTTTTGATTGAAGTAGGAGCTGGGAAATCCCTAATGGCATTAATTCGTTCTTCAGACGGCAGAATACCATTAGGTGTAATCTTATGGCTGAGAAAGTCAAGAGTAGATACGCCAAAAACGCACTTTGAGCTCTTGATGTGAACGTCAAACTGTGTTAGCCTTTGAAAAAGTTGTTCAAGGTGCAGTTTGTGTTGTTCCTCAGATTTAGATGCAACAAGAATGTCGTCAATGTAGACGAAAACGAAGTCTAAATCACGAGTGACTTCGTTCATGAAACGCTGAAACGTTTGAGCGGCATTGCGTAAGCCGAATGGCATTCGTGTGAATTCGAATAGGCCAAACGGTGTTGTGATTGCCGTTTTATGGACGTCCTCAGGTGCGACGGGAATTAAATGATATGCCCTGACAAGATCAATCTTGGAGAATATATTGCATCCATTTAAGTGCATGGAGAAGTTTTGAATGTGGGGTATCGGGTAGCGATCCGGTGTTGTCACCGTGTTTAAACGCCGATAATCCCCACATGGTCTCCAATCTTGATCTTTTTTCTTCACCATGTGAAGTGGACAAGAGACGGGAGATGCAGATGGCCTACAAATCCCTAATTCCACCATGTGTTGGAATTCTGTTTGAGCGGCTTTATGTCTCACTTGATCTAGCCGACGTGGTCTTGAAACGGGCAGATGGCCTGCTGTAACGATGTGATGAACCACGTTGTGTCTAACTGGTAAGTTGTAATTTGGCTCTGCTGTAAGTGATGGGAAATTCTTCAGCAGAGTGGCATAACCGTTGTTGACTGCATAATGGATCGGAGTTGGAGTGTTATCACGAACCATTGTGGCATTGATTGACAGCTTAGTCGCTGAATCAACCAGCCTTTTGTGCTTTAGGTCAACAAGGAGGCCAAACTTACACAGGAAATCGGCGCCAATAATCGGACGATTCACATCAGCTAAAATGATTGCATGAGTGAATTTTCTCTTAAGTCCGATGTCCACCTGAAGCAATTTTGTGCCGTAGGTGTGGATTATGGTATTATTGGCAGCCGATAAGACTAGATCTGGGTCACGTTTTGAGAATGCAAACGCGCCCTTGAAATAATTTGCTGGAATAACCGAAAGGTCAGCGCCAGTGTCTATTAAAAATATTAATTTATTGATTTTGTCGTCTATGAAAAGACGACCTAATTTATGGGTGTGGGATGTTGTCATCTCTACCCGTTGAGTGACTCGTTTTTTGAATGGGTGATGTCCACATCCATGCTGGATGTGGATGTACTCTTGAAATTGCATGGTGCTACACATTTTCGCGCCGCCGCCCCGAACCTCCAATGAAACCAGCATTGATCGTATTGGCGTCTGTTGTTGCTGGGACTGCGCGTGTTAGAGTTCCGCCGATATCCGGATTGAGATTGTTGTCGGCCCCTTGAGCGACTGCGATTACGATTGTTGTTGGCCATATTGTTTAATCTTGTTTCAATTTGCTTGAGGCGTTCCTCGATTGTGGCCTTATTTTGTGTATTCGCAGTGGGTTGCCGACTAAAATCCGTTCGGAAGGGTGTACGAGATTGGTGGGTTACCGCGGAAATATTATTATTCGCTGTCATCGCGGCGTGCAATTTGTCAGCGGTGGCAGCCAGGTCATCGAGATCCCGAGATTCAGGCTGTGCCAGCAACGCTATCCTGATTATTTCAGGCATTTTTCGCAACCATAATGACTTGATCACCTGATTTGAAAATTGTAAACCCGCTAATGTTTTAATATGACGAAGGGCCTCGGACGGCCGTCTGTCTCCCAGATTCTGATTTGACAATAAAGCCTCTAATTTAGATTCGTCTGATGGCGTTAAACGATTTAGTAGCGCTGACTTTAATGTGTCATAGAGCTGTTCGTTTGGTGGATCCGCCATAATATCTGAGACGGTCTCACAGGCTTGCGGAGACAGAGCTGACAGAAGGCTAACGAATTTTTCCTTATCTGTTTTGATTCCGGTGACTCGGAATTGGAGCTCCGCCATATTAAACCAGTTCCTGGGATTGTCTAGCCAGAACTGTTGAAGTTTAATGGAACGAGAGGTGGCCTCAACCTCGCCTTTTATTTGTTGGGAGGTCATATCCTGGTCGTCGTCTGACATTTTGTAACTGGGGTTTTTATTCGACACTAACGAATGTGAAATAATGATTGAAATTGATATTTATTCGGAATGTTTACCGTGTATACTGAAAGCCAACCAACAAGGTGAAAAAAAAATAAATGAAATTATAGTATGCGGAATGGATACCGTGTAATGACAAAAGAAATAAATGCAAAAATTAAAAAAAAATTATATATATATATATATACGTAGCGAATTTCGTTGACCAACGAGACGTCCCCAAAATTTTGGTCAACTCTCGTCAAATGTTATTTGGAAATGTAATTACTGATATAATACCACAAAAAAACTAAATATTATGATAATATATTGTGGTTCTGTGCAACCACAGCGACCAATAAACCAAACAAAACTATTATTCTTCCGCGGTGAGAAAAAAATACTAATATCGATCGAGGAGAAAGAATATGAATCCGTATCTGTGGTGAAAAATTTACATTTGGTATTTGATGAACAGGAATGTGAATATAAATATGAAATTTTGATATATAATTTTAAATATTGATGTGAAATTTGATTTCTATACGTAGTTATATAATAATGAAGTTATATAAATTTATGATTGTGAATTTAACAAGAAAAATAAAAAAAATTTAATAGAGACACTTAGCTTTCGTTGCCTCTGTTGTTGCTGCTGGAGTTGATAATGATTCCGTTGTTTTGTAGCTGTCTTTGATTTCTATGTTGTTGTCTTCTATGTATGTTGTTATGCTGCTGAATGTTTGCGTTTAGATATAACTATATGATCGCCGATGAAATGTATCTTCGTTGAAAATTGCAATGCGTTGAATTTGGATTGATTCCTGATGTCTTTTGTAATTATTTTCTATGTAGACACTCTCCAGGCCATAACACTGTTAATTCTTGCTGTATTTACAATTTGCTGTATTTACTTTGTTGTGTTATGCAGACGTTGTTAATAATTTTTTTATTTTTGTTGTGTAGTACTGTATTCGCCGTGCAGTCGCTGTTATTATGCACGCGACTATTACCTATGATTTTGTTGTTGTTCTTTTTTTTCTTTTATGCTTTTGATTGCCAATGTTGTAATGGCGGCGGTTTTTTTTACTCGATGTTTTAAACGCACATACGTTAATAATGGAGAACGTAACCAGAAACAAAAGAAAGAAAAATGTTACTTGTATTGTTTTCGTATGTTTTTTTATACTTTTTGTGTTTTTTTTTTTGTTTGTATGATAATTCTGTATTTTGTACGTACCTTTGTGCTTGGGACGGATTAATTTTCCATACCCAAGCGTTTTGTAAATATATGCTTTATATGAATGTATCCGTAAACACGGACGTCGAAGGTCACCAATTTATAACACCAGATATTGCGTTGTTATGTATATTTCACTGTTTGTCTATTCGGTGTTATATTATGAATTTCACGTACAATAAAAAGGCACTCTGTTAATTAATTTTGAGACGCGTATATCGCGCGCCTGTTTTATATTATTTACACTTGATTTTAGTACAATATGATTACTAATATTAATCACCACAGAACTTATATGTTACGCCCGAAAAGCTAAAAAGATTTTTTATGAATTTAGTATTAACTACTGTAAACACTGGAAAAACGAAACACGCACAATGGAAGATGTGTACGTGTTGAAAATCCAAAATCGATTGTCCAAAACAAAAAGTTCGGAGAACGATGCATGAACTTTGGAGACGATGAACAAAACGTAGAAAGAAAATGAATTGTTTTGTTTTGCTCATTGATGCACTGTAGTATATTTTAATTAAATGAACTACGTGTTGTGTTGCTTGTTGGTAAAACATAGGTGCGTTCGGAAATGTGTATGGGTGTGAATATGCAAGTGCGAATTGTGGCGATGAATGAATGATGGATAATTTTCGAATATTTGAATTGTAAAAATGAGTGAGTCGCTACAAAGTAATAAATTTAATTATAAAGTGTAATTATTATAAGAAAACTCAACATAATACTGTGGATATAAAACAATAGTGTGTTTAAAGATAAGTATTCTATTAAATGTCCTTCGTATCCAACTTATTAATTATATGTATTTATTTCAGAAAATATAAATCGTCGCTGTCAATAAGAATCGTGTATTACAGCTGTAACGAAATTTATGTATGGATATTCTGGACAGATAAGTGAATTGAATAGCTAAAATTGAAATTATTAAAACTAATTACATTTCTTATTATATTTTAGAAATCGTAAACTGGAATTTCATTAATGCCATTACCGATCAACTGATGGGAATGCTAGTCAGCTGATTTGATTTCATCGAGTTATTTCAAGTGAATTTAAGGTAAGTAAATTTAAATCTTCAAGACATTAATGACATTCCGTTTACATTAATATAATATTTCTTTTAGGTTGACTTTTAATTTTAGTGGCGTAGACAAACTTGGTGAATTGAAATTCTAAGGGTAATATAACACCTTTAGTATGAACATCGCTATACTGTATCTCACCGTCAATCATTATTTCAGAAATTTCGTTATTTATTGAAAATTCTTCGACATGATGTATGAGGTTTTTTTGATGCAAATGTTGAGCAAATTTATAATCCGTCAAAATGAGTTTGAAAGGATTTTTAAATTCATTCAACATAAAATGTAGTTCGGATCTTATCTTATCATCAATATGTTGCATCTTACATTTAATAAACGTATAAATGGATTCAATTAAGGGTGTAGTAATGAATTTAATTATATTACTCTGAATTTTATGAACATCGCTTCTGTTGATATTGCTATAGCATTAAAGTGTATTTTCTCAATTTCCGTATCCCATACAAATTCGGAACAATTTTGAGAGTTGTTTTCTGAATCTATAGATAAATAGGGATTTGTTTGATTTCTTAAAGAAGATTTTAATACTTCATTACAAATATTTGATGGAGTGATATCTACTCTAACATTAATTTCCCAATTTTCAATCGAACTGGTATGACTAAATTTATTATCCCTATTACATGTAACTGTGTGTTGTTTTATTACATGTTTTCGAAAGCTCTTAGAATTAGAAAACAAAAGTAAACAATTTTTTTCTACACATTGATAAGTATCATATGTTGTTAGATGGTGTATTTTTTGAAAATGTTTCATTAATCGCTTAAAATTACAATCACTAAATTGACATTTAAAACATTTCATTTTGGAAAGAAACTGCGTGATTTCTAATTATACTAATTAATTAAATATGAAAATAATTTTTATCCAATGAACTAACCTGTAAAACTAAAATTAACACTTTTCTGTATATGTGTATGTGGTGTGTTAGAAACTCATCATAAAAATACAATTGCAGCAATAATTTCTGTAAAATTCGATGCAACAACTATATTTTTTAAGAATTGAAAACTATATGAATAAACTCACCTGTATTATACTTAAGTATGTTTTAATATTAAATTGATTTCACAAAAACACTTTGTTTAAAATTCCAAATTGAATTTGATTTTTGATTTTTCCCAAAAAACATCAACCAACCTTTTCAATAAGAAACTTGTAAATGATTCCAATGGAAAACAGGAAGAGATTTAGAACGGAAAACTAACGGGAACATTTTTTTTTTGTACAATACACAATTTTTTTTGTTTTTTAATTAAAATGTTTTGTTGATTGACAGGAAATTTAGTTATTTTGCAGAAGTTTTGTTTCATCTAACTAAACCTCCAGTTTTTTAACTAAATACTCTTTAAGTTAACTAAAATTTCATGTAATATAAAAAAATTATGTTGTAAGTTTTTTTTTTGTAACCATGCTTGAACATGTTTATTGTTTCTTACAAAAATGGCCTAAATGATATTATAACCATTTCGATATTCTTTAGGTTTCTTTAGATATTTATTGTAGATAACCTGCTATATTGTTTTAATTATAACTGTAGTCACAAATCAAAGTCTGAAATTCTTATTTTTCAGGAAAACGTTTTTAAAATTAAGAAAAATTCAAAATCGCATGAGTTTTTTTAATTCTGTTTTTTTGTACAGTGGACACGCGCTTATTACTGTTGTTTTTATTTGCCGGGATATTACAAAAAATTAATATTATATGAAATCGAATGCGGAGATTTCGAATTTGAAATAATACTATAGTTATCTACGATAATATAGTAGGTAAAAAAGCGTAACCCGACTTATGCCCTTTTAATTTGTGACGACAGAATTTATTGGTTTTAGGTTCTAATCATTAGGTATAGGTTCTAATCAAATTTTCTTTTCATTATTTATTTAAGGCAGTTTATCGATTTAGGATTTCAAAAAAGTAAAACATCTTAAAATGCATACAAATTTCGTCACTTTTTAAATTATAATTAAAAAAAAATGTTTTGGTTTTGAATTTTAAAAATGTAAAAAAGAAATTGTATGCTATGTTTAGTAATGTTTTTTAACTAAATTGGTTGTTATTATTACTCTGTACCT
The DNA here is from genome assembly GCA_963556165.1 of Tipula helvola. Taxonomy (NCBI): domain Eukaryota; kingdom Metazoa; phylum Arthropoda; class Insecta; order Diptera; family Tipulidae; genus Tipula; species Tipula helvola. The sequence continues at coordinate 289,138,351 of OY744481.1, forward strand.
TAATTGAATGGAACAAATTACATAGTTATTTTAATGAATTTAGAGTAAATACGACTAAATTATGACCAAAATTTGGTCAGTCTAATAATTAAACGTAATTTGTAATATCAACTATGGGCTATTTATTTGACGAAAGGTTTTTTGTAATAGTAAATATTATTTTTGTGTCTATCAGTAAAATAATTTAACAATAGTGATATTGTTAATATGATAATCGTTTTTTTTTCTGTGTAAAATAATGCAAATGCACTAAATAAAAAAAAACTATTTTAACATGAAAATAAAACAAAACCATAAACAAAACAAAAAAAATATCTTTACTTTACTACATAGCGGCGCAGACTTAGTGTGTCGTCATAGGCCTAAAATGTTAGGGATGATTTTTTTTTTCAATCAAAGAATCCACACTTCTGTATAACATTTTTGAGGTACATTTTTTGTGCATAAAACCAAAGATAATTCTATATTAATGGTGATTCAGACAATATAATAATATGGGGAAAAAACAGCCCCCCCCCCCCCCGGATGCGATATATCGGGTTCCTTTGATATATACGTAAATATATTTAACTCTAATGTGTCGGTTTCTACAGAAACCATAAACTATAGAAATATATTCTAGTACATGTAATGCAAAGTACCTTACATAAAGAAATAGGGGATGGGGGGGGGGGGAACGGGTTCCTAGTAGTTTCTTTATTTTTTGTACTAAATGACTCATCTCTAATATACTATGATTGATCTTTGATAAAACTTAACCGGTTAAAATAACATTATTAATTTTTCTTTTGCAGTTTGGTACATCTCTAGAAAATATAAAGGAATCATGTTTAACTAATACTCCCTGGATGGGACTCTTAAGTATGCTTTAACTTAACGATTTTTACTTTATTTCGAATAATAATTTTATTTTGTTTGCAGAAAGTTACATTCTAGGTGAGGGAGTATATGGTAGAATGTTATCAAAATTAATATTTTGTGGATCTTATGGCCCTTATAATAGCTTATTTTTATAATTTTAATATGTTATATCCGTAACTAATTTCTCAAACCATGGAATTTTTTGGTCGTTATTTTTTACAACATTACGCTTCTAACGTACGTGGATTTAAGAAGCATATGAATAATTTTTCCAAAATAAATAATTTAATTTTGAAATTAAATCAATACTAAGATAAATTTACCCTGTTTATAATTGGCATCAAGTTGCCATTTATTATAAAAGTAAAATTACACTATTTTTATTCGTTATTCAACAAGCCAAACAAAGTCGACATTCTAATCGGTGCTGACATATTAACGTAGTTCTTGAAGAAAGATGTAAAATCGGAAAGGATCCTCCTTGAAAGCAATCAAAACATTATCAAATAGGCAACAATACTACGTTGAATATGCGAAGTAAAATGTAAGCAACAAAAATGGATAAAAAGGGAATTACAAAATATAATTTGTCACTATCAGCTATTATATAAAATATTAGCGGGTATAGCCCGTCCTAGGTCGAAAATAATTTATATAAAATGTATTTGTCCAGCGGCCGCTACTACAATCACCATTTGACAATTTAACATTTTTTTAGCCGCTAGTTTTTAACCGAGTAGGAATAACTCGAGATTAAAGGCTTTTAATTACTATTGTTCCTTAAATAGACCTTAAACCAAAGTGTAAGAGTTTTAAGGAAGATTTTACATACATATGTTAGGGCATCACACAAAAAACCTTACAGACCGACAAACAGCGGGAGCTGTGCGTTCTTCACAAAAAAATTCAGGGTGGGCTGTGTGGTCTACTTGGCCGTAGCTGTTTTTCGTAATAACGTTCATAAGATGTTGATATTAGTTATTTTAATTTAATAACAATTATCTGCCACAGTTTCTTTACGCACAAATAAATGAGAGATTCTCTCTCTTCAATGTTCTCAACTATTGTAAATCGCTATTGTATAGATTTTAATTTCTTTTAAAATTTATGTGGAGGTTAATTTTCTTAAATTTAAAATAAATTATCCGAAACATTTTCTTTACTGACAAATTGAGATTAGAATTGATCCGATCAGAAGAGGCGTTCTCTCGCTACAATGGCTTGCCTCGCCACCTGATGACGTCATTGCAATAATATGGTGTGTGAGGCATGAAGCCTAAGAACCAACCTAAGAAGTCATACATTTAAATTAAAGGTAATGCTTACACCAAAGGCAAAATTGTGTGTCAATTTTCAGAATATGCGGTGTAAGACATTATCTTATCATGTCAAACAAATATAAATTGGAAATACAATACTAAAATGCCTTCAGTACAATCCCAGACCTTACCCGCTCTAGTCTAATATGTTACTACTAAGCCACATTCACCATAATAAAATTTATTTAATTTTCATTGTCAGATTATTTCAAACATAGCATGCTATGAAGTTTATGACAGGAAAAAAGAATTTTACAGAAAAATTTGCATAGCTTACTACAACTCATAATATAAAAGTTTTTAAATAATTTGTTGTAATGTTCGCATACATTTAGGCGCAATATAAACACGTACCACGTATTTTATTGTGTAATTACTGTAATAACTATAAAGCGGACTATTTAATTTAAAGTGAAATATTTGGCCATTATACATTAATACTAAAAAAAATAATAATAAATATAAAATTGGATGGGAATCGAACCGAAGAACTTTGCTGCTCTAGTCCAGCGTTTAACCACTAAATTGTTAAATTGTTTTATTTTTTCAAAGCGTTCTACAGCCTCGCTAGCTAAGTGTTTTTTTTTCTTCAAAATACAGCGTTAAAATTTAGTAAGCCTATCGGCCTACTTTTACAAACCTACATAAAGTATGTGTACATTATTTTACAAAATGCAAAATCGGAGTAAATAAATTAAATAATAACCAATCATTTCAAGAATATTGATCATGTTTGAAATAAAAATGAAGCCATCAACGATGTCCTTAGAATTCAGCAAAAGCAAATACATATTTATCTAAAAGCCATTAGCAATCAGCACAAAAAAAAAATGTCGAAAATTTCGCCTATCTCAAACACACAGAACTTATTTCAAATAATAAAATCACCTTACGTACCAATATTCTTATTTCCCAGTAAGTGTGTTGGTTGGTTGGGTTCAATTCCTACAACTCATGTCGGATGTAAGGAAAATATATAACAATAAACCAAAAACGAAAACAAATAGAAACCACAACTAAAAAAAAAAGTTGTATAATAATATTTTTATCGTAGAAAGCCACATACATATTTCACCCAACAACAAATCATGTGATAAGAAAATAAGGCAGAAGAAGTAAAAAAAAATTCCGATATATAAAAAAAGACACCACAAGAAAATTAAATAACATAACAATGTTAGCATCTATATAAGAATGGCAAATACTATAAAACAATTTTATTATTTATTTTCTAGGTTATCATCAAGAATAAAAAATAAAATAAAAAATGGAAAACACAAATTCCGAATTGTTTTTTTTTTTCGAAAATTTAAATTTTCATTTTATTTGTTATTTCTTTATTTATTTAAAAAAATAAATAAAAAACCCACCGAACACAAAAAAAAAATGATTATGGTTATATTATTTGTACAACAATCTCGTATGTACACATATAAACCCACAGCAAGAGTATAAGTTAGTAAGGTACCTACATTGTTGACATTTTGTGGTGCCGATGGGAGCGAAAAAATGTTTAACATTCCTTATGGGGATGATGAATGAATTTGAAGTTTACATACATATGTATATGTAAAACATACAAAACACATGGAATACAAAACACAATTTTATATTATTTGCAATATTAATTCCGTTCACTTTTCTCGGAAGAGAATTCGTACGTATCGGTATTTGAATTTATTCGTATGCTCAAATCATATTTGCATAAAAAAAAAACAAATATAAAAATTAGCTTAAAACAACATAATGAAGCCTAACAGCAATACATTTACATGGTTTGACCTTTGTCGGAACTTCCTGGTGAATGGCAAAAAATATTTTATCCTTGTTACTGTAAATGGACGTTTATCAATAGAACTAACAAAAGTATCTAATCACATTAATAATCTAAGCTAGCTACTAAATTAGAAAGTTTAAGCTTTAAACTAGCTTTTATTAACTACAACACTTAGGGCCGATTGTATGAACACCGCTAAATGAAAAAAAAATCCGAGAGTAATGATTAATCACTGCTCAAGGATTTTACTTTTCATCGATTGTATGAACGATACTAAATAAAAATTTAGCCTCTCTTTTATTGCAGTTTTATAGCAGTTTTCTGGGTAACTGGCAAAACTTTTTCTTTATTGATGTTGATTAAAAATTTTTTTGGTTATTTAGATGAGAATAAAATTTCAATTTCCAAATTTGACAGTGGTTTGCACCACATTTGAAATGTCAAAAACAAATAAAAAATTTTTTAGTTTCTGATATAGCCACCAAAAAGAGAGGATAAAACGGATGGTAAAAAAAAATGCATCGAATAATTTCTTGATTTAGCATCGTTTATACAATGCAAACTACGCTAAATCAGAGGATTAATCATTTATCCTCGTTCATACAATCGGGCCTTAGAAGTACTCTGAAAATTCTTCTTAAGATTAAATTCCTAGGTGAACACCTGTAGCAGATATAACATTTAAGAACACAAAGAAGAATTAGTTTGTGCCAAGAATACAATATCGACTAGCGGGAGATAAACGTAAACTAAACAAAGCCGTCAAAAAGTTAAAAGAACTGCTTCTCAATGAAAAAAATCAGTCAATTCAAGAATATTTATCACAACTCTCACCAACAGAAAACACAGATTATTCACTGTGGAAGGCGACTAAGAAGCTCAAATAACCACAACAGCATATTCCGCTGATACGTAAAAGTGACGGCCACTGGGCGAGAAATAACGAAGAAAAGGCTGAAGTATTTGCAGACCATTTTAAAAGGGTATTTCAACCATATCCATCAGAAAGTACGGAAGAACAGAACAACAATATTCAAAACTATACTTGGAAGCACCATTGCAAATGAATCATACTATCACGAGGTTTTCTATATTAGAAGTAAGAACTGTAATACAGAGAGAGTTAAATCCTAAAAAGGCGCCAGGATATGATCTTATCACAGGAAACATTCTGCAACAGTTGCCAGATAAGGGTATTCGATTTATAACCTGTTTATTCAATGCTATACTTAGGACTTGATATTTCCTAATACAATGGAAGGTTTCATAGGTAATATTAATACCAAAACCAGGCAAGCCTCCAGAAGAAGTTACGTCGTACAGACCTATAAGCTTGCTACCAATTATGTCTAAATTATTTGAAAAATTACTACTTAAGCGTTTAAAGCCTATATTGTTGGAGAAGAGGTTGATTCCGGATCATCAGTTTGGGTTCAGGCCAGAACACTCAACAATAGAACAAGTGCATAGAATAGTTGAAGTAATTGAAGAAGCCCTCGAGGAAAAAAGATATTGTTCTGCTTTATTCATGGACGTAGCACAAGCTTTTGACAAGGTGTGGCATGTGGGTTTACAATACAAAATTAAGCTATGGTTGCCACATGATTTCTACAGAATATTAACATCATATCTACTAGAAAGATATTTTATAATAAAACATCATGATGCGTATACAAATATCCGCCCAATTAAATCTGGTGTACCACAGGGCAGCGTGCTTGGGCCGATATTATATCTGCCATATACCGCAGATATACCTACAAGCAATCAAGTAACTGTCGCAACATTTGCAGACGACATGGCAGTACTCTCATCACATGAAGACCCCAGTAAAGCTACAGAAGTTTTGCAGGAAAATATTAACATTATTCAAGCATGGATGAAAAAATGGCGAATTAAAGTTAATGATGCTAAGTCTAATCATGTAACCTTTACTATGCGAAGAGGTATACATGTCCACCAATACAAATGAATGACCAGAATATACCTCAAACTGATGAAGTGAAATATTTAGGCATTCACCTCGACAAACGATTAACATGGCGTAAACATATATGGACAAAAAGAAAACAATTGGGAATGAAACTGACAAAAATGTATTGGCTGATAGGCAGAAAATCAAGTTTGTCGATTGAAAATAAACTGCTGCTCTATAAAATGGTAATAAAACCTATCTGGACATATGGTATACAGCTGTGGGGAACGGCCAGTAACTCGAACTTGGAAATTCTTCAGCGGTTCCAGTCTAAATTTCTAAGGATCATAGTAGATGCTCCATGGTTCGTATCAAACGATCTAATTCACAGACATCTACAGGTTCCAACAATACGGGAAGAAATTAGGGATTCCAGTGCCAGGTATCACTCAAGATTGAAGATTCTGGCCAACATGCTTCTCACTACCACAACGACGGAAAGATTAAAACGCCACAAAATTTTTAATTTGCCAAATAGGTTTTAGATATTCCTTTAGACATTAATTTTTAAAATCACTAATGAATCGAACCAATAATAGTTAAATTTATGGGTTATTTTATACTAATCGTAATGTAAGTGAGATTTTATCAATGGATAAAAATACTCCGATCGTGACAATGTAAAAAGACAAAAAATTTACTGAATGTCTCACAATGAGATAGATTGTAAAATAAAGGAAAAAAAAAAAAAAAAAGAATACAATGGACACAAATGTCCTTGTACTGCATAAATCATCTGGATCCGATGCAGTATTCTCGGAACTCTCTAGGGCAGTTGCGGCGCTTGGTATTTCTACCGACGGAAGCATTTAAATAAATGGACGTAGGTTATTCCTTAATTATTTTATATTTTCGTAAATTAATTTAATAACACAGGGTGTCCTTTTCAAAACGACTTTACGTTTTTTTTAAAAACAACAAAGCACCTATTTGAAAATTATAAAATATATTTCGTCGCTTCCAATTAAGAGTATTACATCTGCAAATCGCTAATTTTTTAGAGAGGCCTTAAAGTTTTGAAAACTAATTTCGACAATTTTTTTTTTAAGTAAAGTACTTCCCAAAAAGTGTGGCAAGTATTTTATTTAAAAAAAATGAAGCCAAATTTAACATTAAAAACTGGACACGCCCTCCAAAATATTAATGATTTATAGATGCAATACTCTTATTTGGAAGCGACGATTTTTATTTTACAAAAGGAATGTACTAAGTTTACTAAGGTTACAATACGATATGGTAATCTTCCATTTTCATTAATTATTTTTTCTACTATTCACTAACATCTCGTGGATTATCAACGTATCTTTTAAATAGCTCATAGAAAATAGTCAGAGGTGTTTAAATCCGATGAATACGGCGGCCAATTAAAACCTCCACGAAAATAGTCAGCAAAGCAATTCGAGATGACATCTATAGTATGCGGATGAGCACCATCTTGCATAAACCATTCATGTTAATTTAATTTTCTCCCATTCCTATTAGTGTTGGAATAAAGTGTTCATCAAGTTTGCCTTGTACAACAACCATTACAATATGTACCTTTAGCCAATAAAGTACACCATTCAGTTATATTTTGATGATGTAATGGCGATTCATTGAGTTCTATGTACTCCAATATCTTTAATTTGATCAGCTCATGTGACCCATCAGGTATGTGCTTTACAAAAAACTAGATATTCCCCAAGATGTAATCTCCATTTTCAAAACGTTTCGGTCCCCGTATTTCAGAACGTTTTGGTCAAAAGTAAGTCGATGCAAGTCTTGAAACAAAAGATTTAATTTTTAAATATTCTGGAAATTAAGATTTAATTTAAATATTAGAATGGAAATCCCCATTTTGCAGAATATTTTTAAATAAAATCTTTTGTTTCCAGAACCGGGGGTGAAAATAAAATATGTAAACTGTTTTAATTTGTTTTTTCTCTTCAAGAATGTTTTTTCAATTTTTTTTGTTTATAATGTAAACATTAAAATAAAATCTTTTCATTAAATCAGTCCTCCTCTCAGTTCTTGAGTATTATGATTCAAAAAAACCGTCTCTCTGTTATCGAACAGTACAAATTGATAATTCGGCAAAAAAAATTGAAAGTTTTAGCCTTCCATGTTCAAAATTCTACAAAGCGATAAAGTGATGCTGGGAGATAAGTTGCTCTTTGGACCGTCCAAAAAGACTGCGTCAGGGCACTGCAACACTTAACAGATTCACTGAAATCCTGAAATGACAATGCGCCATGCAGCCATGAGTTAAAACTGCAAAACTGTTCGAAAAATAGCCAAAGAAAACTTTAATATCTTTACAGGCTCTGAAAAGCCTATCTACTTATACTCTTGACACACTGCGATAAACCGATTTAACTAATTAATATTGCACCGCCTCTCTTGTTTAGTATTGATATTAATCCAAACGTCAAATTTATTTCTCGCATTTTGTTTATTGTTTGGTGACAAACAAAATATAATTAAATAATAATAATTAAAATGAAACAGGCCAAAAAAAAACCTCGCTGCGAATGGACTGATGATCAAACCCAAAAATTACTGCTGGTCTGAAAAAATAGATGAACAAAGCAAAACGAAATTCCTCCATCAACAACGGGGAAGGTAAGTTATATCGCTTATTAAAAATCTCACTGCAAGATATAGGCTTGTACTCATTTGTTTAAATAAATAAACTATAATTTTATCTCTGGATAAAGAACCACAAAACCTCAAAAAATTAAACATATGTAAGTTAAGAATTTTGTTCGAAGAATTTGTTAAAAAATAATTTTATTTAATCAATTACATTTGGATTCAAACTAAAAACTAACTTTAACATAAAAATGTGTTATCCTTTAATCCTCGTACATAAAACTTAGCTTAATAAGTAAAATTGTATTATAAAAAATAGGTTAATAAGTAATTGGAGTATATGTTTGAGCGTGTTCTTGCATGCCTCTTCATTTATGCTGATTTTTCATGTCTGGTTGTGGTTTGGACATTCCATTCTTTTGGATGTTGCACTTATTAGTGATTTATGCTTAGTGGTTGTTTTAACTTGTATGGTGAAAAATTCATAAAATCATGAAAAATCATGAAATTTTTGAGTTTGATGCTTAGTTTATTGTTGGCTGTCAAAAAGGTTAGGTATACAGTTTTTGTATGCGCGGGAGTATGACAGGTTTGGAGCGTTCTGCATCATAACGATGTTGTTTTTGGCCAAAAATTTACAAACCAGCACAAAAGTGCGAGCAGGTGCATTATTATAGTACAATGGCCATGTTGTCTCACCACAAAGCTGAGCAGGTGCGACCTGGTGATATGAATTCACAGTACATTTTGCCGTTGAAATCTTAAAAATCAGTGAGTACAAGAGGAAGCTTCCATTGGGACGGTTAGATCTTAATTTAGACGTCTTATTCGTATACTCCTGTTTGATTACCAGATATGACTCGTTCGAACAGTTCTGGATCGCCGTGGACTGGATACGCTAACTTCTGAGCGATATTAATAAGGCACTGCTTTTGGTCGAAATTCAACAATTTTGATTCAATTTTGTTGTCATACGTTTCATGCTCAAAACATTCAAAAAAGTGTATGGGTTAAGCGGTTGTTGGTATGCTTGAGTGTTCACCACGCATAACATTTCTTTAACGTCTCAATGCTATATTTGAAACCTTTGTACCACTGATAATTGATTGTTTTATTTATCGAAGACACGAAAAACATTCAACATTTACAATACAGTTGTGCACTTCATTCCATTCTAGCACACCACACAACGTATAACTTTTCGACAGCCAACAATAAACTATAGATCGGTATGATGAATGCTATGAAGGCCAAGATACCTTAGGGACTAGTGTACCAACACAACAAAAAGAAATTGATATTCAAATTTTAAAAATTGATATTCAAATTTTAAAAATTAAAACTCATATTTTAAAAATTGAAATCAATTGAAATTCAAATTTTAAAAATTGAAATTCAAATTGATATTCAAATTTTAAAAATTGATATTCAAATTTTAAAAATTGATATTCAAATTTTAAAAATTGAAATTCAAAATTTTAAAAATTGATATTCAAATTTTAAAAATTGATATTCAAAATATAAATATTGAAATACAAATTTTAAAAATTTATATTCAAATTTTAAAAATTGATATTCAAATTTTAAAAATTGATATTCAAATTTTAAAAATTGATATTCAAAATTTAAAAATTGAAATTCAAATTTTAAAAATTGATATTCAAATTTTAAAAATTTATAATCAAATTTTAAAAATTTATATTCAAATTTTATAAATTGATATTCAAATTTTAAAAATTGATATTCAAATTTTAAAAATTATAACTCATATTTTAAAAATTGAAATCAATTGAAATTCAAATTTTAAAAATTGAAATTCAAATTGATATTCAAATTTTAAAAATTGATATTCAAATTTTAAAAATTGATATTCAAATTTTAAAAATTGATATTCAAATTTTAAAAATTGATATTCAAATTTTACAAATTGATATTCAAATTTTAAAAATTGATATTCAAATTTTAAAAATTGATATTCAAATTTTAAAAATTGATATTCAAATTTTAAAAATTGAAATTCAAATTTTAAAAATTGATATTCAAATTTTAAAAATTGATGTTTAAATTATAAAAATTGAAATTCAAATTTTAAAAATTTATATTCAAATTTTAAACATTGATATTCAAATTTTAAAAATTGATTTTCAAAATTTAAAAATTGAAATTCAAATTTTAAAAATTGATATTCAAATTTTAAAAATTGATATTCAAATTTGAAAAATTTATATTCAAATTTTAAAAATTGATATTCAAATTTTAAAAATGAAATTAAAATTTTAAAAATTGATATTCAAATTTTAAAAATTTATATTCAAATTTTAAAAATTGATATTCAAATTTCAAAAATTGAAACTCATATTTTAAAAATTAAAATCAATTGAAATTCAAATTTTAAAAATTGAAATTCAAATTGATATTCAAATTTTAAAAATTGATATTCAAATTTTAAAAATTGATACTCAAATTTTAAAAATAGAAATCAATTGAAATTTTAAAAATTGATATTCAAATTTTAAAAATTGATATTCAAATTTTAAAAATTGATATTCAAATTTTAAAAATTGATATTCAAATTTTAAAAATTGATATTCAAATTTTACAAATTGATATTCAAATTTTAAAAATTGATATTCAAATTTTAAAAATTGATATTCAAATTTTAAAAATTGATATTCAAATTTTAAAAATTGAAATTCAAATTTTAAAAATTGATATTCAAATTTTAAAAATTGATGTTTAAATTATAAAAATTGAAATTCAAATTTTAAAAATTTATATTCAAATTTTAAACATTGATATTCAAATTTTAAAAATTGATTTTCAAAATTTAAAAATTGAAATTCAAATTTTAAAAATTGATATTCAAATTTTAAAAATTGATATTCAAATTTGAAAAATTTATATTCAAATTTTAAAAATTGATATTCAAATTTTAAAAATGAAATTAAAATTTTAAAAATTGATATTCAAATTTTAAAAATTTATATTCAAATTTTAAAAATTGATATTCAAATTTCAAAAATTGAAACTCATATTTTAAAAATTAAAATCAATTGAAATTCAAATTTTAAAAATTGAAATTCAAATTGATATTCAAATTTTAAAAATTGATATTCAAATTTTAAAAATTGATACTCAAATTTTAAAAATAGAAATCAATTGAAATTTTAAAAATTGATATTCAAATTTTAAAAATTGATATTGAAATTTTAAAAATTGAAATTCAAATTTTAAAAATTTATATTCAAATTTTAAAAATTGATATTCAAATTTTAAAAATTGAAACTCATATTTTAAAAATTAAAATCAATTGAAATTCAAATTTTAAAAATTGAAATTCAAATTGATATTCAAATTTTAAAAATTGATATTCAAATTTTAAAAATTGATACTCAAATTTTAAAAATAGAAATCAATTGAAATTTTAAAAATTGATATTCAAATTTTAAAAATTGATATTTAAATTTTAAAAATTGATATTAAAATTATAAAAATTGAAATTCAAATTTTAAAAATTTATATTCAAATTTTAAAAATTGATATTCAAATTTTAAAAATGAAATTCAAATTTTAAAAATGAAATTCAAATTTTAAAAATTGATATTCCAATTTTAAAAATTGATATTCAAATTTTAAAAATTTATATTCAAATTTTAAAAATTGATATTCAAATTTTAAAAATTGATATTCAAGTTTTCAAAATTGATATTAAAATTATAAAAATTGAAATTCAAATTTTAAAAATTGATATTCAAATTTTAAAAATTGATATTCAAATTTTAAAAATTGATATTCAAATTTCAAAGGTTGATATTCAAATTTTAAAAATTAAAATTCAAATTTTAAAAATTGATATTCAAATTTTAAAAATTGAAATTCAAATTTTAAAAATTGATATTCAAATTTTAAAAATTGATATTCAAATTTTAAAAATTGATATTCAAATTTTAAAGGTTGATATTCAAATTTTAAAAATTAAAATTCAAATTTTAAAAATTGATATTCAAATTTTAAAAATTTATATTCAAATTTTAAAAATTGATATTCAAATTTTAAAAATTGATATTCAAGTTTTCAAAATTGATATTAAAATTATAAAAATTGAAATTCAAATTTTAAAAATTGATATTCAAATTTTAAAAATTGATATTCAAATTTTAAAAATTGATATTCAAATTTCAAAGGTTGATATTCAAATTTTAAAAATTAAAATTCAAATTTTAAAAATTGATATTCAAATTTTAAAAATTGAAATTCAAATTTTAAAAATTGATATTCAAATTTTAAAAATTGATATTCAAATTTTAAAAATTGATATTCAAATTTTAAAGGTTGATATTCAAATTTTAAAAATTAAAATTCAAATTTTAAAAATTGATATTCAAATTTTAAAAATTGAAATCAATTGAAATTCAAATTTTAAAAATTGATATTCAAATTTTAAACATTGATATTCAAATTTTAAAAATTGATATTCAAATTTTAAAGATTGATATTCAAATTTTAAAAATTGAAATTCAAATTTTAAAAATTGAAATTCAAATTTTAAAAATTCAAATTCAAATTCAAATTTTAAAAATTGATACATATTCAAATTTTAAAAATTGATATTCAAATTTTAAAAATTGATATTCAAATTTTAAAAATTGAAATTCAATTGATATTCAAAAGCACATCACACCACGTATAACTTTTCGACAGCCAACAATAAACTATGGATCGGTATGATGGATGCTATGAAGGCCAAGATACCTTAGGGACAAGTGTACCAAGACAAGAAAAAGAAATTGTAAAGAAAAATTCCGGGTGTTTTGTTCAAACCTCGTATTTTCAACACTTGAAACTATTCTTATTAGATTCCGCTTCAGCTTGAATCTATTTTTATTCACTTTATTCAGAGCTTACCGCTTGGTGGGAGCTATTATCAGAGAGTGAAATAACGTTTAGTATGATTTGATTAATAGTGATGTCCGTGGCATTCGCCAAGAAAAATGGATGCAGAATTAGGTATAAGTGACCGGTCTATTCGGCCAATTTTCAAAGAAGAATTTGGATGTAAGGCCTATAAAAAATCGGGACAATTTTTATCTACGACGCAGAACAAAAATAGACTAGTTCGTTGCCGTCAACTAAAAACTCGACTCGCAAACAACAAGCACGAACAAATTGTTTTTACTGTCGAGAAACTTTTTAGTATCGAACTAATATTGAATCGCCAAAATAACCGAGTGTGGGAAGCTAAACGACAGGAAAGTCCAAATAAAAATACTCAACGTCAAGGCGCTCCTGGAGTTATGGTTTGGGCCGGAGTAACTACATGTGAATGAATTTGAGATTCATTAAAAAGTGGTTAAAATAAATGCCAAAGTCTACCTTGAAATCATTTTAAAGAACACTGTTAAACCTTTGAGATAAAGACAATTTTCAAAAAGTTCTTGGATATTTTAGCAATACTCAGCTCCATCACATAAAACAAAAATTGTTCAGCAGCGGTGCAAAATAAATTTTCTTGATTGTATTACTTCCGATGAATGGCCATTTGAGTCGCCAGATGTTAAACTAATGGACTACACCATACGGTGGTACTACATTTTAGAGGCTAAGGTCAACAACAAAAATTACTTAAACGTGGAGTCTCTAGAAAAGTGCTTGCTAACCGAATGGAACAAAATTCCTCAAGAAATCATACGTTCTGCAATAAATAATTTCCCATGCAGAATAAAGGCTCGCATTAAGGCTCAAGGCAATAATTTTGAATAATTTTTTTAATTTTGTAATTTTAATTATTTATATTTTGAATGTCAATACAATATGTTTTGATTAGTTTAACGGTCACGTGTATTTTTTTTTATTTTTTTGGGTCAACGAATATAAATGTCGCACCCTGTATGTAACCAATCCATTCACATTCTACATTTTCAGCATTAAATGGAACAAGCGCGTTTGCCAATTATTTTTTATTACATTTAATACCTAAGTTATTAAGCCGATTTTGTAAATAGTTCCTAATATAAAATAGAATTATTCACGCTCTGAAGAATTCCACGGGTCATATCATTTGGGGTCGAATTTTTTAAATAAAATATTAGTCAAATTCAAGAAATATTGCGGAACACCGCTAATGATATTTTGGCTGATACCATTAATCAAAAACTTGTTTCAATCTTTTTTTACAAGAACCAGCTTACTACGTCTCTAGCTCAAATTGGTACTAAGTGGCACGTTTGTGGATGGAAAAAAGTTAAATTGGTGAAATTATTATTTTTTTGGTTCCTCCTCTGAGCCTTCAAAACTAGTACATGTCCGAAAAACTAGGCCGTCTGGTGGTCATTCTAGTCGTCACTGTTCTAAAATGAAAGAAGTTTGTTGATTTAGATTTATATTTCCATTTATTGAATAAGCGATGAATCAAAAGCTCTAAGCAAAATACCACAGAAATGCGATTAGCAGAGAGGTTAAGTCTTGCGAAGAGATTTGGAACTGGAAATTCGTATGAAAACTCAAAATTTAGATTCATTATACTTTATTTTGACCGATTCTGACTGATCCTTAATATTTTACTTAAATAAAAAATTATTTTACGGAATTAGTTTGACACGCAAAAAAAGCAATCACATATACATTATAAGAAATTCTTTTATTGGCACGACAATAGCCAACTATACTTGTGAGCACTGCTTTAGACCGAAAAATTAAAATTCAATTGTTTAAGCCGATTAAATCATTTTTTGGCTTTTTAACTTAAAGATTGCTGTGGTAGTTCCGTAACTACCACAGCCATCTTTAATTTAAAAAGCCAACAAATGATTTAATCGGAAGTTCTTCCAGAAAGGTTTAGCTATAGAATAATGAAAAGCTTGGGAAGTAGGTATTGTGGAAAAATGAAACGTACATAGCTATTTTGTATAGTGTTTCAGTGGTGGTTATTGAACTAAAAAAAAATTGATGCCGATTAAAAACTCCGAGGAAACTTCCATTTAAATCTTCTATAAGATATTGGGGCTTATTGACGGAAAGTCAAATGATAAATTTTGAAAAAGTTTTATAAAAGTCACATGCTGGATTTATTTGCAGGCCATTGTTTTATTTTTTATGGATTTCGAGAACCTCCATATAGATTTTCGTACGCGAGTTCAAGGATATGGGATAAAATCGTAAAGCTCGTTTTGGGGCAGTGAAATAAATATTGAATCTAAACAACAAGTATCGTTTAAAACTTTAAGCTTCGTCCATGTTTATATTGGAATTGTATATGAGTAGCATTGCTTACGATTAAAAGAATATTGTAATGTGTATAGGCATTGAATTAACGTTTAAGATTTTGAATTATAACGAAAAGTTAAAGTTTTATAATGATAATCCAAAAATCAATTTTGAATTGTTTAACCAATTACAATCCTATCGGGTATGTATTTAAGCAATGATATAAAATTATTTAAACAAATTTTTTATAATAGTTTAGGGCTCTAAGTTTGTAACGTGTGAATTTGGGTTATCAAACAAAATACAAAACAATTTATATAAAGGGTGAGGAAAAAGTTTAGAAACCCCTACAAATCTCGCGGAGTTCGGTCAAAAAAAAAATGAGCAAGGTTTATTCTTAGGTAATTTTCAACAAGGAATTTAAAGGTGATCTAGGTTGCAACCTTGACCTTTATATTCAAAGTCATTTGGAGGTCAAGGTAGGGCCAAGATCATCTGAAGGAATTTACATTGCGATATCAAAGTTGTAACCGATCTTTTTGGCGGCCAACACGTTTTTAACTAATTGGATAGTCTTCAGTTGACATTAGGGAGGTACAATTCAATATCTTCATATTATATGCACACAACGATATAGGTAAATTTAAAAAATTAGTAAATATATATGTACGATTGTAATTTGTAAGTCCATAAAAATCTATTGCATTTTCGTGAATATTTATATATTATGTAAAGATTTACCTTATATACTTTAGCATGCACATTTACCCATGTGTAAAACAGCCTAGAATAATCCGTGTATATAAATATATATAAATATAAATATATATATATATATATATATATATATATATATAATATATACTTAGTATTTGCATACCAATATTTCACAACACCAAATGGCATACACATTTGGTACAACATGTGCATAATAATGGGGCACATACTCGATAATTTATCAATTCGCAAACTGCAACTCGATAAATATAGCGGATTTGCATACGTCAAAATTTCTTGCGTAAAATCCCATACTCGGTCGCTTTCGCAATGCAATATATTTTTTTTACTCAGCATGCAAATGTTATTACGCTGAATAAAAAATATAACCTCAAAACGTGAATAATTGAAAGTTTTTTGTTCTGTTTTTAATCAAATATATAAAAATAACGTCAATAAATTTAAATAATTTAAATTTAAAATATTTAATATGTATGTTGAAAATGAGTACAAAACATAAACTGAAATAAAAAACCTTTTTTGAACACTTTTTATTTTATTAACAAAAACCAAAAAGTTGTTTGAAAAAGTGGTACCAAGAAATTTCAAAAATTTTAATTGAAAAGTTATGATTATAAAATAACTATTGAATTTTTATTACATAGTTTCGTCTAAATTAATTAAATTTTTTCCAAAATATGAAATACAATTATTTCGAATACAATTATAGTTAGCTTCGTTTCTAAATAATTCCCAAATGAAAAATGGTCTAAACTCAATGATTGACACTAAACAATAATTTTCCGATAAATTAAATCGTTCGCAAAATTTTAACTATTTGCTGGCTTGCTAACTAAAGCAAAAATATCGAGTATATCATTTTTTGCAATTCAGCAAAATTTGTTTGCTTATTAGCATCGAGTATACCATTTGCCGCAATCTAGCAAAAACCGCTTGCTTATCTGCTTGCTAGAGTATCGTGTATATACCCCATTATATAATCATCTCGACCGACTACGATGTTGTTTTAAACCAAATACATAGAAAACACGCAAAATGCATTTATTCCATTGCATCTAAATAGTCACTCGTCATCATCAAAAAAACATATAAATAAGCTGAAATACTTAATATACACTCATAAACAAAATAAGAGTTCAATGAACTATACACAAAAAAAAATTCAATTCATTATATTTGCTCTAAAGGACATCGGACACTACTCATCGGCAACTAATGATTTGTATAAGCTGAAAACAAACTGGCCATGCAAAATATTTCATGTCACAAACTCATGCCAAGGACAGGTTATAGAAGTCTTTTTATAGACATTTACTGTGGTTGTATATCCTTCGCATGGTAAATTCCTACTATTTTGACAAAATTGACAATTGTCCCTTTAATAAATTGAGGTGCAAATTTTGCATAAAAACTGTGGGTGCGTACGTACAAATACTTTCTGACCAACATTGTAAACTATAGGTCGAGTTCTAAAATTGTACCTATCTGCGCTTTTCAAGTATGCCTTCTCGATATCTGACTTGACCTGCTCATGGATTATAGATAACCTGCTTGGTAAGGGAAGAATTATTTCACCGTCTGACAATGTTCCAAGCTGTCTTAGCAGTTTATAATCATTTGCATGATTTATCTTGTGGTATCCGAAGAGAATAAAATGTGGAGAATTTCTAACGGTTTCATGTACCCCATGCCGAAGTACGGATGCTATATCGGGCAAATTTTTATCCTAGTGCGTATGCTTACTGCCTATGTAAGCTCTGATAGCGGCTAAAATTGAGCGATTGACTCGTTCAGACTGGTTTAACTGGGGTGAATAGATAGCGGTTTTAGAATCAGCTACGCCATAGTAGATCTTTATATTCGGCACTTTTAAACTGAGATCCATTGTCCGAGTGAATTATCTCCGGCACTCCATAGACGAAAAATATTTCATTTTTCAGAAATTCCACTACCTGTTGTGAAGTCCCCTTGCTTAATGCCTCCAATACCACGAATTTTGTGAAATGGTCCAGAACTATTAAAATTATCGTTTTTCCTTGAGTAGATCAAGGATATGGTCCAAGTAAATCTACGTAGACTCGCTGCCATGGTCTAATAATTTGATGCCTATTACCCGTTGGTGGTTTCAGCGTTCGGTTTGATGCTTTACACATTTTACAGGTGTTACATTTTGAGATGAACTCTTTCACTTGTACCGGGCCAATAATAGAATCTTCGTAATCTCTCCAATGTTTTGGCAATTCCTCCATGCGATGCTAATGGATCACTATGTTCCTTCTCTATCAGTTGATTTCTTATTGTCATTGGTGTCCACAATTTCCAAATAGATAGGTCCGATAACTCGTCTTTCAATTTTGGTTCGAGCCGAATAAATAGACGTTCTTATCTACGTGAAATGCTGGAAAGCCGTTTGGATCAAGTATAATTTTTGAAAGTAATGTCTTATAATCTTCGTCTTCGAACTCGGACGATTCTATTTCTGTTAATGCATCAATTTTTAATATGCTGGACAAATGCTCTTCGTTAGAATCACAGTAAATACGCGACAACATATCTGAACAATTTAACAACTTAAATCACGTTGTCCCATGAGCCACTTTAGACTTGCATGGTCGGTAATTAACGTGAACTCATGCCTCTCCACGTAAGGTCTAAATTTTTTAATTGCTAAGATTGCAATCATTCTAATTCAGTGACGGAATAGTTTTTTTTTGTGATTTGATTAGTTTTTGAGACATATAGGCTATGGGCCGTTCATTTTGTTCTTCGTCTTTTTGATACAAAACTGCACCCACGCCTTCTTTCCGTCGCATTGTATGAAAAAAGGTTTTTCATAAGAAGCATTCACCAATACCGGAGCCGTCGTCAACAATGCTTTTAACATGCTGAAAGCATCTTATGCTTCTTTAGTCCAACAAAACTTTCCGTTTTTTAAGCAATTAAATTAGTGCTAGGAGCTATGATTGAAGCGAAATTTAGGATGAACCTGCGATACCAGCCGACTACTTGTCTGCGGTACGTTTTCAGGTGCAGGCAACTTAATTATTGCGTCTATTTTGTTCGGGTCAAGTCGCAAGCCCTCTTCGCCTACTAGATATCCTAAATATCTAATTTATTGCATAATGAAGTTGCTTTTCTCGACGTCAATAGTCAGTCCCGCCATCCGCAATAAGTCTGCGACCAACTCTAGCAATTCAAAGTGCTCCCTCAATGTGGCAGTGATGACCAGCAAATCGTACAAATATCCAAAAACTCTATCTTGAAGTTCGTGAGGGATTACTTGGTGCATCAGCCGACACATTGAGTGGTCGCCCTGGTACTGTAAAAGCAGTCTTGTCACGTGATGATTCCGCAAGCGGAATCTCCCAAAAGGCGTCTTTTAAGTCAAGTCCCGTAATGTACTTTGTCTCAGAGAGTCTACCAAGAAGTCCGTAAATTATGGGGAGTGAATACGCGTCTTTTTCTGTCACAGAGTTCATTTTACGTGCGTCCAAACATAGTCTTGTCTTTCAGTTCGGTTTCCGTACGAGTGTCACCGGTGAACTCCACACACTTTTGTTCACTTCAATCACACCTAAATCCAACATTCGATCGATTTCCTCATAGAGACACTGCTGTACGGCAGGTAATATAGGATAATACCTTTGTTTAATTGGCTTAACGCCTTGTGTCACTATAATTTCGTCCTCGTACAGTTTTGTCTTTCCGAGTCCGTCTTTCGAAAATGATGGAAATAGGTTCACCACTCTATCACGTTCTTCCACTTTACCCAAAACGTGTGTGTTACTTTCTTCTGGTTTATATAACTCATTGAACAATCTTAAAAATCTTCGAAAAATCGATCCCAAGATATACCGGAGATTCTAAACTTGGTACAATACAGAACTTAATTTTCTCTGTTTTAGAACCAAAGGTTACAGGTAACCATACATAACCTTAAACCTTCTATGTTGTTCCGTCTGCTGTCTTAATAAAAGAATTTAGTTACAATATTTTATATTTAGATCTGCTAGAAATTGGAGTGCATTCTTTCCTAAAACACTTAGCGAAGTGCCGCTGTCTAGTAAAGCGTGCATGGGTTTAGAAGCAAGAACAATTTTGGCATAAGGACGTGGATCATTTTTGAAGATATCATTAGAAATGGTGGGAATGCAATGTTTTATGAGAAATATTTTATGTTTGAAATACTTTAATCTTCCATTGTGTCTTTTAGATTTGGATAATAACTGTGGATGTTTGAAAATTTGGGTATTAAGATGAAATTATTTTGGGTCTTGTGAATTTTGTCTCTGTAAAATCCTTATATTAGTCATATTTTGAGGAGTTGGGTTTTGAGTTTTCGCGTTTTCTCCCGAGTGCGACCCCTTGACATCATCACACCCGGTTGAGTGTTTTCCGCTTAGATTCTGAGGCAATTTCGGAAGTTCGGCTTTCTTACCTTTGGAGCTCCGCACCCAAAGCAGAAGATATCTCTAAAATGTTTAATACAATCCTGGTATCTATGTCCCAAATCTTTGCAGTTCCAACATACTAATAGACTTGCTTGGTCGTTGGTGTAATAACGACGATCTGGAGGTCTATGTGAAATTGCCTCGACAGAAACTCTCGGCTGATTACCCGTACTATAGTCAGTACACTTAGCTTCTGGAAATCCGTTGTCTTGCGCCATATGTTTTATCCGATAAATGAAATCGTGAACATTTGTAGATTAACCTCCGTCAAATGTTATGTTCGATCTCTGACGTAATTTATAAAAATTTTCTTGTATATACTGTTGAACTGGTGGTTGATAGACTTGTGGTTGATAATTCTCGAAATTTATATTTTGGAATCTGGGAATCTTGCAGCATCTTGATAGTTTGCTCTACCAGGTCCTTTTGGAAGTTGTGCTACAATATTAAACCTTTGAGCAGCGCTTGGTAGTGAAAACAGGTCTAAACTGAGTTTAGCTTCAACTTGCGGAAAAAAATCAGTTACTGAGATTTTCGCTGCTTTGGTGTCCAAATTAGGAAAGTATGCTGATTGTGCTGGCCTAATTTCATTTTCATTTTGATTTGTTAGTCTTCCACTAGCTGATGTGTTGATCTGAAATTTTGGAAATTGATCTTCTATAATGCTATCAATCTTTTCATTGAAAGAACTAGATATATGCTTTATAATTGAAATTTTCTCGTCTCGTCCAGGCACCAACCGGGGCTATTACTTGCTCTTACCACAACTTTTCACACCAGTTTGCGGCTCTTCTCCAGTTGCTGAGTATTCCTTTCAGTTAAGTGGTTTCTCCTATAGTGTTACAAAGCCTTTCCGTTCTTGATTTGTAGTGTAAGATTTTAGCAAACGCAACAGTTATAAAATTAATGGATGGCGTAGGTCCTTGTTCTGAATATGCATTGGATAGTTTAGTATGTTTGGTTAGGCACAAATTAATTTCAGTTTCAGGGTTGTTTTTGACATGAGCTATTTTCGGTACCAAGTTTTTATCCGAGCGTTGAGCAATTAAACAATTAATTAAAATTTGATTAGCATCGGTAGCCCTGCTTGACAACCCCCTAACCAAATACTCAACTTCCAATTCGGGTAATGTTAGTTGTTTCAAATTGATTAGGGCATCCATTGTAGAAATATAATTTAAAAAAATTGAAAAGTAGAAAGAAGAAAAAAAACTAATAATTTCAAAAACACCAAATTAAATTAAAAAACTGAAAGATGAAGAAAAGTGAAAAAAATAATAGTTAACGTTTTCCTTTTTAACGTAAAAAAATTATGAATGCTGATGATGATGCTGATAGTTGTTACTTGTCTTGAGCCCTAGTTAAAATTTGAAATAAGGTAAACTAACTATCAAAAAAAAAAAATGTAATCAATCGGAAAGACTCCACAATGAGTATCGCTAAAAGACTTCAGTGAGATTATCCCACAGAATCACTGCGTTTTCGACCACTGATTTCCAACTGCGAATCAATCATTGAGAATTCTTTCGATCGTTGCAAAAAAAAAAAAAATGAGATGTAGTGTAAACGTTTTCCTATGTAGAAATCAGTAATGAGTGGATCAAAGGACATCATGAAATCATCATGTTTCTAACAATGAATCACCCATTCTGAAATCGATACATATTCCCAAACACCATTTAATTAAAGGTAATACAAAGATTGATAACCACCCGCTATTTAAGAAAAGAAATGAATACAATTAGAAATAGAATTTAATCTGAATGAATTTACAATGAAAAATTTGATAAAAGCGGTTTTTAAGGTTACACATGTTAAACAGAGAAGCTGTTTGGAGGTCTTTTTAGGACTACCTCAAAATTATGAAAATTAAATTAAATTAAAAAACGATTAATTTTTCATTAAACAACCGTTTAATAATTTACTAGAAAATATTGTTTAAAAACTGTTGCTAAACGAAAATATAATTAAAAAAAAAAAAATTAACCATGCGGGTTTAATGACCTTCGAGCCATATTAACGTAATGTTAGTGACCTTCAGGTCCCTTTTTCTGCGCCATTTTTGTATGGAAACCCCTAGAAATCTCGCGCATTATGTAAAAAAAAAAATAAGCAAGGTTTAGTCTTAGGTAATTTTCAACAAGGAATTTAATAGTGAGCTTGGTTGTGACCTTGGCCTTCGTCTTTAAGGTTATTTTGAGGTCAAGGTAATTTTTTATAGGGAAACTCCTGTTTTTGACATCGGATTCGCAAAGAGCGATCAATTGTACATCTGAATATGTATTTTATATGACCTCCCAAGGTTATCGGAAGGAATATATTTTAGTTATAATGCTAATGACTTGCTACAAAAAAAAAAAAAAATTAAAAAAAATAAAAATTAAAAAAATTAATTCTTTATTTTTAAAATTTACTTTTTTTTATTTTTTTTTATAATTGTCATAGCAACATATTACAATGTTCTATTATTTATGATATATTTTTTTCTAATTTTTTTAATTTTCCTAGCAAACCAACCTTGGGAGGTCATGGAAAATACATATTCGGATGTACAATTGATCGCTCTTTGCGAATCCGATGTCAAAAACAGGAGTTTTCCTATAAAACATGACCTTGACCTCAATATGACCTTGACGATGAAGGTCAAGAACACAACCAAGCTCACCATTAAATCCTTGTTAAAAATTAACTAAGACTAAACCTTGCTTATTTTTTTTTAGAGATACTCCGCGAGATTTTTAGGGGTTTCCATACTTTTTCCTCACCCTGTATATAATCGTTATAAAACTTAAACCTCATTTATGAAGAATAAAAAAAACAAATTAAACTAAATTTTACACTGACAAATATTTGGTCGGAAAAACTAGTTTCCAGCAGATGGCGTGCGCTTCCGTCTCCAGCAAAACAAATAGGTCATCTGTTGGATAAAAAAAAACAAAATTAATTCAAAATAAAAAAATTATGATTTATCAGAATTTGAAATATGTATAATAATACAATAACTTAACTATGAAGCCAACTCACAATCTGCTCATTCAATCAGGCACGATTAACAAAATGTAAAGTTGGGCGCCATCTTCCGAATGGAAGAATCCGTCACACGTTTTCTTTTCCGGCTAGTCTCAACGAGGTTTTAAGACAAATGGTGGTTTGTTTGAGCAGATTGTCAAGCAAAATGAATACTAAAAAAAATCTGGAAATAAGGAAAATTTACTTTAAGTAATATAGAAATAAAATTAAACTACTACTTCGGATACAAAATAACGTCGTACTTTAGCCTGTCCCAAAAGGCCATATTCTGCCTAATGGTTCCAGTTATCAGTGGTTGCCGCGAGGAGGCAGTACGTACACATGCGAATTGTGATCAGGTTACCCCTTGTTCAATTGTACTCATCACACAGCTGCCTAATACCACTAGCTGGATCCTACTGGAAGGTTACGGATCTGGTAGAATAATCCACCAACTTTGGTCCTCCCCCTCCAAGAGATACCAAACCACCCGCTCAAGCAATTATAAATTTTTGATTTTTAATTTTCCATAAACATAAAGTTGGTTTTATTTTGATGCCGGCTTCTATTAAAAAAGATAAATTATTCAAAAATGTGCTAAAAGAAATCGGCCAGCACCTTTTATCCCTTAATTATTTTGACCAAGATTTGTACATCCCGTATCATTTTCTGGCGTTTAAAGTAAACGTATCTTACAGCATTTTGACATTTAAAATTATAAACATTTAGGGTATTAAATTAATTATTTATTATTATTTTTATTATTGTAAATAATTTTTCCAAGGAATTCCTTAAACATAAATTAATTTAGTTAAGCATTGTATTTTAGATTTACCTAAATGTCTATCTACACATCTAAATGTATACCGTAATAAAACGTCAGTTTCCAATTTCAATATCAATTCATCTCCAATTCTAACGATATATTCAAATTAACATTTGACACATGGTGAAACAACTAAAACCGATTTATTCTGATAACGTGTCAAATGGTTTAAGTGAAATTTGAAAAATGTGAAAAATCTTAGTTTTATCTTTCCACAAAAAAGGCAAATAATCAATATCTCAATATATTTTATACATTGACGTACCCGATATGTATACTCGTATGTAGCCAAAAAAAATAGGACAAAATCTAAAATATTTAAATTTGTTTTAAGATATTATGTATAACATAATATAAATCTTTCTGGTATGTTACAAACAACACTTTGCTTAGCATTGTAAAGTTCACGTACCATATACAGACAAAATAAAAATGTGAACTGAAATAAAATCAAAATGCCTTGTTTCAAATAAAGAAGGTTACATATAAATACAAAAGCACAAATAACATCACAAACCACTAAATGGGTGGGTTCTGTTGGATACGTACATATTATGCAGATTTCTATTGTTTTTGTAAAAATAAAAAAATACGCCATGCATAAACAATAGAACATAGCGTTTTGTTACATACTCGTATATCTCACTACAGGGATGCTTGATTACAATGTTTATTATACAGCTTTGTTCTTTATTATTATTATTACTATTTTATTTTATGTGTTATTATCATTTTTTTTAAACATAAAAAAAGAATTTTTTATATAAAATTTAATTTTAAAATATTTTTGTATATGCTTTTTTTATATAAATTGTTTTTGTTAATTAATAATTTTTTTTTTTTGCAACATCCATTTGATCGCAAAACCCGCTACATAATATAATCAAGTTTTCATGCATTTACGTCAAATTTTATATTGGTTTATGTATCTCACATTATGGAACTGACACGTTACACTCTAGAGAATTTTCTCACACAAAGCGATTATGAATGATTTCAGGAAATTAATTTAGTTGTGAAATGCTTATGCATTTTTTGCAATCAACCAGACTGTCTGCTGAAATTTATTAATTTTATTGTTAACAAAATGGACATATTTTTATCGTTTTAGTTTTAATTGCAAAAATGTTAAATGGGTTTTACAGAAGATGGGATGTACAATTCTAGAGCTGAGTATATAAATTTATTCATAAAACTGACGTATTCTGAATATGACACAGTTTTACTGATACACACACTGAAAAAATTTTCATTCATATTGAGTTAAATCTAAATCAATTTACTAGTTCCTCTTTTCGTATAGATTGTAGTTATCGGGTTTTGAAATTTACCGTGTAAGATATAGTCTTTTGCATTTTAAAATTAAATTAAATTTATAGAACATAACAGAAAAATAATATATTTATTTAATAAAAATCAAGAATAAAACATTACTTAAGTCATCCTTTGAGTTAAGACAGTAAAAACATAACAAAATAACAATAATATTAAAAATTCTGCTTAGACTGGAAATTCTTCAGGTGCTAAACGGCAACATTCATCGGCTTCATCATGTTCGGGCTCAGTTGGAAAATGGTGGCGGTCTATTACAGTTTTATAATATACGAGTTGATTAATATCCCGCTATTTCTCACCATAGTGTGCCTTCAATAAAGCAGCGACGTCTGCATATTTTTCAGGTTTCACAAAATTGCCTAGCGGTATTGCTTTTGGATTTATTAAAGATATTCTACTGGATTTTTTTAAAACTGATTTGCCAATATTGCCTGGTAGTTTGATGTGTTTCTTAGCTTGTTCGCGCCAGTCCTTTACATTACATTCGGTTGCCAAGTTTATTACTTTTCCAAATTGTTGAAAAATGTCAAAGTATTCGCTGGGTGCAATAATATGATCTGTAGCGACCGACTCATTTAAATCGATAATTAAATTCGTTTATCGCCACAATTATTTGAAATGTAACGCATTTCAACTTAAAAATATAATTGTGATGGCACATCTCTTTTCGGGGTCAATAGTGACACCTATAATAGGATAGCAACTTGCTATGCAACTATTATATTGGTTTATGTCTGTGCTCAACTCAATAAATATATTTCCCTATATTTGAGTACAGTCACAAAATACCAAAGTATAAGAACAGTCAAACCAAAATAAAATTATAAGCCAGCGCGAAGCTAGCGACACTCTATAAATATTATTTTCTGGTACTAACATTAGATGTCTAGTAAGGGAAACAAATTTATTTAAATACGATATGAAATTTTGTATTGAAAATGGAATATATATTCCCCTCACTGTAAAGCATATTCTCAATTTCTCATTTCATTCGTTTTCACTTTGTTTCTTTTTTTTGTATTTTTGGTTTTTATGGAAATAGCCATATACATCCCCATTTGGTATGAAGATGTACCTTATGTACATAGATATAGTTTTGTTTATGTATTATGATTTTTTATATTCCAATAGCATAGCTAATGCAATTAAATCGAAAGGTTTTTTCTGTATCGAACTACATAATTATTTATGAATGAAAACGTAGAAAATATTTCATTCATGTTTTTATCTAAATTTGTCTACTTTTACGAAATTTTGTTTATTTTTTTGTGACCAACAATCATAAGTGTTTTTTCTAAACTAACAAAAGCATTGCACATAAAATACCTCAAACTCAAAATATAAATAAGGAAACACACACATTTTGTATTAAGTTAATATCTTGGATAAATTTAATACAACACCGAAATTATCACCATCTATTATCGTCATCTTCATCTACAATTAATATATTTAGCAAATGTAATTTGCTTGGATTTTGACATTCAAATTTAGTACAAATTATTTTTGGTTTTTAGCATAGTAGAGCAAAATCACTGAGATATACATGGAGACGACATGCAAAATATTTATCATAGTAAACAGCAAAAACGAATGGTACAAGTTTTTTTTAGTTGTACCGCTCATTTTATATATGCCTCACACTCTAAAAAGCTAATTCTGAAAAAGGGCCGTACTGGATTCGAAAATAATTTTGTTAATATTAAACTTGCGCTTGACTCATTAAACATACAAAGATTTTGAGACTGATTAACTAATTGAAGCATTATTTGAACTATTCACACATTGCACTACTTATCTTCGGAAAATATGTAAATTATTTTTCACTATTTTTTCTTGCAATTTTCAATACACACCTGGAAAAAAAATAAAACAAAAAAAAAATTGTGAAACGTCAAAGTTTCGAACAAAAACAAACTTGTTTACTAAACATTTGTAAAAACAAAAATGTGAAAGGACAATTTAGTGTATTGAAAAAAAAAAACAACGCATTTATTGACTCGAAGGTCATAGCCTACTATGTAATTATAGCGGTACGAAGGTTAGGTTTATATGATTTCATTTCGGAAAATTCGAAACCAATTCAAGACAAGGAAAATAAATACGTTCTCTGTCACACAGACGCAAGCTTTTTTTCTTCTTCTTCGTTTTTTTTTCTTGTACCATGAATTTTTGCCTGTGCCGTATCAGAGCCTACTGTATAAATAAGAGCCTCCAGTATCGACTGTATTTTTTACTAAGCTTAAAATAAGGTACAAACAATTTTTTCTTTACTATAAACGTATATGGGAAAACGGTTATTTTAATTTACAGTTTTAGTTTATTAGAAATATGAGCTTTTGTTTTGTTTTTATATGAAATTGTTCATGAAACATGTAATATTATTTGATTGAAAAACCGAGTCTTGAAAATGTTTATTTCTAAGTGAAAATCGTCATGAAAAATAAGGTACTTTTGAAATTTTAAATATTGTTGTTTTTGTAATATACTACGTCATCAACATAACTCGTTTATAAAAAATACAATAATCATCTCTTTCATTGCCTCCATTCAAATTTGAATTCGAATATGTTTCTATAGTTATTTTGAATTTGCAAAGCATGCTAGATTCTTTCGATTTTTTGTTTTCTTCGCACTCATTGTATCGATTTATTTATTAATTTTTTTTTTTGCTGTTGCTCTTTGTGATTTATTTTGATTTTGATTGTTGAGCGGAGACGTGTTGTCTTTTTTCTTACCATTGGTTTTAGATGTGGAGATATGATGTCGTCATTAAACTGAATTTTCTCTTTTTAATGCACATTGTTGTTGTTGTAGAATGTTTTTTAATTTAATTTCCCTTATTTTCTTTTGATTATTGCTGGAAAATAGAGAAATTTGAGAATCTGTGTTTTAAATGAGTAAGACATTCATTTGTTTGTTAGCGATTTCTTAAAAAATTATTTAACTGGGTTTAACTTTTAATTTATATTTTATCGTCAATCGAAATCGCATTTTTTCATATAAACACTATGAAAATAAATGAATTTTTAGTGTTTCTATATCCCTTATTTTAAGTTCATTTTTCACATGCCGGCTCTATTCACTTCAAGATGGTTCTGGCCGTATCCATGTATATATCTCAGTGAGCAAAATATACATTTCAGCAAAATACATATCTCTCTCTTTCTCGACCTTACAATATGGCATATTTTTCACCATCATCTTTTTAATAAAATACAAAACACTGGAGATTGATATTTTCACTGCGACACACGCTCGCTTAATATTTTTTTGTGATTTTTTAGACGCTTTCGTCCATATTTAAAATTTACATAATTTTGCGGAACAAAATTAAATATATATCTGCGTTACAACGAATATTACGAGCAGAATAAATTAATACAAATCGCGTGGAGTGATTTAATTTCATAATCATTGGTGGTGGAAATTAATTAATATTTTTATTGTGAAATATAATTTTTTGTAAATACAAAGCGCCACACGTATATAGTGTAGACAATTCGAATATTATTTGGGATATTATTAATCAAAAAATTGGAATACACAACCCCATATCCCATAGATCCTTAGATCGAACTACCTTTTCAATGTTACCAAATACTCGGTCAGGTGGCATAAAGCTATGGCCGACCACTGGAAAAATTAGTTCAACCGTCTTCACAGTGGCTGGAGCAGTGCTGTAACGGAACCTCGGCACATTTGGGTTTGGCGGTGCCACAATACTTGATCCGACGGAGCACCGACCATTTAAACTCCGAATGTGCACTGAAATTCCGCTAACAGAATCTCCGATCAGCGGTCTTGGAACGCGGTATAGCTGGCTAGGCTCAGAGCTGGGGTGGGAAATTTCCAAGACATGATCGAAGCTAGAATTACCGCATGAGATAAGAAAAAAAAAAAATTTTTACTAAAAGAAATTAAAAGAAATGCACGCTTTGGTTCCGGTAGCCAATAGGACTGGGCAGGAACCGAAGCTCAGCCCGTCCTCGACACCCCTCTAGGATGCTCCTAACCCATCATCCTCATCTTTACCGTATCAAGAATAGAAAAACTAAAACGGAAATTGTAAGACGCAAGAGAGAGCGCGGGAAAGCTGTAAGAAAAAAATTATTTGATAAAAGCGTCATGCAACAAAAAAAATTTAAAAAAAATAAATATCACACAAGAAGTGAAACCATAATTAAACTTTACCAGAATAAAAAATTAAAATTTAAGCAAAAGAAAAACCAACAAAACAATAAAGAAAAAAAATATGAAATTATTGTACAAAAAAAAATATCAAAAAAACTAAAGCAACGAAATAAAAAAAAAATTTCATATGAAATTACACAAAATATGAACTGTCACAATATGATTATCATTATAACTTTATATAAAAATTGAAGAAGAAATATAATAATAAAAATAAATAACGAACGGTTTTTTTTCTTTTTCCACCCGGCTGCAACAACGGACCTTCCAAATGTCTGCTCCACGACCTCAGCAACTTACTAAACCGCTACTCATCACAAATTTCGAATATCCAAAATGCCAAACCGTTCACCAGGTAAATACGGCACAATATAAAGAATCATAAGCCGCACGGTATTTAACGCTCAATATACGGCAAACTTGAGGTATACGGCACCCCCACATGCACGATCGAATTTTTTTTTTTTTTGTAATTGATAAGGTTTTCTTAACGCTTTGTTTTCCACTTTAATGTACGTACAGAAAATATCGAATGTTCGTACTGTACCAAAAATATTCCCAAAATGTTTGTAATTTCCGGTTTAGGTTTTCAATTGAGTTCGAAGAAACAGTGGTATATAAAGATTCACTCAATAGCAAGACAAAAAAAATAACACCAATTTAATATTCATACATAAATAGTTCATACATATTTCTTTATTAGGATTTTTTTTTTTTTTGTTATTATTTTAATATATTTGATTTACATTAGCTTGACACCACTTTACAAACTTTAAATAGTTAACAATAAAACAATTTTTTCCCATGTATCAAAAAAAACAAAAAAAAATTTGAGTCATATTCACAATCCTAATACCACTCACTAGAATATTACTTATATATCAAATACAACATTTCACTTTTATTTATTTTTTTTTTTATTTGCCTTATTGCATTAGACAGCCTCGTTTCAATTCGAGCATCCAAACAAGACTCCCCCAAGCACAAGAAGATGTTTTTTTTTTTCGCTTACCAAAACAATTGTAGCTTTCCCCTCTCTCTCTTCGTTCAGTTGCAATACACCGAAATTGCCCAGATAAGGCTGGGCAGTGCACCGCATTTCCTTACGCGCTGGAACGACGCACAAAAGCGGCGTAACAATCGTGGGGACGTCCCACACCCGAGAAAGGGTCTCGATAGCCGGGCCAAAATTAATACATCATCCTAGTAGACGAAGATGAGGAGGAAGAGGAACAGAACAAACAGAAAGTATACTACTGACGGGAGAATATTTATACGCGGATGTCCTTGGCATGATAAACTCCCAACGATTTACCAGTCAGATCTTGGAGGTCATACGATACGTTACCAACTCTTGCAATGATTATGGCCGGTTTGAATTTAGAGGCCAATTTAGCCGAATACCTATTACTTGCATCACTCAAATTAAAACATCGAACAAACACGGGTTGACCGACCTGAAACACCCGATGACTACTCCGTAAATTATAATGTCGCGCTCCTTTGTCATGTGCAACGCGAAGATAGTGACTTATCTGGCTTTTTATCATATTGAGGCGATCTGGCTTGGACAGAGCCTGAACTTCGTTTGCATCGGTGCCGCTGAGCAGTCTACGCAATTCATAATCCGAACCATGTAATGACATGTGTTGGCCGAACACGAGATAGTGAGGGGAGTAATGCACGGAATCATGAATTGCGTTGCGTAAAGCAGCCGCTACCTCGTACAGATGCTTGTCCCACTCACTATGCTTGTGATCGTCCAAATATGATCGAATAGCTGCCAACAAAGTGCGGTTTACCCTTTCAGAGGCATTGCTCTGGGGCGAGTAGAGAGGGGTACGAAAGTGTAAGATTCCATACTTTGTCAATAGCCCTTTAAATAAATGAGATGTAAATTGTTTGCCATTATCGGAAGTGATCACTTCTGGAACGGAAAACAGTAAAAATATTTCGTTTTCCAGAAACGTGCACAACAAAGATGCCGATGCTTCGCGCAACGGTTTAACAAGGACAAATTTTGAAAAGTGATCAACGACTATGACAATATAGGAATTCCCTCGTTTCGATCGCGGATACGGACCAAGAAAGTCAACATACAACTTCTGGAAAGGACGAGAAGACACCATAGGATTTCCCATAGCTGGTCTGGTCGAGAAGTTTACAGCCTTATTCATTTTACACTTAGGACAGTGGCTTACATATTGCTTTACTTGTCGGGCCATGTCGGGCCAGTAAAACTGTCGTTGTAGGCGTTCAAGCGTTTTACCGCCGCCTAAGTGTGCTGAAGTGGGAGGAACG
Organism: Tipula helvola; assembly: GCA_963556165.1. Lineage (NCBI taxonomy): Eukaryota > Metazoa > Arthropoda > Insecta > Diptera > Tipulidae > Tipula > Tipula helvola. The sequence continues at coordinate 289,170,911 of OY744481.1, forward strand.
TGTGCCTGTTCAATCAAATCAAGTGTCAGAGAGGAAGGGACAACCAATCTGAACTGAGGAATGTCGGTATCTACGTACCGAATACCGTAAGAAGGAGCGATCAACAACTTATTTCCCTGAATTTTGAAGTTATGTTCACAGTCTCGCAACTGTTCAATCTGAGAAATTCGATTAACATACTCTTCGTCCTGAAACGCAGTGGAGGCAAGATCGATGTGCAGCACGGGAACGTTCACAGGATCCGAAAGACTGGAAACATAAGCCAGGTTACTAAGCTCGGAGACAGGCAAAGGATTACTAGCAGAGGCAGCCGAACTAGCAGCTTTGATACTGACAACAGGTTCAGATGCAGTGGTAGACTCCTCGCAGAATGCTCGGGATAGCGCGTCGGGAACCACGTTATCCGCCCCCTTCCGGTATCCAATTTGGAAATCAAATGCCTGAAGTTTTAGGCTCCACCGTGCTAAGCGCCCTGACAGATCCTTTTGTGACATCAACCAGCGTAAACTGGCATGATCTGTGTATATCACAAAAGGATACCCCTCTATATAAGGCCGGAACTTTTGCACACTGAGTACCGCAGCGTAGCACTCCAATTCGGTCACCGAGTAATTTCTTTGAGCCGCATTGAGCTTATGGGAGATAAACTCAATGGGGCGCTCGAAACCTTCGGTGTCCACCTGGAATAAGACGCTACCTACGCCGACGGTACTGGCATCGCACTGTATATAGAAGGGCTTGCTGTAGTCAGGGTTAGCCAGCACGGGAGCAGAGGTCAAAGCTGACTTTAACGCCTTAAAGGAAGCATCGGCAGCTGAGGACCAACGGAGCTTAGAAGGTTTTCCGGTAAGATCGGTCAGTGGAGCGGCCAGCGAAGCGAAATTTTCGATGAAACGACGATACCATCCGCACATTCCCAGGAAGCTCCTAATCTGTTTAGTCGTTTTCGGAACAGGGAACTCCAAGATGGCTTTACATTTCTCTGGGTTTGTGCGGAGGCAACCATCACCGACGACATAACCCAGGTAATTCACTTCTTTTAGTGCGAACTTACTTTTGCTGATATTGATAGTGAGTCCCGCGGCTTTCAGAAGATGAGCAACTTCTTTCAGCAACTCAAAATGCTCATTCAGAGTGGCGGATGTGACCAGGAGATCATCGAGGTACACGAAGACCTTATCGTGTAACTGATGCGGAATCACTTTGTGCATCAGGCGACAAAGGGTCTGTGGAGCGTTGCATAGCCCAAAAGGCATGACGGTGAACTGATACAAGGGCCGTCCAGGTACCGTAAACGCTGTCTTATCTCGAGATTGTGGGTCGAGAGGTATCTGCCAAAAGGCATCTTTTAAATCTATTGCCGATATGTATCGGGTTTGATCCAAACGACCCAACAATCCGTTGATAAGAGGCAGCGGATACGCATCCTTGACGGTGGCCTTGTTCAGTTCTCTAGCATCTAAGCACAGACGAACTTTGCCATTGGCCTTACGAACTAAAGTGACCGGTGAACACCAGGAACTCTGTGATTCCTCGATAACCCCCAAAGACAACATCCGGTCCAGCTCGCTATACATGAGTCTCTGAATGGCCGGAGATACCGAGTAGAAGCGCTGTTTAACAGGTTTTGCCGATCCCACATCAATAGAGTGAAGCAGATATGAAGTTCGGCCTAGACCCAAGTTGTCACTCGAAGGAAATAGTTCTTTGATTTGATCCAACGTTTGTTGATCATCTCTAGAAAGGAGGTGAAATTTAGACGCATCCGATGAAGTATGCAGATCATTGGAAGCACTAAATGAGGAGATTTTTGGAACTATCCCAAAGCGATTCCAGAAATCGATCCCAAGATAAAGCGGCTGCTCCAACGAAGGAACTATGTATAAAATTAAATCATGAGAACTATTGTTAAACTTCAGACGAGCATTAATATAGCCGAATACTCGTTGAGAATGACCACTGGCAGTACTGATGTGGGACGGAAAATTGTGAAACTTCAGAGATTTATCAGATAGGTATTTTTCGGATCCACAACCCAACACGCTCACACTAGCTCCACTGTCTAAAAGACCTCGGTAAGGAACATCATTAACAAGGACATCAGCATAGGGCCTCACGTCACCTGTTTCAGAACCGAGTATAGAGGAAATGACGAAGGATCTCATGACCCGACGCTTCTCCCAATATTTTTTTGAGCGTGACAAACGGGTTCGGCTGTGCAGCCGAGCAGGCCTAAATGATTCGCTTTGCGGAGAAGTCAAGGTGACAAAATCTAGTGGATCGATGGTGGAAAGAGAAGACGTATTAGAGCGATCCACGGAATTATCAGACAGTAAAGTCGCTGATGTTGGGTAAACTAGATCACTATCAACAGGAGGATTTAACAGAATGGAGTTCCCTGGTTTAGGGATGTTGACTACTCGACATTCTGGAAGAAGCGAAGACACTGCAGGATCTACAATCATAGAGTTGGGATCGAACGAACCCGATTCAGACAATAAATCGGAATCATGGGATTCTACGGAAGCTATCACGGGCTCGTTTGATCCCTTCCCCCCGATGCAGATCCTCGACGAAGCTCGGGGTCCGTATTGCTGGCCGCGTCCTCCTTTAAGATGCTGGGGGCATTTAACCGCAGTGGTCCCTGGCTCCCCGATCTCCATTGACCACTCGTTTGGTTTCCCGCACAACGAGAACATCGCGGCTTAATGGTTCCTTTCAAACCACACTTGTAGCAAAATATATCCGTTGAGGGAATAGGACAATCTAGGTAAGTGTGACCAATGTCTAAACAGTTGTAACAAATAGGATATTGTCTTGTTCCAGTGGGCTGATGTGATATGCTTGTTGATACTGTTCGCTCCTGCGTGCTTCCCGGGGCCTTACGGGTAGTCTGAAACGCAGACACCGAATATTCAGCAGATGGTTCAAGTGGGGAATTGTTCGCGAATGAAACGGACATTCCCTTATCCTCATAAACACCAGCCGTAAGCTCATTAATGCCGCGTTTGAATTGTAAAGGTTCCGCTGAAACACGGAAGCGCTTTAGGGTGTCTTCCCAAGCCGTACAACTCTTTATCAGGTCCCCTATACTAGCGAAATGGCGATCTGTCAGGTGGTATTGCAGAGAAGGTTTCATATTGGATAGTAATAACTGTATTAATTCTTCGTCGGTATAAGGAGTTTGGCATTGAAGAGTTAGGCCCCACAATTCATGGTAAAAATCCATGAAATTTTCGTTGGGTTGCTGTTTTCTGGCTTCGACTGCTCTACGGATCTCATAGGGAGTTCGGCGATCTTTGAATCTTTCAATAAACTCTCTTCTTAGATCCACCCATAAAGCCTTGGGATGATGCCGACGGTAAATCCAATACCATTGAAGGGCCACGTCCCGTAACACCGTGCTCATTTCCACCATCATTGCCTCTGCGGGCATATTCATCGATGTGGCTACGGTTTCCAATTGGAAAAGGAACATCTCTACAGTGATACCGGACGTGGTTCCACCAAATGATATTCCGCTACGCGCAAGATGCCTATGGCTGGACATATTGGAAGCATGGGCCGGTAAACTAGAGGCCTCGCCATAAGGCGGACTAGGAGCTACTATATTGGTGGGGTTAAGCGTACTATTGAGGGGAGCACTTGGAGAAAGATTCCAATCGGCATGAGGTTTTGTACCAGTGAGAGAACCAGCAGATGCCTGATTAATGATGGGAGTGCCTTGCAGGGCCAATCAGAGGGTGGGCCAGCCGGGCCATACGGCACGGGCCCCCGAATTTTAGGGGCCCCCGAATTTTTTGTTACTGTAGATTTCTCATTTGCGCTTGATCTTCGATAGTATGTATTTTGTCTTTATAACAAGAACAAGATGTGTGACAATTTAAAATTTGACATTGAAGAGCGTTTTATTTGCTTCGATTCATTCTCTGGAAAAACCGGAGAAGAAATTGCTGCCAGAATTCTTGAAATTTTGTCGGATATGGAATTAAATTTTAATTTATGTATTGCCCGAGCATATGATAATGGTGCAAATATGGCTGGCAAGCTAAACGGTGTGCAAGCCATTCTTACGAAGCGTAATCCTAATTGTATTTTTTCCAGCTGTGGGAACCACACAATAAATCTTGTTGGAGTTGATTCAGCTGAATCGTTTAAAGAAGCTGTACAATTTTTTGGAGTTATACAATAAATGTATAATTTTTTTAGCAGTAGTCCGCGCAGATGGTTGGTTTTAAAGAAACATATCCGTATGTCTTTTCATTCGATTTCCAAAACTAGATGGTCTGCTAGAATTGATGCAGTAAAACCAATAGCCAGAAATCTATTATCTATTCGAGATGCTTTAAATGAAATGCATTCCTTTAATTTACCACCACACGCAATCGTTGAATTACACTCAATTGAGAAATATTTAAATAAATTTGAATGTGTTTTGCTTTCTATCATATGGCTCGAAATTTTGACAGATTTGCATCAGACAAATTTGGTAATTGAAGCTCGAAATGCTACACTTGATATTGAGCAAAATAATATTGAAAGTCTAGTAATGAGATTTCGCAATTTAAGCGGAATGTGGAATGAAATATTTGCGAAAGCAAAAGCTAAAGCACGTGAATATGGAGTTACATGTGATTTTGCCATTAATAGAACGATACCGACACAATCGGATGCTGAAAAATACTACAGGATAAATGTGTTTAACGTAATAGTTAATTCCGTAATAGCTGGCTTACAAAGACAATTTAAATCTTTACAAAATATCTGCAATCTTTTCGGTTTTCTTTGGTCATTTCCAAATTTGACTGATGAAAAAATTGAAGCTGCAGTAAACCGTTTGCATTCAAAATACACGAGTGAGTTATCAAACGAGATACTAGATGAGGTAAAATTCTTTAAAAAAATGTATGCAGCTAATTTCAATGCAGATCCGACACCAACAAATTTATTAGAAAATATTCTCAGTAAAACTTAGCTGGTTTATTTCCGAATCTTATCATTGTATTAAGAATATTTTTAAGTATTCCTGCATCTGTGTCTTCAGCCGAGAGGAGTTTCAGTGTTCTTAAAAGAATAAAAAATTTTCATCACTCAACAATGGCAGAACAACGGTTAAATGGATTGGCAATGTTAAACATTAACCACGACATGGCAAGAAAAATTAATTTTGAGCAAATCATTGGAGAATTTTCTAATAATAAAGCGAGAAAAGCTTCAATCTAATAAATTCTAATAAATACTCAAATGAATTCATGTGATATAAGCTTAAGATTGTTTTATTTTATGTTTATGGGGTCGCATTTTAATAATTTGGCCCAGGCCCCCTGCTAGCTCTGAAAGGCCCTGGTGCCTTGTGTAGTGGTCGCCGGTGTCGGATTCGGAATAGTGTCAATAGGAGGAATCTCCTGAAATTGGACATGAGCTACCGAAGGAGGAGACGCCGGCCTAGAGGTAGACGGTTGAAATGCAGAAGTCTTTACGGGCGATAATGGAGTTCGAGTCGACACCTGAAGTTGGAGAGCCTCCTGCCTTTGAGCTAATGCTGCCATTTGCGCGGATAACTGAGTCAACTGGGCCATCATTGCGGTCAACATATTGGGTTCCGACGGCACGAGCTGGGCCTGAGGAGCGATGATGACATCAGTTTCATTCTGATTTAGGGCAATTCCATCAGATTGAGATATTGATACGATAGCACCAGACTTGAATTCCGTTGAAGTCTCCGGCTCGATGACCGGCCTAGTTTCTATCTCCACCTGATTAGCGACCTCAATAGATTTATCCAGCGTGTCAGAATTGTCCAAATACTCCTCAAGATTCTCTTGTAATTTCAAACAAGGTTGCAGCGTCTGTTGTGCCAATTGCCTATAAGTAGGGGATTGAGTTGCCCGCTCTAATCTGCCACGCACGTGTATCAGTCTAGACACGATTCGATGAGCTTCTTTTACTTGCTCCTCCGTGGCAGTAGTTTTTAGGTTCGCGATCTCCTCACGTAACGCAATCAATTTAACCCGACAAGACTCGATTTCTACATCGGGTTTTTTAGATGCACGTGGGTGCATTCTCTTTGGTGAGCTAACCTTGCCAGCCTGTTCTGCCTCAACTTGTTGTCTTAGAGCCTCGAATGCTCCGATATCGTCCTGTGATATCTCACGCAACTCACACTCGACTCCTATTTCGTCAGGCTTCAACATTGATACATCCATTTTCAAATATCGAGGTAAGTTAACACCCGATAATTTACAATCCACCGAAAACAAAAATTATTTTAAAGAATGCTGAAAATTTTCCGTTTTATAACGATTATCTCGTGAATGAATTATACAACCAAATAAAATACCAAACTATGACAATATTTGAACTTTTAAGCTTAGGACTAATTAACTTGTAATATCGACGGTAAATTCTAGGCTAAACAAATCGACCAATAATAATAGAAAAATAAAAGTAGCAATTGCCGATCCGTCAAAGCAAAAGAGACAAAAAACAAAAAACAAATATATATATATCTGAATCGTAAGTTCGTTTAACTTAATGATTAATAACGACTTAAGAAAATAAACCTTTTCTAGTACAATAAAATGCGTTGAATACTAGTAATAAAGATCATAAACCGACACCAATATAATTAGTGAACAAAAAAAAATTTCAACAAAATATCAAAAGAAATCAAGCAATAAATCAAATGTGGGTGCTGAGGACAGGATGAGGTGCGACGCCCAAAAGCAGAACGCAAATCCATGCCTGTGCCGGACCCGCCACGTGCATAAAAAAATAAAAATTGAAGGGGGAAAAAAAATATAAAGTTTGAAGCGGATGATAGACATATCAGCTCCAACAATTCTGATTAAATCAAACCAAACTTAACCTGGGACTCAAGATCAGCTGCTGGAGCTAATCCTACTTGTCAGGATGTTGAATTTACCAAGTCTTCTGAAATCGACACTTAATGTGGGATCAGTCGACCTTACCAACCAACACCGAATAACAAAAACCTAGAGAATGAGAAATAACGTTAAGATAAAGGAGAAAAATGAACTTTAACATGGGACCCGAAACATTGAAACCGAGAACCTCAACCACAATCGACACCACACGGTGGAAATTTTTCGGTCTCAGCTCCAATGCCTCTCGGGAACAGGAAATTTTGGCGCGCGCATCCATGCGCACTCAAACAGCGTTAAGCGCTGGAAATCAACGATAAATGCACACCCCAAAGAAAACAGAACAGAAAAATTGAAAAAAAAATTTATTGAAACTTTAAACCTAAATCTGAGAAAAGGAACCAAATAGAACGACTTGACACGCGCATCCGGGTGAAATCAAACAGCAAAATTGCTGGAAACAACATCAAATGCGTGCGCCAAGTCAAAACTGTAAACTTTAATTAGGAAAGTAAAAAAAATTAAAAAGTAATTGAATATGAAAATGGATTAACTGAAAAAAACCAATGCCCATTAGACTTGGGGCGAGGTGAACACGAACTTCAATCACAATCAACACCACGCGGTGGAAATGGTGAAAACTCGTACCTCCAGTCGCCCCAAGAATGGGATTATTAAAAAAATTAAAGCTGAGAAGAAAAAAAAAATGAAATAAAGAGAGAAATTTAAGCCATTTAATAAGTTTGGGCGCCACTGTAACGGAACCTCGGCACATTTGGGTTTGGCGGTGCCACAATACTTGATCCGACGGAGCACCGACCATTTAAACTCCGAATGTGCACTGAAATTCCGCTAACAGAATCTCCGATCAGCGGTCTTGGAACGCGGTATAGCTGGCTAGGCTCAGAGCTGGGGTGGGAAATTTCCAAGACATGATCGAAGCTAGAATTACCGCATGAGATAAGAAAAATAAAAAATTTTTACTAAAAGAAATTAAAAGAAATGCACGCTTTGGTTCCGGTAGCCAATAGGACTGGGCAGGAACCGAAGCTCAGCCCGTCCTCGACACCCCTCTAGGATGCTCCTAACCCATCATCCTCATCTTTACCGTATCAAGAATAGAAAAACTAAAACGGAAATTGTAAGACGCAAGAGAGAGCGCGGGAAAGCTGTAAGAAAAAAATTATTTGATAAAAGCGTCATGCAACAAAAAAAATTAAAAAAAAATAAATATCACACAAGAAGTGAAACCATAATTAAACTTTACCAGAATAAAAAATTAAAATTTAAGCAAAAGAAAAACCAACAAAACAATAAAGAAAAAAAATATGAAATTATTGTACAAAAAAAAATATCAAAAAAACTAAAGCAACGAAATAAAAAAAAAATTTCATATGAAATTACACAAAATATGAACTGTCACAATATGATTATCATTATAACTTTATATAAAAATTGAAGAAGAAATATAATAATAAAAATAAATAACGAACGGTTTTTTTTCTTTTTCCACCCGGCTGCAACAACGGACCTTCCAAATGTCTGCTCCACGACCTCAGCAACTTACTAAACCGCTACTCATCACAAATTTCGAATATCCAAAATGCCAAACCGTTCACCAGGTAAATACGGCACAATATAAAGAATCATAAGCCGCACGGTATTTAACGCTCAATATACGGCAAACTTGAGGTATACGGCACCCCCACATGCACGATCGAATTTTTTTTTTTTTTGTAATTGATAAGGTTTTCTTAACGCTTTGTTTTCCACTTTAATGTACGTACAGAAAATATCGAATGTTCGTACTGTACCAAAAATATTCCCAAAATGTTTGTAATTTCCGGTTTAGGTTTTCAATTGAGTTCGAAGAAACAGTGGTATATAAAGATTCACTCAATAGCAAGACAAAAAAAATAACACCAATTTAATATTCATACATAAATAGTTCATACATATTTCTTTATTAGGATTTTTTTTTTTTTTGTTATTATTTTAATATATTTGATTTACATTAGCTTGACACCACTTTACAAACTTTAAATAGTTAACAATAAAACAATTTTTTCCCATGTATCAAAAAAAACAAAAAAAAATTTGAGTCATATTCACAATCCTAATACCACTCACTAGAATATTACTTATATATCAAATACAACATTTCACTTTTATTTATTTTTTTTTTTATTTGCCTTATTGCATTAGACAGCCTCGTTTCAATTCGAGCATCCAAACAAGACTCCCCCAAGCACAAGAAGATGTTTTTTTTTTTTCGCTTACCAAAACAATTGTAGCTTTCCCCTCTCTCTCTTCGTTCAGTTGCAATACACCGAAATTGCCCAGATAAGGCTGGGCAGTGCACCGCATTTCCTTACGCGCTGGAACGACGCACAAAAGCGGCGTAACAGTGCTTAACCATTTAACTAGCATAGTTGACATAGTTAATTTTTATTTTGCCCGCCGTATCCCTCAGCTATATAAGCCTTACTACTTTCACCGTTGGAAGAAATTCTGTTTCATTTAATCGATGAAAAACCGCAGATGTTATTTCGTTGGAAGATTTTGGTCGGTCTACTTCAGACCAGGCATAAATAAAAACGTTATCTTTAGTAAGGCGGCTTTTTGATGTCCCCTGCACGATGGTAAAATTGTAAATGTAAAACTGGCGTGAATAACTTCAAACTTTTAAGGATGACTGTATCTTGATCTTTTTTCGTTGTATGTTTGTAGTAATTTGAATGATATTGCTTGATGTCCCTCATGCTTAGTTCGCGACACTTAAAAATGTTACTAAATTTACCTTCGTGTTTACAAGTCGGAAACTCTAGTAGAGATGTAGGTATGTACCTATTACCCGTTATATTCTCAAAGTATGTAAATCATTATCGGATAATAAACACTAACCTACATATTCCTTTTTTCTACATTACGCTTCCATGTGGCAGGATTTCTTGCTTTTTTCCTTGCTTTTCCTGCGTCCACAGGTGTTATATTTTCTTGAACAGTTTCCATATTAAATTATTTTGTGAAATTATTCTCGGACAAATTAAAACCGTTCTACATTCAATAGCACCAGCAAATTACAATAACAAACACTATACTGAAACTATTGAGAGAATAATCCTTCGCGGTGTGCGGGAAGCCAAAAAAAGTTGGTCTAAAATGCCGAAAAAAACTAGCGTCATATAACGCCATTAAACAGAAAATCGTACCTGACCATTAAACAAAGAAATCGGCGAAAAAACGCGATTTTTTGAATTTTAATTGAAAATATCATTTCGGCGGCCAATTTAAAAACGAAGAAATTAAAGATGATACAACTTTTATACTTTTTTCTTAATCTGTATTCCTTTATCTACAAAATGACCCCATATCAATATTTTGCGATAGCTAGTTTTTGTTTTACAACCAAAATACACTAACATACAATGCCGAAAATCAAAATACTCCGCCTACTTTGCTTGAAACAATACTAACTCAAGATCACTGTGTACGGAACGGTGAAAAAAATTTAATTTATAAAAAAATTATATAATATTCATTGAATATAAAAGGAAATAAATAAAAGCAAAACATAACCTCAAACAACAATGGAGTCATCATTGAGAATTCGTTTAACGATTATCAATAGAAGACAGGAAAGGCTGCGATTATTGAGGCGTCAAATACGAGATGACAGTAATCCATTTAGTATTTCGGATGCCAGATTTCAAGAATTATTTCGATTCCCAAAACATTTGGCAAAAGATTTTATTGACGAATTGTCTGTATTTTTAAACGACCGCCACAAAATACATGGGATTCCACGTATGTTAAGAATTTTGACTGCTATTAGATTTTATGCGACTGGTAAGAATTTTAATGTTTTTATTTTCTATGTACATGTTTATAAAATACATAATCGTTTATTTTCATTTTAGGATCTTATCAACGAATAGTCGGTGATGGTTTTTTCCTTGCGCTTAGTCAAACATCAGTGAGTCGTTGCATCAAAGAGGTAAGTCAGGCTATAAACGACCACCTTACCGAAAAATACATTAAATTTCCCCAAACAGCGACTAAATTAAATGAAATAAAAACAAAGTAAATATGATTGAATAGAACATATAATTAAAAGTAAATGTAGCTCAATAGTCCAATTATTTTGTTTCAGATTTTATCAACAACATGGTTTTCCTGGGGTAGTTGGATGTATCGATGGAACACACATCCTTATAAAGAAACCTGAAAAGTGTAACGAACATGTTTATGTTTGTAGGAAAGGTGGACATTCGAAAAATATACAAATAGTAACTTATATTTTTTTTATTTAATCAATAATTTACTGGAATATTGTTCATTCTTTTGGATATTTAGATATGTGATAGTGATTTAACGATACTGTCCTTGAATCCAAAATTTGGTGGCACAGCTCATGATGCGTTTGTGTGGAAGTCATTTTTATTACAGTTGCACCTATTTAACTTATACCAGAATGGCGAGAGTAACTTTTGGTTGCTAGGTAGATATTAAACATAACTTATTTAATTGAATATTGAACAGTGACTAAAACATTTTTTAAAGTTTAGGAGACAGTGGCTACCCTCAGCAACCTTGGCTGATGACTCCAATTTTAAATCCAAGAAATGATAAGGAGGAGCATTATAACGTCGTACATAAATCGACACGAAATTGTGTTGAAAGATGCATTGGCGTATTAAAAGGACGTTTCCGTTGTCTCTCAAGGCAGAGATATTTATGTTACTCGCCATCAGAATGTGGTGTGATAATCAATGCTTGTAGTGTGTTACACAATATCTTTGTCAGAAACCATATTGGCATTGATGAATTTGACATCGATATTGATGAAGCCGATACTAATGTTCCTGACGATGCTGACTATACGATTCGGCAATCCCAGCATCTCAGTGAAGGCAGGAGAATAAGAGACGGTTTGGTAGAAGAATATTTTTAATAATAAAAGTTTTAAATTGGTATTAATAAATAAAAATGAACATTATTCTTTATTCAACTAAAGAAAGGTTTTTGTTATTTCTTATTTCGTTGGTAAGATTATTTATTGCCGCTACTTTGCCTTTTTCTACTTCAATTTGCCGTTCTAGAAGTAAATTTCTTTTTCTTTCTTCTTTTACAAGTCGCTCTGAAATTAAATTTCTTTTGCGGTCCTCTTCTAAAAAATCCTCCATAATCTCTTCCAATGACCTTTTTCTTCGCCGTACTGTTGCTTGTGGAGCAGCTGCAGCAGTTTGGAGAATATTATTATTTCGTACACCCTGTGGGAATTCTAAAGTGGCATTAATATTGGTCAAACTGGAAGTTGGCACATCACGTGATCGGGTTTCGACGATGGCATTAAATGGCATAGTGACAGTTTCTTCTTGTAACGTTTCCTCGATCATAATTTCAATAAGATTCTCGCGGATTCTTTGTGATGATGTTGAGGGATCTAGTCGACTTAAGTTCTAAATATAAAACTTGATTAATTTTGGTAATAAATGCGGATAAAGCAAATCACAATTACTATTGGTAAGCCAACTTCGGGTGCAGCATTGGTGTCACCTACGATGGAGTTCCAACTCATGATGTTGATAATCCGTTCTTCCAATTCCGTAAGTTTTTTTTGTCGTCCAAGACCATTTACTCCGCTCCTATTTATGTTTACCTTAATCTCGGCCGCTCTATTTTTAACGTACAATCTGTATTAAATGATAATTATTTGTAATGGTAGGCATATTTGTAATATAAATTCATAATATACCTTAAATCGGTCCATGTCTTCTTCCATTTCTCTCCATCCTTTAATGCGCCCCCTGCTGCATTTAAAATATCCGCCACTTAATTCCATTTTTCTTTCGATTGTCTATTCCCGTCGAGACCTTCGAATCTACAATAAAATTATTATATTTATGCAATTACCATTTCCAATTTAAAAAAATTATTTAGATAATAATGAAAATCATATACTTACTGTCCACGCGCTAATTCTAAATTTTCTTCTAGAAAACTAACAAGCATTTCTTTTTGATTTGCAGATACTTTCTTACCAATTTTTTTTTGATGTTGACTCCATTATATCCACACTTTATTAAAAAAAAATAATAATTTACCACACAAAATCGAAGTTCACGTTGCTTTATTTAAATTTCACGAGCAAATTTGGCTACGAGATAATTTGACAGCTCATTCCACATAAGTGAAATTTATTTTCCCATTTCACTGAACTGGAATACAAAAATCTCGTTTAGTACAAAATCTCATTCCACGAAAAAATTTCACACAACCGGAATCCGGCTACTGGTATCAAAATACCAGTCGCATCTACACACAGTCTCAAATGAATCCGGATTGTTCAATAAATGTATATGTATGTGTATGTCGAAAACCAATGCCTACTAGATATATTCAAGATGGCATTGGTCGAACCACAATATGAAACAAAAAAATACAAGTCAAAAATGTCCTTGAAACATTTTTTTATTTCATTTTTGTTTGTGTGAGTGTGGTGAGACTATAGAAACCAAAAAAAGTTTGGTTGAAAAATGAATCCGAAACAAAACCGATTTTATAGGTAAAGGGAGAAAAACGAGGAATGATACCGGACTAATGAGACCTGTGGATTAGCTGATTCGCGCGTTAATTGTGTAAAAAATGTTAGTTGAGTTACGCTTGCTGTGGTGAATGTAGCTGTCAACGCATATTTTGGATCGTCGATTTCGTAGGTAAATAGAGATATTTTACATTAAATAAATATATTTTAAGCTTATATTTATATTTATTTATACGTTTCTGTCGATTTTTTAAAATAAAGTATGTAATTTGTTTGAGACTATTGAAAAACATTGGTTGTATCATATATCATGCACCACGTGACAAGCTTGTGATAATACTGGAGTTATGCAGTCGGGAATGCCATTATTCAAGAAACCTTTTCTATCAACAAATTCGAAAAAATTCGCAAGATTCTTCCTTTTAATTGTAACAGCAACTGTTTACCATGCATAAGTGAAAATCACGACCGGCTATTTAAAATTCGACCAGTAATGGAGGGCCTCATCAAAAATTTCAAAAAAATTCCAGTGGAGCAAAACATATCCATTGATGAACAAATTAGCTCTTCGAAAGGTAGAAATTACCTCACGCAATACATGCCGATGAAACCACACAAATTGGGCTACAAGTTTTTCGTTCTTAGTGGCATATCAGGATTTACTTACAATTTTGAAATGTTCTTGGGGCAAGAAAACGAAAAACGGTTACCATCAGAATTTAATTTAGGTAGCTCTTAGGTAAATCATTATGTGTATTTCGACAATTATTACACAAGCCTACCACTTGTTATCGAACTACTTAAAGTTGGTATTCAATCAATTGGAACAGTACGTCGCGACAGACTTTCATAGAATAAATTAGTCACTGAGCGGGCCCTAAAAGACAAACCTCGAGAATTTATGTTAGAAAATGTTGGCACATTTGAATGTTTTGATATAAGTTTGGTTTTATGGAAGGATACAAAATGTGTGACTTTACTATTTACATTTGCACGAGCATTTAAACAAATTAAAAGAGTATTGATAAATCAAACAAGGTTGGTTCATTTTGACGATAAGCTACCGATCGTGCTCGCTGTAATATCTCATGTTTTCCCGGACGGCATAGAACGCCCAATCGGATTTGCATCTAAGACGCTAGAAAACATCAATAAGCATACAGCCAAGTGGAAAAGGAAGCACTCGGTATTGATTTTGGTATTAAAAGATTTCACCAATACCTCTATATAAATGCCTTACAACGCTATTCAATCTGAACAAGAATTTGCCAGTCGTCACGTTGCATCGCTTGTAGAGATGGGCAATAGCCGGGCTAGCTGGAGAAGACATCAAAATCAAATTATCCCGGGGGGCACAGGCCGAGACTCAACATCGAACGACAACAAAAGTTTTGATGAGCGACAACAAAAGTTTTGATCAGTTTCGATCGATGGCAATTATTCGGTTTTGTGAGTAGTAGCAATATAATAAACGATATACAGTTTTGTATAGTGTACACATTTCTTTTTTTTTTAATAAGCTTTTGCCGTAATTTTCCGGTAAAATTTTAATATTTAATTTTGAGTGAAGTGCCTTACGGTAAACTCCAGTCGACAACACAAAATATTTTTGATGTGGGTAAACTTACAGATTACGAGCAACAAAAAGACGAGTTGATCAAAAAAAGAAGCTGAGTTGTAGGACAATGAAATCAAGCTTCTGAGGCGAGAAAACGAACTTCTTCGACAAATACCTACAATATTACAACAACTACTGTGATGTGTCTGATACGACTTCGAGTGGATCATTATTCTCTTTTCGAGATATTGAAGATTCTCTTAATTCATTTAATAGTGACGATCGTTATGCAATTGACAAGTGGATTGCTGATGTAAACGACGCCGCAGTTAGCACAGGGTGGAACGAGGCACAGAAAGTCGTTTAGGCAAAAAAGTTGTTATGTGGTACGGCGAAACAAAGCTTGCGAACAACTAAAGATGTTCGAACATGGGAGAAATTTTCTCAATTTTTACTAAAGGAGTTCAAAAAGGATACGATCTGTTCAAAGGTGCATATGAAGATGAGTAAGCGGAAAAAATTATCCATTGATACATTTAGCAGTTATTTGTTAACGTTTCAAGATATTGCACTTGTTGCAAACATCGATGATGCTTCTATAATTCATTATTGCATATCGGGGATTAACGATGTCATGTCGAATAAAAGCATTTTATTTTAAATCAAAATTGAACTTGTATTCTGAGATGAAGGAACGAGAACAAGACGTGGGTACAACTAAACAACAAATATATCGTCCGAATATAAACTCAAGCAAACGTCGAACTGTAGCTGCCAAATGCATTAACTGTGGTGGTGTTGGCCAAGTGGCAAAAATTGTAAAAATAAATCAAAAGGATCAAAATGTTACAAAGTGTGGTGATTTTGGCCACATTTCGCCGAACTGTACAAAGGTGGTGAAAGCTGAAAAGAAACCAAACATATGCGCTGCAATCAATGAAGGGCAATTAACGTTGGTTTCAAACGATCTGAAAGAAATTACTATCGGAAATCAGAAATTATACGCGAAGGTAGACAATGGTTCTGATTTGAATTTTGTGGCACTCAAATAATATTCTTCAATTGGAACTATGGTCTTAAAAGCCTAATTACAACATTTAGAGGTGCGGGTTCTAATAACTTAAAAACTTTGGGACGTTTCTTTTCAGATGTGGTGATTGATGGCGGAGTTTACAGTACAACGTTTCACATTGTTGGCGATGAAGTATTGCCGGTAGACATCATACTGGAAAAGGAGTTAATTAATCAAACGATAACAATTTTAACACCAAAAAACATTGTGATGAAAAAATTCGTCCCGGATAACTATACGATGATATTTGAACGAGGAGATGTGTCACTAAACATTGGCGTTCACGGTGGCGATAATTACAAATATGTAAAGGCGATTAAACAAATGGTGGCGAATTATTATCTGAGAAGTATTTAACCAACCGATGACATGATTATGAAAATTGCTATTTCTGACGAAACTCCGGTGGCGCAACGTTGTCGTCGACTGTCACCACTAGAATTAGAAATTGTCAAGAATCAAATTGATGAATGGGTCCGAGAAGACATCATCCATCCGAGTAAATCGAGTTTCGTTAGTTCGATCGTATTATCGAACATAAGGGATGGCACGAAAAGGCTGTGCATTGATTGAAGGAGTTTTAATAAGGTAGTGGTTAAAGGTCGATTCACACTTCTACGTATCGATGATTTCACAACATTGGATCTGCCAAGCGGATTCTTCCACGTACCCATAGCTCCAGAAAGCGTTAAGTATACTGCAATCATCACTCGTGTTGGATTGTTCGAGTTCCTGAGGGTTCCGTTCGGGTTATGTAATTCTCCAGCCATATTCCAGCGGTATATCAACAATGTTTTCGCCCCGCTTAGTGCAACGAAGATAGTATGCATCTACATGGATGATTTAGTGGTGCATGCGAACAGTTTAGAGGAAGCAATTGAAAGGCTCGCAATTGTTCTGAGGTGGGTGAAGATAACGGCCTTCAAATTAAATGGAGCAAATGTCAATTCCTTTGCAAAACTGTCGAGTATTTGAGATTCGAGGTGGGAAATGGCATTATTGAACCATAAACAAGCAAAAAAGAGGCGATTGGGGTTACGCCATTATTGCGAAACCACCAACAAATATGCTACGGAAGGGAAATAATTTAGTTTTTGGGGATAAAGAGGAGCAGGCATTTGCAAAATTGAAAGAGAAATTACTTGAAGAACCAGTATTACGAATTTATACAGAAGCGGCCGAAACTGAGCTACACACGGATGCTTGCAAGATGGGTATCAGAGCAATTTTGCTTCAGAAGTCAGACCAAGATAACAGATTCCATCCAGCCTTCTACTATAGCAAGAAAGCGACAAAGGCGGAGGAAAACTACAGTAGTTATGAACTGAAAGTTGTGGCAATATTACGGCGCTGAAAAAATTTCGAAAATATCTTTTGGGCTTGCACTTTACTATCGCGACCGATTGTGCATCATTTGAAGCAACTATGGAGAAGCGGGAGCTTACTTCTAGGATTGCTGGGTATGGGCTCTTCAATTGCAAGAGTTCAGTTTTAAATTGGGGCATCGCCCTGGAAATCGAATGCGGCACGTCGACGCTTTAAGTCGAAATCCTGACGCACTTAAACCGATATTCGAGTTGTTAAAATCAGGTGATTTCGATGATTACGCTAATGATGGTTTTCTTTTTAAGATGGTCGAAGGTCGCCTCTCGCTGATGGTTCCAAGAGCAATGGAACGAGAAGTGATCTCAGCTTACCGTAAATAGGGTCATTTTGCAGTAAAATAATCAACGGAACTCATGGAGCGTGAGTACTTTATCCCGAAACTAAACACAAAAGTCGAGTTAGCAATAAGGAACTGTTACTAAATTACCACATTTATAATTTGGGCAGCCTAACGGCTACTAGACTCATACAAATACATCCTGTGCGTAATCGATGGATTTTCTAAGCTTGTTTGGCTTTATCCGACGAATCCTGTTACTACCAAGGAGACATTTCAGAAGGATATACAGAAGGCGGTAATCGGAAATCCAGAACATATACCATCACTGATCGGGGAACTGCGTTAACGTGTTCCGACCATTCCAGTTATTAACCGGAGTTATGATGAGATGCCCTGAAAATTTGCAGTAGAGTGAGTTAATCGAGCAAGAAATTAATATTTAATGAAGAACGACAGCACCTGCGAGATGAAGCAATGCAAAATATTTTACGAATTCAAGAAGAAAATAGGAGAGACTATAACCGACGAAGAAAACAGGCGTATCAGTATAAAATTGGAGACATCGTAGCAATTAAGCGAACCCAATTTTGAGGTGGCTCAAAAATTCAGACAAAATATTTGAGTCCGTACGAGATTATGCAGGTGAAAGACAAAAACTGCTATGTCCCAATAAAACTTCCACAGCGGCGGAATTTTTGAAATTGTACTACGACAGTATATCCGATGAAGACGAGGAAACCGAGAATTCAGACTCATCCGAGGCAATTATTTTGAATTATTGTATTCCTAATGGGAAAAGTTGTTTAGTAAACTTATTACATTTAACAGATGTGCTGAACATGCTAGACGAGCATGTGCACGCAATTGTGACTTCGCACAGATGTATCGGAATTTGGCCCGGATAATTCAATAATTTATGCTAAATTTCCCTAAATTCGATGTATGTACGTTCAATTATTTTAATCCTTACTCTAAGATCGTCAGGTATTTCGCCATCTTAACCAATGACCCGCCCCGGTGGCACAGTGGTTAGCATGCTTGCTTTAAGCCCCGGAGGTCCCGGGTTCGATTCCCGGCGGGTGATGAAAAAATCACGGCTGGTTAATGTTGGAGTGAATTAATCACTCATTATCCGTTAAAAAAAAAAAAAATGATTACGAAACTTCAAATGAAGCGGCCAAATCCCTCTATGGAATGTAGCGCCAGCGAAAAAAAAAAAAAAAAAAAAAAACCAATGACCCATTGACCTTACAATGACCACGTGCTCGTACCAATTCTTTCAGCTCTTCGTTACCCATCGTGTTTACAATATATGTGATGAGGTAATACATGATGAATGATTGAAAATTTCGCCAATTTTCCAAACAACTGGTTCACTTTATTCTCACAAATTTTTCGTCGGATGTTAATGCTTTATTCACTTATGCTGAGTTTATGACATAGGAACATAGGAACATAGGAAGATAGGGAGTGTGACACGACCAACCAAATTATTTAAAATATCACAAGCCCCGCCTATTACTTCCATGCTCTAGTTGAAAAATTTCTTACTTTTGATCAAAGTAGGCTAGTAGGCGGGGCTGGTGAAATTTTAAATAATTTGGTTGGTCGTGTCACACTCCCTATCTTCCTATGTTCCTATGTTATAAACAGCATTATGCTGAGTTTATGACATAGGAACATAGGAAGATAGGGAGTGTGACACGACCAATCAAATTATTTAAATTATCACAAGCCCCGCCTATTAGTTCCATGCTCTGGTTGTAAAATGTCTTACTTTTGATCAAAGTAGGCTAGTAGGCGGGGCTGGTGACATTTTAAATAATTTGATTGGTCGTGTCACACTCCCTATCTTCCTATGTTCCTATGTCATAAACACAGCATCATGCTGAGTTTATGACATAGGAACATAGGAAGATAGGGAGTGTGACACGACCAATCAAATTATTTAAAATATCACAAGCCCTGCCTATTAGTTCCATGCTCTGGTTGTAAAATTTCTTACTTTTGATCAAAGTAGGCTAGTAGGCGGGGCTGGTGATATTTTAAATAATTTGGTTGGTCGTGTCACACTCCCTATCTTCCTATGTTCCTATGTCATAAACACAGCATAAGAGTTGCACTAACTCGTTAATCGATGTTCAATATAAAATAAAAGAAAAAACACAAACTTCAGTTATTATATTCCACTTGTTTCATTTATAATTCCAAATAAATATCTGAACAATATTTTATACATAGATCACTTGTTCATCACACGGTCTCAATATATCTGCTCGTCGAGATTTTTTCATTTATTTTTTATAAAAAATTTGTACCCGCCAAAAATATGTTAAATTGTTCAAACGAAATCATTGGTTTACAAATCAATGATCGCCACACGATCGGTTTTCTGTACTTAACTTTACCTCTCGTTTAACTGGTTGGGGCGATATCTATCGCTTTAAATACTAATCTACCTAATTAGTAATTTATTGACATTTGGACAGAATAGTTAATTTTCAATTTTGACTGAAGTGAACTGTGAGAATTATCCAAATGCAATTGTCGTGAGCCTAATCCAGTTGAAAAACGACTAGAAAGTTCCAGCCATATATTTTTATGATTGGTGGGAATTTAAACAAATAAAATAAATTTGGTATAACCACCGCGGTAAGAAATAAATCGTTTTGCGCAACGCTGGGAAGTAGAGAAATAGTTTTCCAATTGAGTGTTGTGGTGAAAAATTTGATGATTATTTTTTGCGGAAATGCACTTAACGAAAATAATAATCGATAAATTCGCGAAATAGGGCTACGACCATATATTGAAAATTGTGTTGACAGAATGGGCTGTTACAGAGCCCGCGCGGCAGCCTCTTGAACGAAATTAGTTTCCATAAATAATTGGAAAGTGAACGCTCAATAAAACGAGATAGATACAATTCAGCCTTTAATAAAATTGAAACATTTTTTTTGTAAATTCCTTTAGATGATTATTCAAACAAGGTGCGAAATACATATAATTATAATACAAGTGTTTTTACATTAAACAGTGGTTATTACAAAGTTGTGAAAATTTAACAATCATGTGTGTCATCATATTAATTGATATTAAACACACTGTGCACCTTCGATAACTTTATCACGAAGGTCTGTAAATAAATCTTTTAAATTCGGGTTATCAGCGGCTGCAAAATAATCAGCAAAACAACCATATATTTTATTCACCGTGCTATATAGAAACAAGAAAATCAGTAACCATTAAATTTGAATACATCAGTAAAACATCTTACCCACAAAATTCCATATCAAATTCACCATCCTTAGTAAATAAATTCGGATCTGCAGTACCACTTTCACATTCATTCTCACTACCGTATTTGTCAAATTTTTTCAATTCTTCATTAAGTGCAAATTCTAAGAAATTTTTACCATCATTTTCACAGAAAAAATTTAGCATTGCCCTTCCAACGCCCTCTGATCTATCAACCGCATCTTGTGATAAAAATCGGCATTCATTTGATGAATTTGTTAATATTTGAGTACACCGCATCTCTTGGTCAATCCCCGCGCAGTATTTTGGTATTAAAGCAACAATTTTTTCATCATCTGGATTTTTGGTAGTGACCTCTTCGGCTTCTTCACAAAATTTCGCAAATGTGGCTGATTCATCAACACAATTGTTATATTCATCGATTAGGGCCTTCATTTTATCCTCACATTCTCCATCGCCTCGCGTTAAATCACCACATATGAGGAACGCTACTGTTTATTGGAAAACCCAATCGTAAAATATTTGGACAAATTAATTTTACATAATTTTACAACTTACCGACTAGTATTTGAAATAAATTTGATTTAATATTTATCATGCTTGTTAAACTAATTGTAACTGTTGAATGATATTTGTATTCTAATTTCAATTGTACTTATATAAGGTCATGATTAATTAATTACTTTATTAATTAGATAACTGCGTTGTTGAATGCTTCTGCATTAATTATATAGGTTTGTTGAACAACATCCCGCCAATATACGGTGATTTTTATGCATAACGTGTGCATGTCTATATAGTTAATTGATCTTGTTTTAAGATTAATAAAATTGTTTTGTTTTGATTAGCCAAATGTCAATGGAATATGTGTAGCATGCAAAGTATCACACTGAAATTGTAAAAACAAGTAATTACAGGCAATATACGGTCTTGAAATTTTATAAATACAAATAATTATTGTACGCTAAACGATCAAGGCTGAAATTGAATCGGTCTATGCGAAAAGGTCACATCTACTTTTTTTTAGAAATACCGCTTTTCTTTATACTACACTCCTAATGAATAAACTGACATTTTTAGTGCAAACGGGAAAACCCACAACTGTTGTGGGTTTTCCTGTTTGCACTAGAAATGTCAGTTTATTCATTTAGAGTGTAGTAGAAAGAAAAGCGGTATTTCTGAAAAAAAGTAGATGTGACCTTTTCGCATAGACCGATTCAATTAATGTAACGTTGTATTAGGCCAAAATAGGCAGGAAATGTTATTGTTTCGGATCGAAAGTTTAAAAACAGTTACCCTTTTGGTGTAATCATGATTATAATCAAATATGTTCAAATTAAATTCTACATAAATAATTCTGGCAAAATATTTACAGCCAATTAGTCACTACATATGTTGTTTATTATGGCGACAAATTTCTTCTTACCACCGCTGGAAATCGTCCCGGGACCACCAATTTGCAGAACAATCATCTGTTGCCACATCTATTGTATTACAAATATTTATAATACGTAATCAAAGTTGATACAATTTTAAACGAAAGATCTGAATGTTATTTGCTTTGTTTGTTTGCCTGATTATATCTACATAAATCTGTTTCTCAGACTCGAGCTAGTCTCAACTCTTACGCAGTTTGCTTTTAATGTCCCCCGGACGGACTGCTGCGCTTAGCTCTATGCCAACGTATATGAGTTCAGCATTCTAATAGCGGATCATTTGTGTTTTCATCGCTAGCATTGTTCGTAATTTGATGGTGAAAACAACCGTTGCCATTCTCCCTCAAAGCGATTCGAACCGATGGCTTGGTCGGTTTATTTTAAATTGATTATTATGTCTGTATATTCGATAACTATTCATTTTAGGTAATTTGATGAGTTATTGCGACATTTACCAATTACTGAGGAAAGTTATGTTGTGTCTTGGGATAAGTTACTTAAATGTTTCGATCCAAAAAAAATATTATCAAGGACTACATTGAACTATTTATGAATCAATCAAATGTACATCAGTCGTCGTCCAACACCTTGAAGTCATTATGCGATGTCAATGATCAAATATTAAGGGACATTCGATCATTGGGTAATGAGTGGGAAGGTCGCGATCCAGAAACACATCAGTTATGGGCAATCCATTCCACCGATAATGCAAAGCCAACAATTTATGATCTGTTACAATTCTTGACTCGAAGATTTGATGCATTGGAATGTACCGCAATCAAACGGCCACCTATAGTAAATAATAAACAGTCAAGCACGAAGAATCTTGCGGCGACAAATGAAGACGTCTTATTTAATTCTTGTTCTATGTGCAAGGGCAATCATCCATTATATCGATGCTTTAAATTCAAAGGTTTAAGACCATTATCAAGGAGACAATTCGTATTAAACAATAAACTGTGTGGAAATTGCTTCCGTTCCGGTCACTACTCAAATGACTGTGAATCCAACCGAAAATGTTTGAAGTGCGCAGAAAAACACAGTATACACTACTACATAGTACAGAATAATAACCATACCTTAGTTTCTGATTTTTCCAAATGAACGGAATCTATTTAAAGTAAATGAATCACCATCACAAAGCCCTAGAAATAATTTTTGAAAGCAAGGGTAGCAATATTATTGATAACCATCAAAACAGAGAGCCGTATTACACCGTTAGAAAGCCGACATAATAGACCTTCATCTTTATTTTGAGCAGATTAACTAGAAAAATGAACTAATCAGTAGCAACATACATAGATGTTAACGTGAAGAAATTCTACAAAATTATATCTGAGGGCATTGCACTATTTGTTCCTACTACTGCTGCGGCCAAATCGAACAAATATCCACCATGGTACGACGATAAACTAATCAATCTTAAGAACAAGAAAGACAAAGCTTACAAAGCAAATCTCAAAATCAGTTCAGACGAAAGCAAACATAAATTCACTGCGTGTGATCAAAATTTCGAGAGATACTTTGAGATAAAGTATAATAGTTATATAAGCCGTATTAAGGAAAAAATAAGAAACGATCCAAAACATTTTTGGAGATTTTTTAAAGAAAAACGTGAAACTATGTAGAAGAAAGAACGTAAATCCTGTGACCCGCAGGGTATATCAAACATGTTTGCCGAGTTTTTTCAATCAGTTTATAAACCGGAAGACATTGATAAGTATGAAAATCCAAATAATTGTGAAAACAACGTAACCATACTAACACCAAGGATTGAAACCGAGAATATTCATCGAGCTCTAGAAGTATTCGGAGATAGATGTGGTCCTGATGGCATTTCAGCTTTATTATTGAAAGATTTCACATATTTGGTAACTTCTCTGTGTCTTCTATTTAATCAATAATTACAACTAGCTGTATTTCCAAAGAAATGGAAAGTAACAAGAGTAACACAAATTTTCAAAATAGGAGCAAGAAATGATGTCTCTTGTTACAGAGGAACTACATCAATATCTTCAATACCCAAATTATTTGAACTGGTAGTATGCAACTCATTCAGATCTTTGGTTCCTCGATTCATCTCACAGTGTCAGCATGGTTTTATACCCAAGAGATCAATATCAACAAATCTTATTGAATTTACCAGCAACACCATTAAAGAAATTGAAATGCATAAGCAAGTTGATGTGGTATATACTGACTTTCCCAAAGCCTTCGGCTCCACCAGTCATTGCAAAACGTTGGAACAGATATACAGATTCGGTTTTTCTAAACAGTTCAAATCATATTTGAGTAATCGCATTCAGTATATTTAGCTTAGTAATAGAAGATCAGAATCAATTCAAGCTACATCAGGAGTACCACAAGGCTCTCATGTTGGTCCTTGGATTTTTTTTTGTTTTTTATTTTATAGAAAAACAATTTTGCTATAAAATAAAAAACACGTTGGCTTTGTCTCTTATATGGGGCATCAAATTATTTTTCTCTTTTCGTTTTTTTTTACTGTCAGTCAATTTTTCCCATGGAATTGAGGCATTACAAGTTTTAAAAACGGAATGAAGAGCAACCAATATTTTTTACAAAAGCACAAGGTACTATAAAAATTAGAATGTAATATAAATTAACTAAAATATATTTAGTGTACTCTACTTAAGCTAGATGGCAGTAATAACCGAGAATTCGATATTCAAAGATATTTAGAGAAATTGCCAATTTGACGTTTAATGTCAAATTTGCAAATGGATTACATTTGTTTCGATTTGGTAAGTATTCTAATTTAAATATTATTTTTACAGACAATTTAATAATAAAACTATTTCTTTTTCATATAAGGCTTGAGGCAAACATTTAAGATTTAAGCTCGGTATGCTGCTCGAGCTAAGATAAATTTCCTATACAAAATACATGTAAAATTTAGCTAGCTAAATGCAAACTAAAAAATTTCGTTCACGATTTCGCTGATCGGTATGCTGCTCGACGCGAAAAAAAATCAAACTGATAGTTTCCGTATTGTAATTTAGTTGGCTCTGCTAAAAATGTCTACACAAATTTTGTAGCAAATTAAATGCACGGTGCATAATTTTGATATTTCTGTTTTCATGCTCTACTGGGCAGCGCAGAAAAATTAACCCAATCTATAAACCACTGATTTTAATTTAACTAACTCATTTAATAAACCGGATATAATGGAAATGCCGAGCCTCTCTTTAATTTTAGATTATGCCTTAACAAAATAATGTGTTGCTAAAAGTCGGTCGTCATCAACAGCTGAAAATCACCCACCTTTGAAGTACTAGTCTTACTAGACCTTCATTCAACTGGTAGTTTGATTAATTTGTGGATTGGCCGTTTGATGACTGAATTGGGAGTTTTTACTGTACAATTCGTACGAAATTGTCCTTGCCGGGATGAACTTCGATCACCCTTGCTATGGCCCAATATGATGCTGGCTGGTCCTCTTTGATAATAACAATGTTTCCGATTTTTAAATTTTCTTCTTTTGACTTCCACTTATTACGCTGCTGCATGGTATTCAGGTATTCTTTGTTGAACTTGACCCAAAAACTACTAACATGTTGTCTTATTTGCTGCCATCGTGTTAAGCGACTAATTGGAACATCAGAATACAGGACCTCAGGTATCGATGTTAGTGGACCCATAACGAGAAAATGAGCTGGTGTTATTACTTCAAGCGTATTGAGGTCTTCGATGAATTGAGCACATAATGGCCATGCATTTAAAATGCACTCAATTTCTGAAGTTAGTGTGTTCATTTCCTCAAATGTTAATCGAGCTCTTCCTGTGATAATTCGTAAATGGGTTTTCATGCTCTTCACCGCCGCTTCCCATATTCCTCCAAAATGCGGACCTGAACAACCTGATATTCTCAAAATTTGACATCAATTCCTGTTTGGAAAATATATCCACGAGTTTTTTCTGCGCCCCGACAAAGTTAGTCCCGTTATCGGTATAAACATCTGACGGCAGCCCTCTTCGGCTGACAAATCTTTTAAATGCTGCAATAAATGAGCCTGAACTCATGTCTGATACGATCTCTAGGTGTATGGTCTTCACTGTTTAACACACAAAAACACAAATGTACCCTTTGATTAATGTTGCTCCTCTCCCGCGTTTGGACAACAGCAAAATTGGACCAGCAAAATCTATGCCAGTGTAGGTAAACGGGCGTGATTGTGTTACTCTGGGCTCAGGTAGCGTTCCCATCATTTGCTTTGAAGTTTGTGCTCGAAATCTTATACATTTGACACACTTCTGTAATTCTTGTTTTGCTAGTTTGCTGCTACACTATCCAGTAATTATGTTTGAGCAGCGAACACAATAGCGACGGGCTAGGATGTAGAAAATATTTATGTTGGTGAGCTATTATCATTTTGGTTATAATATTTGTGTGATGCAGTATGAACGGATGCTTTGTATTGTATGAGCAAGATGCATGGTGCAGTCTTCCTCCGATACTCGGTGTATACCTTCTGCATCCAAGAATGGAGCCAATGATGTCAGTGATGATTTAGGCTTAGATTTCAATGCCCTATGTTTGATTAATTCGTTGATTTCTTTGGTGAAACTTGCTATTAGTGATGCCTTGATACAATTTTTCTCGGCAACTCGTTGCTCTTCTGCAGTGACTACTCCAAAACGCCCGTTTTCAACCAAAGTGCGATGACTCGTTTCAACCTCGGCCACGATGATATTTTCTCACATAAATCTTCGATATATGATTCATGCTTTGTGACAGCGAGACATACTTGTTTGTTTCTCTCGAGTGTGGTGGAATGGCTTTTCTTTGATAATGGCCATTCATTCTCGCAAAGTTTAAACCAATCAGGTCCACCACAGATGATTTTCTACTAGCTGCAAAGGTTTCAAACCACGTGAAGCTGGATCGGCTGGATTACTTGATGATGATATATGGTACCAGTGTTCCCGAGGCAGTACATCGAGGATTTCTGATGTCCGGTTCGCAATATATGTTTTCCAACGTTTCGAGTGATCCGACAGCCAAGCCAGGACAATTTCGGAATCGCACCAAGCAAAGACTTTCGGCTGATATTTATTAAACGCCAGCAAAACTTGTCGAAGCAATCGTGAAAGTAATAAAGCGCCATTCAGCTCTAGTCGGGGCAGCGAAATTGTTCAAACTGGTGCCACTTTAGTTACGTGAAATACGCGAAAAATTTATTTAAAAGTGAAAAAAACTTCGAAGCTCACAAAAATATTATAAAAAATAACACCGAGTTGAAAAAAATATTTACACCAAGATTAAGAACAATCACAAAACAGCTAGAGATGTTAGATGATACGCTCAACTATATAAAGCCAAAAACTAGAGAAACACGAGGAATACACATAATATTTGGAAACATCGGATCGGATCGGATCGGATCGGATCGGATCGGATCGGATCGGATCGGATCGGATCGGATCGGATCGGATCGGATCGGATCGGATCGGATCGGATCGGATCGGATCGGATCGGATCGGATCGGATCGGATCGGATCGGATCGGATCGGATCGGATCGGATCGGATCGGATCGGATCGGATCGGATCGGATCGGATCGGATCGGATCGGATCGGATCGGATCGGATCGGATCGGATCGGATCGGATCGGATCGGATCGGATCGGATCGGATCGGATCGGATCGGATCGGATCGGATCGGATCGGATCGGATCGGATCGGATCGGATCGGATCGGATCGGATCGGATCGGATCGGATCGGATCGGATCGGATCGGATCGGATCGGATCGGATCGGATCGGATCGGATCGGATCGGATCGGATCGGATCGGATCGGATCGGATCGGATCGGATCGGATCGGATCGGATCGGATCGGATCGGATCGGATCGGATCGGATCGGATCGGATCGGATCGGATCGGATCGGATCGGATCGGATCGGATCGGATCGGATCGGATCGGATCGGATCGGATCGGATCGGATCGGATCGGATCGGATCGGATCGGATCGGATCGGATCGGATCGGATCGGATCGGATCGGATCGGATCGGATCGGATCGGATCGGATCGGATCGGATCGGATCGGATCGGATCGGATCGGATCGGATCGGATCGGATCGGATCGGATCGGATCGGATCGGATCGGATCGGATCGGATCGGATCGGATCGGATCGGATCGGATCGGATCGGATCGGATCGGATCGGATCGGATCGGATCGGATCGGATCGGATCGGATCGGATCGGATCGGATCGGATCGGATCGGATCGGATCGGATCGGATCGGATCGGATCGGATCGGATCGGATCGGATCGGATCGGATCGGATCGGATCGGATCGGATCGGATCGGATCGGATCGGATCGGATCGGATCGGATCGGATCGGATCGGATCGGATCGGATCGGATCGGATCGGATCGGATCGGATCGGATCGGATCGGATCGGATCGGATCGGATCGGATCGGATCGGATCGGATCGGATCGGATCGGATCGGATCGGATCGGATCGGATCGGATCGGATCGGATCGGATCGGATCGGATCGGATCGGATCGGATCGGATCGGATCGGATCGGATCGGATCGGATCGGATCGGATCGGATCGGATCGGATCGGATCGGATCGGATCGGATCGGATCGGATCGGATCGGATCGGATCGGATCGGATCGGATCGGATCGGATCGGATCGGATCGGATCGGATCGGATCGGATCGGATCGGATCGGATCGGATCGGATCGGATCGGATCGGATCGGATCGGATCGGATCGGATCGGATCGGATCGGATCGGATCGGATCGGATCGGATCGGATCGGATCGGATCGGATCGGATCGGATCGGATCGGATCGGATCGGATCGGATCGGATCGGATCGGATCGGATCGGATCGGATCGGATCGGATCGGATCGGATCGGATCGGATCGGATCGGATCGGATCGGATCGGATCGGATCGGATCGGATCGGATCGGATCGGATCGGATCGGATCGGATCGGATCGGATCGGATCGGATCGGATCGGATCGGATCGGATCGGATCGGATCGGATCGGATCGGATCGGATCGGATCGGATCGGATCGGATCGGATCGGATCGGATCGGATCGGATCGGATCGGATCGGATCGGATCGGATCGGATCGGATCGGATCGGATCGGATCGGATCGGATCGGATCGGATCGGATCGGATCGGATCGGATCGGATCGGATCGGATCGGATCGGATCGGATCGGATCGGATCGGATCGGATCGGATCGGATCGGATCGGATCGGATCGGATCGGATCGGATCGGATCGGATCGGATCGGATCGGATCGGATCGGATCGGATCGGATCGGATCGGATCGGATCGGATCGGATCGGATCGGATCGGATCGGATCGGATCGGATCGGATCGGATCGGATCGGATCGGATCGGATCGGATCGGATCGGATAGGATCGGATAGGATCGGATCGGATAGGATAGGATCGGATAGGATCGGATCGGATAGGATAGGATCGGATAGGATCGGATAGGATCGGATCGGATCGGATAGGATCGGATAGGATCGGATAGGATCGGATAGGATCGGATAGGATCGGATAGGATCGGATAGGATCGGATAGGATCGGATAGGATCGGATAGGATCGGATAGGATCGGATAGGATCGGATAGGATCGGATAGGATCGGATAGGATCGGATAGGATCGGATAGGATCGGATAGGATCGGATAGGATCGGATAGGATCGGATAGGATCGGATAGGATCGGATAGGATCGGATAGGATCGGATAGGATCGGATAGGATCGGATAGGATCGGATAGGATCGGATAGGATCGGATAGGATCGGATAGGATCGGATAGGATCGGATAGGATCGGATAGGATCGGATAGGATCGGATAGGATCGGATAGGATCGGATAGGATCGGATAGGATCGGATAGGATCGGATAGGATCGGATAGGATCGGATAGGATCGGATAGGATCGGATAGGATCGGATAGGATCGGATAGGATCGGATAGGATCGGATAGGATCAGATAGGATCAGATAGGATTGGATAGGATCGGATAGGATCGGATAGGATCGGATAGGATCGGATAGGATCGGATAGGATCGGATAGGATCGGATAGGATCGGATAGGATCGGATAGGATCGGATAGGATCGGATAGGATCGGATAGGATCGGATAGGATCGGATAGGATCGGATAGGATCGGATAGGATCGGATAGGATCGGATAGGATCGGATAGGATCGGATAGGATCGGATAGGATCGGATAGGATCGGATAGGATCGGATAGGATCGGATAGGATCGGATAGGATCGGATAGGATCGGATAGGATCGGATAGGATCGGATAGGATCGGATAGGATCGGATAGGATCGGATAGGATCGGATAGGATCGGATAGGATCGGATAGGATCGGATAGGATCGGATAGGATCGGATAGGATCGGATAGGATCGGATAGGATCGGATAGGATCGGATAGGATCGGATAGGATCGGATAGGATCGGATAGGATCGGATAGGATCGGATAGGATCGGATAGGATCGGATAGGATCGGATAGGATCGGATAGGATCGGATAGGATCGGATAGGATCGGATAGGATCGGATAGGATCGGATAGGATAGGATAGGATCGGATAGGATAGGATAGGATAGGATAGGATAGGATAGGATCGGATAGGATCGGATAGGATCGGATAGGATCGGATAGGATCGGATAGGATCGGATAGGATCGGATAGGATCGGATAGGATCGGATAGGATCGGATAGGATCGGATAGGATCGGATAGGATCGGATAGGATCGGATAGGATCGGATAGGATCGGATAGGATCGGATCGGATAGGATAGGATCGGATAGGATCGGATAGGATCGGATAGGATCGGATAGGATCGGATAGGATCGGATAGGATCGGATAGGATCGGATAGGATCGGATAGGATCGGATAGGATCGGATAGGATCGGATAGGATCGGATCGGATCGGATAGGATAGGATCGGATAGGATAGGATAGGATAGGATAGGATAGGATAGGATAGGATAGGATAGGATAGGATAGGATAGGATAGGATAGGATAGGATAGGATAGGATAGGATAGGATAGGATAGGATAGGATAGGATAGGATAGGATAGGATAGGATAGGATAGGATAGGATAGGATAGGATAGGATAGGATAGGATAGGATAGGATAGGATAGGAAGTAGGACAATATTAATTTATTAATATCAATTTTGATTGATTTATTGTCTTATGTTTTATTTGGTATTATATTTTAGAAATTTTACTCTACTGCTAAAATTTTATAAATACAATTCTGTGCTTGATTTTAAAATTAATGCAACATATATTACGTCGGCGAGAAAGAAATGCAGAATGAGTAAGTCCATTTTTGTCACGTTTAAGTTTTCTATGTACCTACAACGAACGAAAGAGGCTAAAATTCTGTATCTTCGCATACTTATAAAATACAATAAACCGAAATTTTAACAGTAAAAATGAGAAAAAAGAAATGTGGGTGAGTGTAAAAACAATGCGCAGAATGTGTAATTCCTTAGTTTACCATATAAATCAAACGGGTTCGGACGCGCTAAACTTTCAATATTAATAACATTTAAATTAGGTAAGTGATTAATTGAAAATACGTATTAAACAATTTCCGATTTAAATTACAAGGCTTGTGATTAATAAATGTGATGTTTTGTAGTTTATTGGCAAAACTGTTAATACTGGACTTAATCAAATTTCAATGTTTCATATTTTGGACTTACATATTTTGCTCGCTTAAAGCCAATATTAATTTTGTTGAATTCACGTGAGAGAAATGGGTTAGTCCAAAATATAAAAAATGTACAAAATAATCATCAGCCTATAATGGCAAGCTTGCATAATGCGGGCAAACTCAAATTTATATAAAGTATAATAAAATTCAAATTAATATAATTAACTGCCATGAAAACTGAATGTTTATTCAGACAATCATTTACTGCCGTGCTAAATAGATTTTACCTAACTACATTTTTGGCCAAATTGAATATTTATTTTGACGTTTCAGTCGTTGCCGCTCGTTATATCTGTTCAAGGAGGTACGCTTTTCTTCTGATGTATCATTTTGACGTGTCTGTCTTTTTCGTTCTACGCTTCCCGTTCGAACAGCGCTATCATTTGCCCAAAGAAAAAAAAAATAGAAACTTTCGGTCGAAAAATCGATCCTTTTCGAGCTCCAAATTACCACTGACTTTAGCGGCTCGTAACTATAGACTTAAAAGGCAAATTTTTAATATTTTTGCACATGAAGTAAGCGTCAAATAATTATGACTGTCGTGAGAAAAATTCATATAATTTGCGCATTTGATTGGCTTCAAGGCGAGTTTATCTCGTTTCTGTGTCGTAAAACTCCGCATTATTACTACTGAGAATATCAAAGAGAGTAAAACCTTCATATAAAAAAAATTTTATTTGGTAAACAAACTTCCCCTGCGGATTGAGAAGTTTTCATTTCTCGTCGTAATACTCTCCAAGATTGCAACCTCAAAACAATAAATTTACAAATTATTTGTGCTCATTATGTATGTTTCGCTCAATTGCGTTTTGCGTATTATGACCGTCCGCCATTTTACAACAACAACAAAATGTTGTAATAATTTTTATTAATAATTTTTTTTTTATTTCGTAAATTATTTAAAATAAAAGTAAGATACAAATAAATTTTGGCAGGATTTAAGAAACAATTTATTTGGAAATAAAATACATAATATGTTTCGAATTATGATCGAAATGTAATGGAGGATTTTTTTTTTTGCAAGCATCACATGAGTAACATCTAACATCAATCAAATTGATACAAAAACATTTCTGCTAAAACAATAATAAAAATGATGCACAATAACAAAAAAAATGGCGTAATATTGTATTTCACCTAAAAACCTAAAATCTATAAACTAATACTCCATACTCAATCATCAAAGAAGGCAAACTAAAATGTTACTGAAATGAATTTATTTGTGTCGCTTTGACATAAATATATTGAGCGAACGTTTATTTGGAGATGGTTGCTCAGTTTATACCAATTTAATAAAGAAAAAATCAACGATATTCGGCTAACTTCATTTCAAACTGCGGAGTAATACTCCGGAGTTTTACGACACAGAAACGAGATAAACTCGCCTTCACTAAATGCGTTCGGCACGCTACGATCGTTATATTTAATTTTCAATTTTGATTCAAACTGACTATGGCAGTCTATAACTTTGAAATTGAAAATCGTTTTTTTTTAAATTTTGTGACAATTTGCTTAGGGCTTTTGCGAAAAAGTCTCAAGCTATCTATAACTACGGTTGAAGTTACAACTGGGCCGCCGCAGCTGAATCAGTACAATTTCGTGATGGTACTTGTTCGATTTGAGACCGAAGATTATCGATTCCGAAACTTGTGAAACTGTTTAAATTAAGAAAAAAAAAATATTTAAATAGATTCAAACTCTCTTATTGGGACACCCTTTATTCCATTTGTTTCAGTTTAAGTACGTTTTAAATTTAGATTCGGTTTGACATCATTAGTCATCTCATTATTCATGAAATGTCGAGCAGTATATAAGCGGACGTTAAAAAGTTATTAGACGCATTTTCGAAATGAATTTTTTACTTTCGATAAATTTAATCATACTTTGCTTATTATTCGAAGTAAAAACAGGTGATTACTATATTCGTGATGGCAATACCTATTATACAAGTTATCCAGATAAGGTAATATACAAGTTATCCAGATAAGGTAATCATTATTATAAAACAGTATATAAAACGAACCGTAAATAATCTTTTGTTTTATATTTTAAAAATCTTGCAGGGCAATTGGTTCCATGCGTTACGATTTTGTTCTTACAACCAGATGTACTTGATTGATATACGATCAGATTATGAAAATGAGCGAATTTTATCTATTATTAAAGAAAATGAAGCCAAATATAATTTAAAAGCGAATGATAATAACTATTGGACAAGTGGCACCGATAATGGATATCAGAATCTATGGTACTGGTTTAAATCCGGCCAACCTATAATTTTTAAAGGTTATGCCTCGAATGAGCCAACCAATACACAAAATAATCAAAAGAATTGTATATATTACAAGGGAAGCGTAAGTCGAAAATGGTCAAACAATAAGTGTAAGGAGGAGCAATATTATATTTGCCGTAACGAAAGAGATGTTCCCATTAGGGCAGTAAAGGACAAAGTAGGTTGGGCAGATATGTTGCCTGCGACATAATCAAATTTTACGGTGATTTAATAAATAAGTGCTTGAAAAATGCAATATAAAAATATGTTTTACTTTATGTAATTCAAATGAGATTAAAATGTTTATCTGTCTCTGTACAATTTGAGGTTGCTGTGCGACCTAAATAATTTATTGATTTATATAACCATACTGTGTTTGTACTGTACAGTACCACCAGTTAATTTGACTAAAGTTTCTATTTTTGCATCAAACATTTAAAATTAATTAACTGTTATAGAATAAAATAAAAATTAGAATTGCCAGTTCTGATTCATATGATACGCTTATTAAATAAAGGTAATTAATTATAATACTTAAGGCGTAAAAAACGACCTATATATGTATAGCAATGTATGATAGAATTTCGATATATTTAATATTTCAACAGTAGTGTTGTGACGCGCAGCTTACATGAATTAATTAATCAGTTGTCTACTCGTGTAGACACTACGTGTAGTAGTACAATCGGCTGGGTTTTGAGCACTATTCACATATAGCCAATGTTTTCTTGGTAGACTCTTCCTTATTTCACTGGTTCGGTTGGCTACATACACTTTCCATCTCTTTCGTACATGAGCAATCGAGTCCAACACGCCCCTGGAATCGGCCCAGGCAAATATTTGGCTATCGGTTATATTGTAAATCTCCTTTACGTATTTCATCAATCTGGTCAAAATCAAAGCACAGTTTAGTGTCGATTAAAATGTTTGCCTTGTGGTTTCATCGGAGCTAAGTTTCAGATTAATTACAGTGATTTTTATTTAACTTTTTCTTAATTTTAATTACTTAGTTGTTAATTTTTTTTATTAATTTAATATCACTTTCTATATCCCAGATTTTTATTTTACTTCAATTCATCCCGAACGCGCAGCTGCATCCAAGATTTAGTTTTGTTGATTCAGTTGTTAGTTTTATTCGGTTTTTTTTATTTTTCTAAACTGTGATAATTCGGTAAAGGCACAATCGCACTGCTTCTATTCTTTTGAATGTTGATTTTAGTGTTTGTGTTGTGGTTTTGTTTATTAACACAGTCATTGCATTTAAATTTTTATATAGAGTGTCTTGCTGTCATTAAGTACATCTGGTCGAAATATTTTCATCTCGTAGACTCATTTGGTGACTTTAGTAGGCCACTTTTGGTTAATCCCATTTTCAAAATTCTGGCGCAAGTGCTTTCATTATATTAACTTGTAATGTTGA
Organism: Tipula helvola; assembly: GCA_963556165.1. Classification (NCBI taxonomy): domain Eukaryota; kingdom Metazoa; phylum Arthropoda; class Insecta; order Diptera; family Tipulidae; genus Tipula; species Tipula helvola. The sequence continues at coordinate 289,206,779 of OY744481.1, forward strand.
TTCACTTGTTAGTTCTCCAGATTTGTGTTTAATTTCCTTTCCCTCCCCAAGGCAGGGACCAACTCATATTAACGAAAAAATTTACCGGAATTGCTGTGGACGGAGCCTTACCAAATTTACATTTTATTTCTATCATATATTTGATAATTGTTGTATATTCGTTTTTTTTTCTTTAATTTTTAGTTATAAATATCGTACTTTAATTTAATTAGATCTGCATTTTTTTTGTGGTTGCGAATTTCTAGATTAATTATAAACAATCATGTCAATAAATAGTAATATTAAAATATTATTAATGAATTTAAAAATTAATTAGTTAACCAATTTGAAATTTTTTTTCTTCTCTTCAAGCATTTAAAATATAATTTACGAAATTTTATAAATAATTTAGTTTTATACAAAGTCAATAAGTAATCATGGCAACTTTTAAAATGCGCACTCAGGATTTATTTAAAGATGAATTATCCATTGAATTTGAAATCCGTCATCTTGAAGGTGAATTAGAGTCGCAAAAGGAAAAACTAGAGGAAGCTTTAACAAAAGAAGAAGCTTTATTAACGGATAAACCAAATCAGCCTCATAAGCTAGCTTTGATCCATCCCCACAATGAAGTAACTACCTGTACTTTTAAGCTGCAACATTTAGAAATTAAGCTGTTAAATTGTATCCAAAATCCAAATATTATCCCGGAGGAATATTTCGCTTTACTTTCTAAATTATACCATTTAAAAGCATGAGGTGAACGAATTTCCACCCTTGACACAATCAAAATTCCAGCCCGCAAACTAGTACAAAGCTTTGATGTCCTGTTAGGAGTATGTCGACGATTTACGGCTTTGCTTGATCTTAATACCACACAAATCGACCAAGAAGACCTATTGGAATTAATGTTAGAGGCACCACAACCTGCACAGTTGGAGGAATCAAGATTAGAATCTGAAAATACTGAGTTTTCTATAAAAACTAATACTAATCCGCTTAATAATCAGATTAACCCAAATTTGCAAATTCTAAATGAAAATACTACGAGCCAGTCTAGTAATGAAGTGGGACAATCTATAGGCATAAACGATGTTAGGCAGCAGGTACCACCACCTAGAACACAGCCACCGGTTTTACACCATTCGTCACCGTCTCATCCAAATATCCCTACTTTTCACAATTTTTAAATCAACCGTCATTATTCCCTTTTTCTTACAGCTACCCATATTTATCGGTAAACCCGTTCTCTATTTCTCAACCATCATAATGTCTTTCCAAATCAACCGCCGGTAGCTCCACCCATAATTAACCCTCCTATTGGTCTGCCAAATATGGGTATTGTATTCAAAATAAACAACCACCTATTGATGCTCCGTTACCCCAAAATCTTGGTACACAAACTCAGGTGAATGAACTTACAATACCGACCACAACAGCCGATGTGAGGCCACCGAACCTTGACTCACTTCCTTCTCGGAATCTTTCAGAGTATTCATCACTTAAAACCCCTGTACATAAATGGGTTATCTTGTTCGACGGATCTGCATCCGGGCTAGCTGTAGAAAGATTTCTCTATCGTGCTGAGTATATGGCTAAGACCAATCATATAGCATTAACACATTGGCTAGCGCTCGAAAAATAGCCGAATTGTGACTGGAACCAATTTAAAATGGCTTTCACACATCGCTTCCAAGATCGACGCACTGATGTCGATATTGTACGGCTTATTGATGCTCGGAAACAACATCCAAGAGAATCATTCACAGAATTTTATTATGATATATTAAATGTATCTATTTCTTTAAAAGTCCCATTTTCAGATCTTCAAATTTTGAATTTTCTCAAGAGAAATATGCGAGCTGGGTTACCGGTCCACTTGGCAGGTAGACAAATAGCATCTGTTGCAGACTTGGTCAGCATCTGTGTAGCTACGGAAGATGTTTGGCGATGTGTCGTACTGGTTCTCGAATAGGTAGTACAAAGGCTTTCTCATGTTGGGCGAATAAATGAAATGGGAGTTCGTGATAATACGGATTTTAGTGGGTATGCACAGGCTACAACACCATCCCTAATTGTTGAGCCTTCCACTTCAAAGGTTCATCAACCATCTTTATCTTCACAGGCATCAGAGTTACCACTCGTAAATTCATTTAATGTAGAAGCGTTGCATTCAACTCTACCTAATACTACAAAGATATCTCAACATCAATTACCACCTCCAGTTTCTACCATTTGTTGGAACTGTCGACGAGTGGGACACCCTTATATGGATTGTGACTTTGTGCGTAGTCACATACATATTTTGTTATAGTTGTGGGACACGAAATGTATTAAAACCGCATTATCTTTTTTGTAACGGAAAATTGCCGCCTTTAAACCGACCAAGGAGACGTCAACTGGCGGGTCGTTCTCCAAACTCAACTACTCATCCACCAAAATAAAGGCTGCAATAAAAACGCCTTTAAAAATTGGAAAATGTAAATGCCGGATTTGTCGCTCCCTTACTTATTTTAAATCACGACACCAAATGAATCGAAAAATTTCTCAAACTATAAATTTTGCAGTTCCAATGATGGTACAGAAGTTAAGGGTTTGCTTAATAGCAAAAAGCTTAATGATTGCGTTGGATGTCATAGAAGAAAGCCAAACGGATGGAGCTCCCCAATGGCGATCGTGCCAAGGAAGGACGGTGGGGTTCGACTTTGTCTTGACGCCCGATGGTTGAATCAGGTAACTAAAAAGGATGCATTCCCATTGCCACTGATTGACGGTTTGCTTAGTAGGTTGGATCGTACCCGTTTTATTTCTAGTCTGGATCTAAAGGATGGCTTCTGGCAAATACCTGTGGATCCAGCCTCAAAAGAAAAGACAGCATTTACCATCCCGGGGCGACCATTATATCAATGTAAGATTATGCCCTTCGGTTTTGTAATGCGCCTCAGACCTTGTGTAGATTGATGTCCAGCGTGATTCCTCATCAACTACATGATCGGGTATTCGTTTATCTGGATGACTTACTTGTAACTACTGCTGACTTTGATGAGCATTTATCGTTGCTTCAGGATGAAGCTGGGCTGACGATAAATGTGCAGAGAAGCAAATTTCTTCTGAAAGAGATCGAATACCTGGGTTATGTAGTTGGTGAGCGAGGATTGGAACCTAATCCGAGCAAGGTCGAGGCCATTCTCAAATTGAAAAACATTCGAGAAATGAGGAGATTTCTTGGCGTCTCGGGATGGTATCGCCGATTCATTAGCGGGTATTCTACTTTGTCAGCTCCTCTCTCTTCTCTCCTGAAAAAAAAAATCGCAAGTTTGTGTGGTCCAATGAGGCTGAATTAGCTTTTAACACTTTGAAAAATGCTCTAGCCACAGCACCTGTGCTGGTGACTCCTAATTTCAAAGAACACTTTTTCATCAGGGGTTCGATTTTGATATCGAATTTAGGAAAGGATCCCTAAATGCAGTTCCTGATGCATTATCTAGGATTAAAATTGAATCTCTGAATGTTATTCGGCTACCTCCTTTAGATTCCCCATTACATGTAGACACCTCTTCTCCGGTTTTTCGTGACCTCGATTATGAACAATTGACTCTTTCTTTGCAACATTCTAACAAAAAAATAAACCTTCTTACGGTGAAAAATTTAATTTATATAAATTTGTCATCAAGTCAAGCTGTGCTACCAGATATTCCTCTTTACAAACTCCTTTTTCCTGAGTCTCTTCGATTAAGCTTACTGACTTCAGCTCATTGTCCTCCCACTGCTGCTCATCTGGGTATCACCAAAACCATCGAGCTCATTCGACGGTATTATTACTGGCCCACTATCACATTAGATATAACTCATTTTATAAATTCTTGTGAAATCTGTAAAACCATTAAGCCTACTAATCAGATATGCAAACCACCACTTGGATCTCTTCCTATGACATTTCGGCCATTCCAGAGAGTTTCTTTGGATTTTTTGGGACCGTATTCAGCTATCCACGTACAAAAGATGGTAATACTAGAATATTGATTGCTCTTGACCATTTCTCTAAATTTATCATCACTAAACCAGTTCGACAGGCAACTACTATTGAAGTGTGCAAATTTTTGGAATCTCAACTATTTTTAATGCTCGGAGTACCGCAGGTTATTCTTACTGACAACGGCAAGCAACTGCGAACGTCCGAATTTCTATCACGTGATGCGTTTATAGTGCCATTTATCATTATCATTCCATTAATATTTAGGTAATAAGTTCACGTATAGCCTTTTTAAGATAAGTTGCGACATAAATGAACAAATTTTCAAATGCGTCAAATTTCGGTTGGTCATTTCCTCGGTCCTTTCTATTTTGACTTGTAGTTCATCAATGCTTACTTCATCTTTCTTTAAATCTGTGTTAAATGTCTTTAACCGAATAAAACCCCGTTTCTAATTTAGTCGCTGTTGTTGTAGACTTTCTACAGTAGCCATTATCACTATCACGTAAACTATTCATTTATTTGATTATACCCACACAAATGTTCGTGGCAAGTACGAATTAACTTGGATAAACTAGCCGGTGGAGACGCTCGCACGTACGTATTCCGATAAATCAAATAAATTTTAATGATTGCACATTTCGTTATTATGTGACTGGATTGCTAATTCGATTATTCAAATTCACGTTTTCACAACTGGTTACACTTTCAAGTTAGGTTTTAGCAACTTAACTTTACTGCTAATTCGACGGTTTCAATACACAAATAACACGTTTTCAAAGTTTGGTAAAACTTGGGTTAAGATTTCAGAACTTAAAATTCACGAACTTCGCAGCTTGAACTTTTAGGTTAAGTTTCAGCAACTTGATGGTTAATTCGATGGCTTCAATGTACAGTACGACTTCACACTATGATAAAATTTTCAATTAGGTTGTATAAATTTCGAATCCATCAATAACACGTTTTCGCAGCTAGTTATACTTTCAGGTAAGGTTTTCGAAGTATATATTGGAAATGCGTTGCAATATAACATAAAAATAAATTACATAAAGTTGCAACATAAAAATTAAATAAAAAGGGCTGAAACCTCACGAGGTGATCAGAACTTCGGTCTTTGGTATATTCAATGCAGATAGGATTCACCTGTCGTCGCCCTAGAATTATCCTTGTCTATATCCAATTTTTTATCAAATTGTGTTAGTAATGTAGTTAAAGTAAATCGACTACGAGGAACCCAATTTTCCAATCAAAATTTGGCTATCTCCTACCGTTTCCGATTTATTTTACTAAAAAATTGTCTATGTCCGAAAATTATTACTCTCGTTTTAAACATATTTGCCTATATCCCTCCATTTTTAATATTTTGTCTATCTACATTAGAAATCTGTGTAAAAAGTTTCATTTCAATAATTCTTGATATGGGTTTGTCGAAGTCCATATTAACGTATACTGTTTTGTCTAAGTCCTTAAATTTATTCAAAGTGTTTTGTTTATGTCCTACTTAAACAAAGTATAACAAATATTGGTACTTATATTATATCGATCTCTTTCACAAATGCAACGGCAAAATTTATTTTATGTGATTAAAAAACGAGGTGAATACTATAATGGATAATTTGTTATTTTTTGTTTTTTTTTGCTGTTCGATCTCGAAAACTTAACGGTTTTTTAATAGTATGTCAAAATTTTTTGTTACGCAGGTTAGATCTATAATTGTTACAATGTGGGGCCGTGTGTGTGTGACACGACTCGCTTCTATACCGCACCAAATTATCGTCTCACTAGATAATACACGCGGTCGTAAACTTAATACACGGGATGAGAAAAAAAACCAAAAATGGCGTTGACGTAAAATGGTGAATGTTAAAAGCAATAAAACTCTAACTTTTAGAACAATCAATAATTCACTTAAGTTTATTTTTAAATAAGCACTTTGTTTTTATTAAATTAATTAACAGATTTAATTTATAAAAAATACTATTCACCATTTGCAATTTATTTATTATTTTAAGATTTAATTTATTAATGGAACAAAATAATATGTCACGCCAAGTGTGTCTTATCGAGACGATGGAAAAACATTGTGTCTCCTGTATAATTTTTTTTCGGTTGTTTCGAGTTGCTGTTGTTGTCTCTCTCTATCAATTATTTTCTTGGTGTTGGGCATATATACTGCCAAAAATTGGTGTTGGCATACGAGAAGAATCGTATACCAAAATCGTCGTTGTTGTGACGAAAACGAGATGGAGCAAACAGAGTAATAGCAAACCAAAAGTTTTCTTTGAAACTGCTAGCGAAAACGAGATGGAACAAATATCACAAAATATAATTTTAGAGTTCCGTATCATTTACGCTAGGTGGAAATGAAAATAGTTACGCTAAGAAGAATCTTGTGCGTAAACTCAAATGTGTATGTGGTGGCGAATGAATTGCAATTTATATAAACCAAATAATTAATTTATATGATTGCAATGTGTGAGTCACTACAGGACTCCCCCGCAAGTGAGTCCCCTCCCTATGGAAAAGTTTATTAGGTTGCGAAACGAACATGTTTATGTGAGCACTGAACTGATTTTGTATCAGTGGAACACAGTATGCCGTAAGCCGGTTTGAGCCGATCAATTGAAATGGTTTGATTTTTTCCATTAATTGAGACGGTGAATTGTTTCCGAAGGCGTCGAATGACTTTAAAACGGGCCTTCATAGGGAGTGGATAAGCCTGTGCGAACCTTATCTGTTCTTACGAACACAAAATCACAGTCGCCAAGTGCCTTTGGAACAAAAATGTCGTCTTGTCTGGCCTGGCGAGTTGATCTCGGGATAAGATTTTGCATAGTGTCACGAAGTTGGTCGATAACTGTGTCGCTGGTTGGTAGAGGTAAGAGAGGATTTTCGACGAAGAACTCACCTGGTAGCTTGATGGTTTGTCCATAAACCATTTCAGCTGGTGAGCACTTCAGATCTTCTTTTACTGTTGCTCGGATTCCCAGTAATACGATGGGTATTTCCGAACTCCAGTTGATCGTGTTTCCTCTGGCCATTAACGCAGCTTTAAGTTGCCGGTGGAAGCGTTCGACCATGCCGTTGGCTTGAGGATGGTAAGCCGTTGTACGAATACGATGTGAGCCCAGGAGTTTTGTTAACTCGCTGAAAAGCTTGGACTCAAACTGCGTTCCTTGATCAGTAGTGATATTAAGGGGCACGCCGAATCGTGAAACGTAATTGTTGACAAAAGTCAAGGCAATGGTTGCAGCTGACATGTTAGTGATGCAGTAGGCTTCGGGCCATCGAGTGAAACGATCGACACAAGTGAGTAAATATGAATATCCATTAGAAGGAGGAAGAGGTCCTACAATGTCTATATGGATATGTTCAAAACGACCAGATGGTATTTGGAATTGTCCATGGATAGATTTTGTATGCCGTTGAACTTTGGCACGTTGGCAGGATAAACAAGACTGAGCCCATTGGCTTACGTCTTTGTTCATACTAGGCCAAAAATATCGAGCAGTAATCAATTTACGAGTAGCACGAACACCAGGATGCGAAATGTTATGTAAAGTATCGAAGATAGTTCGACGCAGTGATTCTACGATAAATGGGCGGTTGTACCCAGTAGATGTTTCGCAGATGATTTCGAGGCCAGGCAATTGAAAAAGCGCCAGTTTCATTGATGAACCAGAGTGACATTCGGAACCAGAAAATAAATTCTGAAGTTCTAGGTCACCTTTTTGTAAAATCGCAATTTTGTTTAAGTTGAATTGTGTCTCGACTGCGGCCGTTTCATTGTCTGTGGTGCGAGAGAGTGTATCTGCAACCACGTTGTCATGTCCGTGAACATGCTGAATGTCCGTGGTAAATTGACTAATATAATCCAAGTGGCGAGCTTGCCTCGGATTACGTTCAGTTTTAGACTGAATTGCTCTAGTCAGAGGTTTGTGATCGGTAAAAATCGTAAATTCCCGACCTTCGACAAAATATCTGAAGTGTTTCACTGCCAGATAAATCGCGAGTAATTCCCGATCGAATGCGGAATATTTCTTTTCAGCATCCGATAATTTTCTTGAGAAAAATCCCAATGGCTCCCAACACTCATTGTTATACTGTTGCAGTACTGCCCCAACGGCAGTGTTAGATACGTCAGTAGTTAAACTAAGCTTTGAATCGCTCAGTGGATGTGCAAGCAGTGTTGTTTTCGCAAGTTCAGCCTTAAGTGACGTAAATGCATGTTGACATTCGTCAGTCCAAGAGAAATTCTTTGGAGTTTTGGGTTTACGTAGAAGTACGACCAGATGGCTGTGAACCGGTGCAAGTATTTCAGCAAGCTTTGGTATAAATCGGTGATAATAATTTACCATACCGATGAATCGCTGGATATGCTTGATTGAGCTTGGAGCTGGAAATTCCCTAATGGCATTAATTCGTTCTTCAGACGGCAGAATACCATTAGGAGTTATTTTGTGGCTAAGGAAATCAAGAGTTGATACGCCAAAGACGCATTTGGAACTATTGATATGAACATCAAACTCAGATAACCTTTGGAAAAGTTGTTCCAGGTGGAGTTTGTGCTGTTCCTGAGATTGCGATGCCACAAGAATATCGTCAATGTAGACGAAAACAAAGTCTAAGTTACGAACGACTTCGTTCATAAAACGCTGAAATGTTTGAGCGGCATTACGTAATCCAAACGGCATTCGAGTAAATTCGAACAGGCCAAAAGGAGTTGTAATTGCAGTTTTAAAAACATCATCAGGTGAAACGGGAATCAAATGATAAGCTCTGACTAAATCAATCTTGGAGAAAATTTTGCATCCATGCAAATGCATGGAGAAATTTTGAATGTGAGGTATCGGGTAGCGATCCGGTGTTGTTACCGTGTTTAAACGCCGATAATCCCCACATGGTCTCCAATCATGATCTTTTTTCTTAACCATGTGCAATGGACAAGAGACAGGAGATGCAGATGGCCTGCAAATCCCTAATTCCACCATATGTTGAAATTCCGTGAAAGCGGCTTTATGGCGGACTTGATCTAGTCTTCTTGGTCGTGATACAGGGAGATGTCCTTCTGTGACAATGTGATGGACCACATTGTGTCGGACTGGCAACTTATAGTTTGGTTCTGCTGTAAGTTGAGGAAACTTTTTAAGCAGAGTACCATAGCCGTTGGTGATGGAATAATGGATCGGAGTCGGTGTGTCGACATGACCCATTGTGGCATTGATTGACAGCTTTGTCGCTGAATCAACCAGCCGTTTATTCCGAAGATCAACCAAAAGTCCAAATTTAACCAAGAAATCGGCACCAATGAAAGCATGCGTGAATGTTCGTTTTAGTCCTAAATCCAACTGAAGCAACTTTGTGCCGTAAGTATGGATGTTAGTGCCATTGGCGGCCGAGAGAACTAGATTTGAATTTCGTTTGAGTATATTAAATTCATTTTTGAAATTGAAAGCTGGAATAACCGAAAGGTCAGCGCCAGTGTCGACTAAAAAGTTATAACGATTTATTCGGTCGAATGCGAATAAACGAGAAGTATTTGGGTTATTATTTATAGGGATCCCGCCCCCGTGTCCTGGTAGTTTTTTGAGCTACCCCCGTTGTCATCAATTTTATTGATGTGTTGCGACGTCGATGGTCTCGACGTTTTAAAATCGCAAGGTGGCACACATTTTTTCGCGGCTGGACCAAATTTTGTATGGTACCAGCATCTGCCGTGTCTTCGCGAGTAATTGGCGGAGCTGCGGGATCTAGACCGTGAGCGAGACGATGCGCTGGGTCCCCTTGATTTGTCTCTAAGCAAGCCATTTAATTTGGCTTCAAGCCGAGCAAGTCGATTTTCAAACGAGCCAGTATTTTGGCTAGTTGATTGGTTGTGATCACCGCGCACAGTGGGACGGGATTGCCTTTGAACTATTTGAGCAATATTAGAATTTTGTTGTTGGCCGATATTAATCGCTTCGTACATGCGATCAGCGGTTTTTGATAGTGCGTCGATGGAAATTGAATCTGGTTGCGCAACCAGAGCTATCTTAATGATCTCCGGCATACGTCTGATCCAGAGAGATTTAATCGTTTGCTCGTTGAAATGTTTTCCTGCAAGCGTACGAATGTGACGCAGCGCGTCAGACGGCCTACGGTCACCAATCTCTTGGCCCGTGATGAGAGCTTCAAGCTGCCTTTCAGATGACGGCGCTAATCGGTCCAACAAAGTTTTCTTTAAAGTGGAGTACTGTTCTGTTTGTGGGGGATTTGACAAAAAATCTGAGATACAGTCACAAGTCTCTGGTGCTAGAGACGACAAAGTATGTAAATATTTTGCTTTCTCAGATTTAACGCCCTGAAGGTCAAACTGAATTTCAGCCAGCAAAAACCAATTGTGTGCCTTTCGCGGCCAAAATGGTTGTAATTTTACTGTATTGTTCGCGGCTGATACCTCCAAGGGTCCTTGTTCCCCTAGATCCATCTCTTGGGGTTGTGGTGTATTGATCTCAGTTTTCTTATCTGTGCCGTTGACCATTTTGAAATTCAAAAAGTAATTGTTTTAAAAATAAAACTAATGAGTTGTGTGAATTGTGCAACGTAACCAAACACCCAACAGATTTGAGAATAGAGTTGAAATCCAACGAGTATTAAAAAAAAAAAAAAATTTTAAATAAAAAAAAACCAAATATAATAATTCACTATCCCAATTAATTAGAATGAGAGAAAAAAAAAAAAATAATTGAATTAACTTAATGAACCAAATACGAAAGAAAATAAGGGATGGATACCTTGTCTGAAAAAAAAATAATTATGGCACGTGATGGCCGACGATATACCCCCGAATTACGAGACGAGTGTATCACTGCGTATTGGGGGGGGCTCGTTGAAATTTGATTAAAATATTTGAAAATAACAAAAAAAATATATCTATATCCGTCAAAAGAGTAGTAAATAATTATTGAATAATCATGATAAAAACTTAGCTACCGATATTTTCTTTTTATGTATGAGAAAAGTTCAACATAACAACAACGAAACAACCTTGCGAAAAAAATGTTTTTAAAATAATGACGAAATTAACCCGTTCAAATGGTGAATAATTTACATTTAAGAAAGATTAATTAAAAAAAATCAGTCGTTAAGAAAAATTATGAATCTAAGTGTGACGTTAAGTAATTGTGTAACAAAAAAATAATTGTATCGTTTGTACTTATATGTTTGAAAAATCAAAAGTAACGAAAAGAAACACTTAGCTTATAATTCCGCTGTTGATGCTGCTGCTGTTGCCGTTGGTTTGGTGGTGTCTTCTTTTGAGTCGTCTCTGAATGTTGCTGATTAAATTCGAATTCCGTTGATTTTTTTTTTTCGAATTGTTATAATTGTGGAGTTGAATTTTAATGATATACTTCGTTTTCCATAATAGAATAATATCTGGTATTTCAGCTTCGTTTTCCACTTTTTGTTTCTGTGTAGTCTCTGATTATTGACTCGTCCGCGAATGGGTATAACCCTGTGTTTACTGTGTCACCCTGTATGCAATGTACTGTGTGCAATGTACCGATGTGATGAACGCCAATTTCAGTTGTAACTCGCCGACCGAAAATTGAATGATACACACAAAATGGAAAATGAATTAGTACGTGGAAAATTTTATTTGTAATCAAAAATGATTCGTCGTAGTTTTAAGAAATAGATACGTACCAACTTACCTGACACGTATTTGTGTCAGGTATCCACAATTATACCGCTTTCCGATCAATTCCTGCTCCCTGTGTAATGTTGTTACGCCAATGTTGACGTTTCTCGTGTAAGCACGCGTTCTCGAAGAAATTGTATAATCTTCAAACTATTTAATTGTCCCGTAAAAACGGGTGTCGAGGGTCACCAATATAATTGTTACAATGTGGGGCCGTGTGTGTGTGACACGACTCGCTTCTATACCGCACCAAATTATCGTCTCACTAGATAATACACGCGGTCGTAAACTTAATACACGGGATGAGAAAAAAACCAAAAATGGCGTTGACGTAAAATGGTGAATGTTAAAAGCAATAAAACTCTAACTTTTAGAACAATCAATAATTCACTTAAGTTTATTTTTAAATAAGCACTTTGTTTTTATTAAATTAATTAACAGATTTAATTTATAAAAATACTATTCACCATTTGCAATTTATTTATTATTTTAAGATTTAATTTATTAATGGAACAAAATAATATGTCACGCCAAGTGTGTCTTATCGAGACGATGGAAAAACATTGTGTCTCTGTATAATTTTTTTTCGGTTGTTTCGAGTTGCTGTTGTTGTCTCTCTCTATCAATTATTTTCTTGGTGTTGGCATATATACTGCCAAAAATTGGTGTTGGCATACGAGAAGAATCGTATACCAAATCGTCGTTGTTGTGACGAAAACGAGATGGAGCAAACAGAGTAATAGCAAACCAAAAGTTTTCTTTGAAACTGCTAGCGAAAACGAGATGGAACAAATATCACAAAATATAATTTTAGAGTTCCGTATCATTTACGCTAGGTGGAAATGAAAATAGTTACGCTAAGAAGAATCTTGTGCGTAAACCCAAATGTGTATGTGGTGGCGAATGAATTGCAATTTATATAAACCAAATAATTAATTTATATGATTGCAATGTGTGAGTCACTACAGATCATTATCAGCAGTTGATTTTAATTAAATAATATTACCTAATTAAATTGAATAAAATATGGAAATAAACAGGTAGGTAATTAGAATTATACTTCTAAAAATACGCTAATGAATGTTTGATAATATTATAGATTTAAAAATTCAAGTGATTTCCTTATAGTGAACAGCCCGATGCTGCTGAGATAATAGCCGAAATAATCGATTTGCAAGAAAATGCCAAAATTTCAATGCAGGAAGCTATTTGCACAGAAGTACTAAACAAGCAAAAGATTTGCAGGAAACAAAATCGCAATTCTAGTCAATGGAAACAAAACGTTCGCAAAAGGAAGCGGCAGAGTGGAATGGCATATACGAATTCTATTGGCGTTCCCACAAAATCCAGAAATGTCAAAATTACTGGATGTAGAAACCCATCGGGTTGTGTTTTTAAATGTATGACTCGCATGCCATACGACTCTCGCGTTCAAATGAATAGTAATTTTTGGCATTTAAATGATGATAAAAAGAATCATTATTCATTACTATTCGAAATATGTAATGAAATCTTTGAAGTCAAGAACCAGAACTATAGCACAGAACAGCAGACGAAATTTCAGTTTCTCATATTTTTTCCCTTCAAAAAATGATCGAATTCAAGTATGCCAGGAATTCTTCATGAATACATATAAAAATATAAATAAAGGGCGTGTGTATTATTTTTTCAAACATAACAAGAACCCTGCTGTGTCTAAGACACCTGTTAAAGGAAAATTCACAAAGAAACAAATTTCGAATGACAATATTAATTTAGTTCGCTCACACATCAATGAATTTCCAATAGTTGAGACCCATTATGTTCGTAGTTCATCCAGTAGAAAATATCTAGATGCGTCTCTAAATATAACAATTTATGCGACAAATGCGAAATAATAAAAATGTTGACATGTCCAACTCAAGAGCAAGTGAATGAATATAATCTACACATTTTAAAAAATAATCAAGCAAAGCTTGAGCGAGAAGCAGACATTATTGTATCGAAACAAAATAAATTAAAATTATTCAGCTTTGATATGCAGAACGTTTTCCAGTTACCGAAGGCCAACAATTCAAATTTTTTTTATAAACGAAAGTTTTGCGCATACAATTTAACCGATAAAGTCCATGGAGATGCGGAAGTGTTTAATACAATTTGGTACGTAGTTTCTGGTAGATTAATATTTATATATTTAAATTTAATTCCTAAAATTTTAAGGTATGAGTCGATTTGTGGGCGGGAGGGAACACACATCGCTAATGCGTTAATAAGGATGCTAGATCGTTATGTGTATAATCACCCAGATGTAGAAACAATTATTTGCTGGTCGGATAGCTGTGTGCCTCAGAACAGAAATTGTATTATAACGTTTGCCCTACAACAGTTCCTTAATTCATGTTCATCACCGAATCTAAAATATATCGAACAAAAACTTTCAGAAGCCGGACATAGTAATATCCAAGATATTGATGCAGCTCATAGTGTAATTGAGCGATCATTTAAACATAAATTCATTTACTCACCTGTTGGACTAGTGAAAGAGTTCATTGAAATACCAGTAGGTAAACAAAAATTTACTTCAATTCAAATGAGACGATCGGATTATAAAGATTTTCACAATGCTGCCTACAAAATGAATTATAATCAAATTCATTTTACCAAAGTAAAACATTTGATTTATGAAAAGGAGTCATTTAATATTAAATATAGAAATGGATGTACAAATTGATATGTACGGATTTAAACGATTCGAAGGACCACACTGTACAAATTGGGATGCACTAGTGAAAATAGGTTTAATCACAACACAAATAATACAATTGAACTCGGTTTAGGTTACAATTTATTTACTAGGTTAAAGCTTAAAGAGATACAATTGTATTTTTGTTGTGGTTGTTTCCAATACGCAAGATGAACAGGTAATGACAGAATAAAAATACTTTACATAAAAAGGGGGAGAATAAATGATGAGTTGAACACGACACTGAACGTAAATTCCATTGACCATTCAATTCATCATATACATTTGGTAACACTAAATATTATTAACTCACTTCACTCTGACAATCTGACAGTTCATGTCAAAATAAAGCGATGTCGTTTTGTAAACAAATGGGAAAATTAAGTTAAGTATATGTTTTCTTATAATTACATTACAAAATTATTAATTAATATTTAATTTTAGATTGGGCTAAATGGATTATCTACTGAAACGGATGTAATTAAAATTAGGTAAGTAAATTATATAATTTTAAGGTAACTTAAGGGAATTACATAATGTTGTGTTTTTATGTTTTATTTCAGGTGGAATATTGACTGCTGGACTGAATGGAGTAGGTATTGTTTTATTCTAGGGATGTTTGTTTCAGGGAGAGATTTTTAAGGTAAGTTATACTTTTGGATTGGGTCAACGGGATATGATCCGATTAGTTTGAACAATGGATATGATCAAGATTTTTTGACTGTAAGAATCACTCAGAAAAAAACGAATAGTGGTGGCTTGCCTGTACTAGCTCCACTAACAACCGTTGGAAATCTTGTTACGTGATGAGAAACAAGGAAGGTGTTCACTTGTTGTGGGAGCAGCACAACCAACAATCCAGTTTGGGGGACCAGAGATATTGAACTCGAACCCGAAACACCAACTCACTTCAGTAGCCAAGTTGCCCAGGCTACTCCTAAAAATGAGTTGGGATCAGGAACGAGTCCTCACCCGGTCATCGCTGAACCCCAATCCAATCGTCCACTACGTGCCGCACGTTGCCGTGGAAGACACCCTTGTAGTGGATGATGGCCGAACTGGACTGTCAGCTGTGTATCCCATTCCCATCACGCAGACAGAAAATTGTCCACGGAGTCCTCCACCTGCAGCTTAAAGTCTGACCAAACTCAGTCCAGAGGGGTAGGTGGTATGGTGGAGGCCCATCCGCAGATTACATCGCTGCTAACATTGATTTGCACAACGCTGCACCCATACTTACGTTGAGGACATGATCAACACGCACATACTCCCACGATGACTCTCACAAGTGATGTTTAAATTAATAATTCATCATGATTAAGCACGTTATAAATCAGATTTTATTTAATTAAAGGTTTGGTTTTATTTTAACAAATATAGAACGCGTAATCAGACAATATAAATATCTTTCCGAGGTACTCGCTGTGATACCGGTCGTTATCGATCCACTATGGTGGACACGTAGTCCCGATGATACCGATGATCCAATCAGGAACAGAGCTGCACTCCTGCGGACCACTGTAAAGATTAAGATCAATTTTAGTTAGTGCCCCTACAGGTGGTCACTCCAACCATATTCTGTGCACGCAACCAAAACAATAACGCCATCTGCACAAAGTATGCTTACAGTACGGAAAAATAAATAGAAAAAAAAAACCTTCACCAGCTGGTGTTAGTGAGCTTTATTTACGTTCGTTTGAGATATATTTGTGACAGGTGAAAAAAAAAATATGTGTTTATTTATTTAATTTTAGCAATTATGGGACGCAAAAATGAGTAACCGAATGGATCAACAACTTAAGTCACATAAGTAGAAATAGAATAAAATAGCTAACGAACGAAATTCCTGGTGAAATGTTGTGTGTTTGTTTTTCAGGTTATTACAGCTGGATGTCATCAAATGAGTGTATGGTGTATGCATACCCAGCAGATTTTGGAATTTTGGAGCCTGTACGTATTTATCCGAGTACATACATGGATAAGTGGTGTCGTACCACACAAAAAAAACAGATTGAGGTAAGAAATATACCAATTTTATTTTGATTAAAGAAGTTTTTTTTCTCTGTGTTTCATTGACAGATTATACAGTCGCCGAAATTAATATACGGTGCGTGAAGCACAAACAACAAAAAATTGTAGACAAAAAATAAAAATAAAAATAATATTTGAAAAAGGAAAAAAAAATGTGTCTAATTTATTTATCCGGGACGATGCATCGCCCCGTAACAATCTTTCACAGAAAAAAATAAAGGACTTATCAGATATGTTGATTATATGCCATCCATAGACCAAGCCTTTTATAATATGTAATGTATTTAAGAATTGTAAGCAAAATATCCTGCCTGAACCTGTAATTCATGTAGAACCTGTTGTTCGGTCAACAGGCCACAGAGACGCGATACTAAAAATAAGCAATGAAGTTCTGATTAAATCATTTATTTTTAACTATTATATTTACATTTTTTAGAGGGAAATTTAAAGATAAAGTTAAAAACCAAACAGAAGATATCATATTTAAAATTTTATTTTTTATCAATAATGTTATCACATATACATACATATTTACTTCATATTTATGTATTTTTAAAATAAAAAAGGAAGCAAAAAAAAAAAGTGTTTCGTTGATTTTAATTTGCCGTATACATCTGAATATTTCTGACTGTATGTTGTATAATTAATAAATGAGTTATACGGTTTTGCTTTATATATTTATGTTTGGATTAAATAATTAAAATTTAGGTGGCTCAATTGATAAATTTAAGAATTTCACGGTCATAGACAATTTTTTAAGGATATAGACAAATATGTCAATAAAAACTAATTTAATTTGAAACTTTATACTTTGTTAAAGTGTTTTAGACCTAGAGTTTTATATACACATCAAATTTTGCTACAATAGCTACTCGCGAACCATACTAGTTCTCAGTTTGAACGTTTCTTGCAGTTTTCTCCAATAGAGCTAAAATGGACATAGACAAGAATAATTCTAGAACGACGCTGTGTCATAAAGTTGGTGTGACAATTTTGACAGTATTGATTTCTATTTTAACCAACATATACTTATACAACAACAGCTAAACAGCTCAAAAGCTTCAGTAACATGAGTACAGGCATCCAATTTAACACGAAAAATCGTATTCTAGAACTTTATACCGAAAGCAGTATTCAAAATTATACTGATATTTCTAGCCGTATAACTGACCATATTCCATAACTTTATCCAAAAATCATTTTTGGATCCCATTTACATAGCGCAATGTCAAATTTCATCATTATCGATTGAGAAATGAGCAAGTTCCATCATACTTGGCCATATTGCAGAACTTCATCCAAGACAATTCTAGAATCCCATTCTCAACGTACATGTGATGAGAAATAATCATATTTCATCATACTTGGCCATATTCCAGAACTTCATTCAAAAATCATTTTAGAATCTCATTTCCAATACACATGTCGAATTTCATCATAATCGGTTGAGAAATGGGCAAGTTCCTTCATATAAACAATTTGTTATATACTCACTACATGCTAATGCAACCCCAACTCAACTTCAACTCAACCCGTAAATTGACCCCTAACTTAACCTTCAAATCAATTCCAAATATGCCCAATTCAATAATCAAACCAGCATTATATCGTCCCTCTAGTAATGAAACAGCGTATAAGAAAAATAGCACTTTTAAAATAATTCGCATTTAAATGTTTATTGAAAAAATTTTTTAAAATAAAATCTTTTATTTTATAGAAAATTTAATTTTCTGTGATATAAACGATTTTATTTTAAAAAGTTTTTTCGATAAACATTTAAATGCGAATTATTTTAAAAGTGCTATTTTTCTTATACGCTGTTTCATTACTAATGGGACGATATCAAAAAATCGTAAATATTTATAAAAGCAGGTATTTTGGGTCAATTCGTATGGTACCCCACCCCCTTGACGTACAGTCTCCAAAAGCTTTTCAATTCTCCGTCTTGACCATAGAAACAGATCGGCGAAAAAAAATTCAGAATCGGACAAGCCGTTCGCAAGATACCATCGGTCCAGACATCCAGACATCCAGACATATACAGACATCCACACAGGCGGACGGACTTTTTTTTTTGCATTTTCAGTCTTAGGGACTTTCAAAACGTCGAGAAAAGTTGTTTTGGACAAACCAAATTTTTCGTCATTTTTGACAGGATTTCAATACTTTGGTCTTTTTAGACCGAAGTAATAGTCAAACAATTGGTAAATGCCGAATATTACTAGACTCTGCATCGCAAGTTTTGTTTGTATAACCGAAGTTTTTGTAGGACGATTCAAATTGCCAGCGGGTGCAACCAAGGGCTATATACGTTTACAGCTAATAAGAACGACGAAAAAATTATGACAGTTAACGCCTATGTATTATACCAAAGGTAACGGCCAAGCTTCCTCATCACTAATTTTGTCGGGGAAACAAGAGATATTTTAAACATATTCAGTTGACGGACCCAGAATTCAACATGCCTATAGCGAAATTGATATATTAGTGGGAATAGATCAATTTATCAACATTCTGGAGGACGGACAAATGAAAAATGAACAACTCGAATTAATTGTTCAAAAAAAAAAATTCGGCTGAACCAGTGAAGAAAGTAGATGTGAAAACTTCTATAAACTTCTACCACAACCAATAGCGAAGAAGGCAGATGTTGTACGACTTCCATTTCGAGAAGAGCCGACTTCATTGGGAAACTCAATCGGCTTAGCAATTGGTCGATTACGCTGATGCCCGATTTGCGGGTTGTACCGTATATTCATGTATGCATATCTTACGCTAGGACATATGAAACGAATAAAATCAAGTGAAATTAAGCAACCCAGGTACTATCTACTGCATCATGGTATTTTAAAGGCGACAGGTGGGGGTATTAAAATGAGAGTAGTATTCAATGCTTCGGCAAAGAGATCAACGGGTAAATCGCTCTATTACGTGTTAATGGTCGGTCCCACAGTGTATTTCTCATCGTATTCCATACTGGTGAGGTTTAGTACTCATCTATTCGTCTTTACTGCAGATCTCCAAAAAAATTTATTTGCATATCGTGGTAGCACCTTCTACCCGGTATTAGAATTGTGCGAGTTAAAGAAAAACATCGAAAAGATATTTCAATACATTTATTGAAGAAATTCAAGAACGATGTGATGGCTCTAAAGTACTTGGATTGTGCTGGAATCCTATACTGGATGCATTAACTTTCTCCGCCCAATTTGAATCGGACATAAAATATACAAAGCGAACCCTACTTATTGAAGCAGTCATATATTCGATCCACTCGGCCTTGTGGCACTTTGCATAGTACCGATAAACACCTTATTTCAACATCTATGGAAGACTAAATTGGATTGGGATGTAGATCTTCCCAAAGAGTGAAAGGATCAGTGGGCAAATATACGTGAAGATATCTCGAATCTATCATCCATCACCATACCGAGATGACTCTCAATCACTAGCAACATGGTTGTTGTGATGCTAGGCGAGGCAGCATGCAGAGCTGTCTTTTATTCAAGACATATTAGTCAATTCAAAGGGTGCATAGTTTCTTTAATCACGAGTAAACCGAAGGTGGCATATGTAAGGTATTTGATCATTTCCAAGTTGGAGCTTTCAGCAGGTGTGTTGCTTGCTTAAATGTGGAAAGTTTTAAAAGAGGATCTGAAGTATGTAAAAATACGGTCAGTAACTGTATGGACTACTGATTCATTAATTGTATTGGATTGGCTGTCGTCTATCAACAATATCATGAATGTGTTTGTGAAAAATCGAGTGGCTGTAGTACTCGACGTGTTGCGCCATATTAATTTTTAAACAACTCTGCAGATATTTTATCACGAGGATCGACGATGGGTCAACTGGTTAACTGTAATCTCTGGTGGAAAGGCCCTTCATGGTTGAATGAACCCAATAAGACGTGGCCGACGATAATATTCGTAGCGGAAGACGCATATGTAGGAAGCGAATCAACACAACGAAAAGCAGATTGGGCCACCAACGTATGAACAGAGTGTCCAGTTTCTTTAAAATAGTAGTGATAATCGCTCGAGTTCAACGATGGTTTAAGAATACCAAAATACCAAGGAAATTACGAAGTTTTAAAATATCCGGGCAAGATAGGTCTTGCCGAGCTAGTATTAATACAACGGCTTCAGGAAGATCACTTTCGTGATGAAATTGCACAGCTAACGACAAGTACAATGGTTAAACGCAATTCAACGGTAAAGAATGTGAACCCTTTCTTAGATGTTCATCATGTAATGAGAGTGGGCGGTCGTATTAGTATTTCGATAATAAATTTTAATACAAGTCATCCGATCATTTTGCCGCCTGAAGCACCTGTAGTGAAGAAATTAGTCGAGGAATATCACATACAATATTGCCATGCTGGTCCAACACTCCTGAGTAACATATTAAAATAAAAATATATACAGTGGGAGATATATACAGTGGTCGGGCGTAAGTTAACGAGATACATAGCGCAAAAATGTATATGTACAATGTAGTCGAGCAAGGCCAACCTTACAAATGCAGTTGATGGCAGAGTTACCAGCAGCACGAGTAAAATTTCAAAAACCGTTTGCACAAGTTGCGGTGGATTACGCCAGTCCTTTTAGTGCATATCACATAAGATGAAGGTCAGTAAAAATTTACGTTTGTCTTTCCGTCTGTCTTGCAACGAAATCCGTCCATATTGAGTTGGCGAGTGATATGACGCGGATGCATTCTTGGGAGCATGGATCATAATATTTTTTTAGCAAAATATCAATCAAATTCTCCACTGCATATTTTGGTTTTCTTTAATTAAGATATTTAAACATATTAGCTAAGTCACATGAAAAACCATGAATGCATAAAAATTTTAAAATAATTAATTTAAAATTAAAATTAATTAAAGCAATAATAAAATAAATAGGGCATGAAACCAGAAAAGGGTTAAGCACAACGATGGTAACGCTAATTAAAATAAATGTTTTTTTGATGTAATGTTTTTGCCATAGTTGTAAAGCTAACTATCACTACATCTGTGGAAAGTAGAAACAACAAAAAATTAAAAGCTTGTATTAAAAATAGAAACAATTTGATAAGACGCGGTTGCAAATGAGCTTTAAATATTCATTCCGCTTTGTATATGTATATTATTATAAGATTGAATCATTTATGTTAATGTTAAACCATTAATTTGAAAGTCTGCTTTTTCTGTTTCTTTCTCATAGTTTGAACATTATCTTTACTACAGTTAATTTCATGGAAACAATGACATTTTATTCTATTTTGTTTCTACAGGAACTAAATGGCTAAAGAGCATTACAGAAAAAGCCATTCGCATAAAATATTCATCATCCGTTAGTTTAGCAGCAACAATAATTTTGTAATACTAATAAAAATATAATGGAAATAGAGTAAAACCGTAATATTAGGATTAAATACTATTTTATAATTTATTATGTTTCTTGATGCTAAGATTTTATATTTGCATAATCCCTCATCCATATTCGTATAACAGTTTTACATACATATTACGAACTCGTAAATTTAGAGAATATATTTAGGAATAAATTTAAAGGGTTGAGTGCCGATAATCAAATTCTCCTTAATCCCGTTAAGAACTCATAAATAATTCTACCAAAGAGATCATTAGGAAGTTGGCCAAGCCATTTCCTAAATATGTTCTGTATTCCAAAATGTATAGCGATCATGGAAATTGTCGACATTTAGATTTTTTGCGATTTATCTGTTTTCAGGTCCCTTGAGTACGAAAAAGTTGGTTTCGTAATGGTGTCTGCCTGTCGGAATATTTGTCAGCCTGTCTATCTGCCGGTCTGTCCGTCAGTCTGTTTGTCGATCTGTCTGTTGGTTTGTCTATCGGTCTGTCTGCCCGTCGATCTGTCTGTCGGTCTATCTGTTGGTTTGTCTATCGGTCTGTCTAGCTGTCTGTCTGTGTCTTACCTACAACCCAGATAGTTTAGCTAATTGAACTGAAACTTCATATGTAAGGTTTTTTTCTTAAATTGGGAGCTCCCAGTAAACTTTAGTGAAAATCCGTCAACCGGAGGTGAACACTCTCTTGGCTCAGCAAATGTGCTTTGCAGTATCTCAAAAAGTAAGGTTTTTAGAAAACTATTTTATACAAAACGTTCGCAAAAAAATAAAAAAATAAAAATTCAAAGGAAGAAAGTTTGTAGCGATTCTCTCATTTAAATCGCTAATTAAATTCGTTTATCGCCACAATTATTTGAAATGTAACGCATTTCAACTTGAAAATATAATTGTGATGGCACATCTCTTTTCGGTCAATAGTGACACCTATAATAGGATAGCAACTTGCTTGCAACTATTATAGTGGTTTATGTCTGTACTCAACATAATAATATTTCCCTATATTTTAGTACAGTTCACTATTTGCATTAAATTAATATCTTGGATAAATTTAATGCAACACCGAAATTATCCCATCTTTTGTCGACATCGCAATCTAAATCATTTACTTATTACGACCGCAAAAAATTAAGTCTAAGTTTTTAGATCTTAAAAACAAAAAAGAAATCGATTTTGACATGAACAAAAATTTTCAACAGAGATACACTCTCTTTTCTGCTCTTGTGCAAGCGATACCTCATCGCAATTTTTTTCTAAATCAAAAATTAATATAAAAAAAGCGACAAAATAATTTATGCAAATTAAAGAATAATACCGGGCTATCTATAAAATTAAAAAAGTAATTTAATATAGCAAAAGTGAAGTGGTGGATATTAATCCACATTTGTAACCTAGTTGTGAATAAATTCGGCCACATATTATTAAAAACTTTTTCATTGTGTGTGCCCCATTTAAGTCCGGTATTTTTACTTGTGAAATCGGTGCTACCGCAACTTTAACGCGAATTCCAGGCTCAATTCAACAGCCGCCAAAAGTTCAAACTTGCAAATGCATATTTTGCTGTGATGAAATAATTAAAAATTTCAGTTTTAATATATTTTGTACAAGTATCAATTCAACACTCACAGAAACGAAGCTTAACCTCAAAAAACTTCAACAAGAACCAATGATTGATTCGTTTGCTATTAGAATATTTCTGTGGCAATATGGCATAATGGAATAACTCGAGTTATACCCTTTTACATATTATTGCAAATTCGAAATCTCCATATTCGAATTCATATTATATCAATTTTTTGTAATAATCCAGCAACTACAAACAACCGTAATAATCATTTAAAAAAGCAAGAATTCGAAAAACTCATACGATTTTGTACGACTCTTAATTTTAAAAACGTTTTCCTGAAAAAAACAAACCTAAAGAGTGCGATTCAGTCGCAGCAATAGGATGGACAAGTATCAGGGTATCTGCCGTATAGACAATTAGATGAAGGCTTAAAAGTCACTTCACTTGTGAACAGGATATACTATATACATAGTTGTTAAGTCATCATTTTAAGTAATGAATAAATATCTTGTTTATATTCAAATCCCATTAAATTTCAAAATCTGTTGATGACCATGGGGTCCCCTGTAATTGTTTTTACACACTCCTTAATATTTAACAGATATTTTACCGTAAGATAAATTTCTAGCCCGTTTCAGAATCAACCCTACCAATCTGTTAGTTATTATTAGTATCAATTTTAATTCCATTTATCCTTACCTATACCCACAAAAGATAAATAATATTGGAAATTGGAAAACCTACAACCATAAATTTTCTGTTTGTAAATAATTGATGGAATTTCTAACGATTTAAACGATTTTTTTTCTCGTTTTGTTTTATAAATTTTTTTTTTGTCGGGTATACGAAAAATGATTGCCTTCATCTCATTTTTATCTTTTATGGTACTGCTAATTTGATTGTATTATTTTCTCCAGCAACAACGCCAGGATACAAAAAAAAAAGAACTTCAAGATAAGGATGACCTTTTTTTTTTTTTTTTTTTTTTTTTTTTTTTTGCGATGTTTCCTCGATTTTCCTGATTTCGGTTGGTCATTTGATTCTCTCTTCAGTTTTGATTTGTGTGATTGTTTTTTTAGGTTCAATATATAAAAATGATTAGAATTTGATTTATAAATAAATTTATTTTGGGTTTTCTATATTTTATATTATACATACATTCCATTGATATAGCTTGAACAAAATATTGTATAATTTCGGTTAGGCGCTTGGAAGGTGTCGAAGGTAAATTATATGTTTGTGTATACAGACAATTGATGATTTAGCGGAAATTATGGTGATTTATAGGATTATATTAGGGATTATCAAGATGTTTCGATTAAAATGCGTATAGCAAAACGTTTACCTTTTTTTTATAAGTTATTTGGAGTAATTCTTCCATCTGATCAAACACTCGATGAGATACAAAAAAAAGAATTGATTTTACTAGTAATATTCGACTTTTGTTATTCTTACCACCCCTTTCCATCACCGCTTTCTCTAAAATATTCGTTCACAAGTCATGTTTTTAATTTTTCCCATTTTTCTAACGTTTAGATTTCTGTCCCCATCCTCCCTATTAATCTCTTTATTAAATTTACTCTAATGTAAACGTGTAATTTATTACTTGTCCCCCAAAAAGATTATAAATGATAATGATCATTTTTATTTGAGTTGAATTTTGATATTTTTGCTTGAATTTTTATGAAGTCTATTTTTTGCTTTCTACTCAAATCAATTAACTAGCAGTCTCATAATTTTATTATTAATGTTATTTATATTAAGCGGTAATGAATTTTAAAATATTCGGGGTCATTTGAATTTATATTGCTAGATTAGCAGAAACACCTTTTCTTCCGCCTTGTAAGTATTTTAGATACTGAAAGCAAACTTGTTATTAATAATGCATTGCGTTAGCCACGCAAAGTAGGTCTTTGTATTGGCTAATCTAAGCAAAATTTATGCGTTTGATTATCGAAAGCTTTGAAGTACCAAATAGCATTTGTCGTTTCGTGTGGCCCAAAAAAAAACGTTGTCGATGTTGTTTTCACTGTAAAACAACGTACTGCTTTGGGTGGGATACATATTAATTTTTAAGGCCACGTTTTTCAATGGATACTCTTCCGTGTATATTATGATAAAGCATTGAAAATTGAAATGCGACCAATTGCTCTAGTAATTTATTTTTGTTAAATAGATAGCATAAGAAAAGTAGCAGTGGTGCTACAAGTGTTAAGATGGCGAGCGAGAGTTGATTGAATTTAACTATATACGTTGAATTATCATCAATCTATGTATCTCTACAAACCGCTATTACTTCTCCAATGGCAGAGTTTGCAGCGATCGGGAATTAATTTATTATTTGGCTTGGTTTTATCAGACCATCCCGATTGGGTACGAAACCCAATTAGCAAATTAATTTTGAAACTTTACAAATTTATTAAATTTTTGCTTTGAACATATGTACGTAATTCTATTACATTAATTAAAATAAAAAATATCTTAGTGTTTTTTATCAATAGTAACTTATACATTTTTACTCATCTTCCGAATCTGAAAGATCTGGATGTACATTTCTTATATACATTCATCGGTCTGTAGACTGTTATACATAGAATGAATGAAATTGTTCGTTTAGCAATGGTGTAAGAAATTTAGTCATCCTTTTTGGCCTTATTAATTTTAAGAGGACCATTATTGCATTTTGTAATGTCTGAAATATCTACTTGGTGTACGCCTTTTTTTTTTTTTTTGAAATTATGAGTTCCTTAAAAGATTCTGCATCATCGTGTGAACACTTCAAATATTTGAAGTATGAACATCAAGTATAGTTATACGGCCGAATTGCCGTGTAAATCGCATCCATTTGACGTCTTTCCAGTAAAATTTATTTCTATTTTTATAATTTTTTCGGAAGGTGAATTTACTTTTAGATATACATAGAAAATTTATTTTCCATCTCTATAATTGAAAAATCTCGTTTATTCCCAATTGAACTAATAAAGTTGAACCAATCCCGAGGATGATGTATTTTAATGTTGGTCTTTTTTTTCTATTATAACATAATCCGAATAACACTCCATATATGAGAGTGTGTCCCGGAATCAAAAATGTATGATTAATCTTGTCCAGATGTGAATTTTTTATCATAACGGAAAACATGGCGGCCATATAGGAATTTTACTGTGGGATGTAACGAATTTAATAGTTTCCGATATACTGCGTAAATGTTCGAAAACGCAAGACGCCATGTCATTCCTACCTCTTCCACCGATACCTCCATGCCACATATAACAAAAGCGTCGTTGGTGACGCAGCCGTGGATGGTTAAATTATACATGCATAGTGGGAGTTGATAAAACGAGATAGATTTATTGGGGAAAGGTATCGGAAGACATTGCTGTAGGTCCAATGTAAACATCTTTGTGGTGGTCAGTAAACCGCAGTTTCTTGACGATTTTTTTGCATTGTATGCTTTTGTTGCACTCTAATGGTACTTCTTTTGTTCGGGAATTAATCTCAATTTTGCAGTTTCCTCTAAAGCTCCTTCTATTTGCACTTTCGAAAATATCGCATTTATTGCATGTATCAAGCTTTAGTTTTTTTAAACTTTGTTACGGCCACCGTAATGGTGATCATCTGAAATACACAATTGAACGTTATAATGTACAATTTTGTATTTATTTAAGAATGTCATCTAGTTTTTAATATTTGAAATTACCTAAAGTTGTCTTGGCTTAATGCCATCTAATTTGTATTAGTTGTATTAAATCTAAATTGTCTTGAATTAACGCCATCTATGTAATAGTAATTAAACTTGTTAATTTGTATCTTCACTTACGTTACTGCCATCTATATTGAATTAGTATTAAGCAAAGCATTTTGTATAAAACTTATTCATGCGTTCTCCGCATAGAGCGCACTTATTTTGTATATAAAGAGACGTCAAATAATGAATCGTGTCACAAATAATCAGCAATTTGGAAGAAATACATAAATTAAAATTTGAAGAATAATATTTGTTGAGTTTAACTAAAATCGGCGGGAAATTGGTTAGCACAATGCGTTTCAAGGTGCCAAAAACGCGGGATAATTGGGGTACCAAAGGAAATTCAGTCTAATAAAAAGCATCGTTGTACAAATAAATTATTGAGGGAAAAGGTAACACAAATTTAAAAGAATCGGAGGAAATTTGGTGTGGCTATACGGAAAACCAGGCAAAGTAGTATACCGAAACTATTTTTGATAAAAGCAGATAGCAATCAGGTTATATATTGTCGTGTAAGACAAACTACGGTAGTGAGAATTTTTGTGTGTTAGCAAAATGGGTGTGGTGCAAAGTAGTGAAACGGTTTTTTTTTATGATCATGACATGGTAAAACAAGAATCTAATGGTGCGTAAAATGGAATAACGGGATAATTATGGGCGTGTGGTATCACATTTGATCAGGCAAATTGTGTAGCGTTAAATACGGTATACATAATTTTTTGTCAAAGATTTTTTGACATAACATGATTGAACAAGAAAATACGTGTAAAGGAAAAAACGTAATGATGGAATTTTAAATAACGTGAAATTTGTGTGTCATACAGCAAAGTTGTGGGAATCGACGTGGAAATAGTGTTTTTAGTACCAAAAATTGATTAAATGATATAGTGGATAGTTAGGTTGGTAAGATGGTGGCCATCATAAGTGAGGATCATGATAGTTGAGTGATTGTGCATCAACGTGATCAGGGATTGAACGTGAATCCTTGATTACTTATAGCGCTGCATTGTGTCATTGGTTGATAAAGAATGTGTCATTGGTTGATAAAGAAAGTTAAAGAATAAAAATAAATTGTATTATTGGTAGCAGTAACGGGATGGCCGTGCTGTAGATTGGTATACTCAAGATTATACTATTGGTATCAGTGTCGGAATAACCGTGCTGAGAATAGAATACAGATAAATTGTATTATTAATAGCAGTAACGGGATGGCCGTTCTGTAGATTGGTATACTCAAGGTTATATGGTTGGTATCAGTGTCGGGATAACCGCTCTGAGACTTGAACAAAATTGATTATATTTTTGGTAACAATAGCGGGATGGCCGTGTTGTAAAATTATTATACAAATGGTACCAGTGTCAGGATAACTTCACTGAGGGTAGAATTTGCATAAATACAGAGATGTATAGTATCAGCAACGGGATGGCCGTACTGATGGTTGGCCTGAGTTTACAGAATTAAGTTCTGGCTAAAAAATTGTATAATGATGGAATGAAGGATTATAGTGAAAATTTTATAAGCAACTTTGTATAGCAAATTTTTATTATTTTAGCAGTAGAGACGGAATGGCCGATGGTAACATGGAGGAATTGGTGGAGGCAAAGATACAGGAGTTAAACGAACTCATCAAGTCCATAGATAACTACGAACGAGCAAACTCTAGGGATGAGATTAGGGCGATAGATGAAGAAATAAACATAACTGATAGTGAGGTACGACCGTGGGTAGAAAAAGTGCAAGGCCAGGACGAAGGGAGAGAAGGAATTCGAACGTATAAGTTGCTATGAGCGGAGGCATTCGAAAAGCTGGAAATGAGATTCCGAGAGTTGGAAGGAGAGGAAAAAAGAAGCCACGTTGTATTGGGGAATGGTATGGGTGATAAAGGAAAAGGTTGAAATTGGAGACGAGGAAGGAGTTATTGTTTTAATATGATTTTTATAATGAAACAAAGCTATTTTTTTTTCTAGGGATTAAATAATTTAGTTTTTGTTTGAAGGGAACTGGTCAAGATGAGTTAAAGAAGGAATTAGGTGGCCAAAATGATCCAATAAATCGGGCGGTCACAAGAAGGTGAAGATAAAAGCTCTAACAGAATTGTCGGAATTTTAATTTTAGGAGATTGCGAAATGGCGGAAGATAATCAGTTAGAGTTTGAAAGCGAAGAGGTTGTGATGCTTGGTGGAGATGAGGTATCAGATGACAGACCAAGTTCAAATCAAAGGGAAGGAGAAAAATTGTACGTCCTTTGTGAGCAACGGATTGACTCATTAAACCGATTTTATAATGAATCAGTGGATCAGGATTATTTTGGGACACTAACTGAATCAGAGTTGCGTATGCGTCAAGAGAGGTTGCGACGACATTTCGAATTATTTAAGGATGACGATACAGTCAGTGTAACATGTTGGTCACGAGTCAGGTATACGATGATATGGAGAATCGGTTTATGTCCTCAATGGTTAAGATACAGGACAAATTAAATGTGCAGTGTAAGAATGGGACAAGTTGTAGAGCATCAACATTAGTTGATGCTGAAAATCGTCAGTCAACTATTATAAAGAAGATCACAATAAAAACTATGATCCGATTACTAAACGCTTGTATCTACATGAGGCTTGTGCAGGGAAAGCAGCCATAACGTTGGGCCCGTGGCAACCCACAGGTGGTAATTATAAGGCGGCATGGGAGGTTTTAATGAAGACGTACGACGACGACTACCACTTAATTCATTGTATCCTGGGTAAGATGCATGCAATTAAAAGGCAAGAACGAGAGAGTCATGATTCTTTACGGTCAGTATTGGATGCTTTGAATAGTGGAACACGTTAATTGGAAAATATTGCATCACAGGCTCATTTGTGGGATCAATTTTGGATTCATTATGCCAAGCAGCGTCTTCCTAAATGTACCTTAGATTCTTGGGAGCAACGTCGTAGTCTTGATGGGACAGTAAATTTACCCACTCTTGAGGAATTCCAGCAATTTTTGGAGATCATGGCTAAGGGTCGCCGTGAGTTTGAAGAGAATATGAAAAATTAGGTCATATGCAACGTGCAACAACATTAAATCTAGGAGATGTACATAATTATATTTGCTGTTTCGGTGGAGCGCAAATTCAGGGTTGTTTTTGACGGTTCAGCAAAAACTACCAATGGGAAATCATTAAACGATGCACAATACACTGGGCCACGCCTTCAGAGAGACTTGCTGGATATAGTTAAGAAATTTCGCACCGGAAAAATAGCATTACCGGCGGATATCTGTAAAATGTTCCGCCAGGTAGAGATTCAGCCAATTCATTGGAATCTGCAAAGAATTTTGTGGAGAGCAAACTCAGAGGAGCCAATTCGTGACTATTGGTTAACAGTGGTAAATTATGGATTGGCATATTCTCCATACCTGGCAGTTAAAGCGTTAAATCAATGTGCTATCGACGGTGCCGCTGAGATGCCCACTGCATCTCAAGTAACCCAAAGCGACTTTTATATGGACGATATGTTAACGTCAGTTGAGTCAGAATCCCAAGCAATCAAGTTAAAGGCGGAAGTTATTAAACTACTTAGGCAAGGTGGGTTCGAGATGGCTAAATGGAGGTCAAACTGTTTAGAAATTATGGGAAGTGAATTAACAGCAAAGGTGGTAGTGTTGCAAAATAATACTAGTATCCTTGGTATTATGTGGGATTTTGTCAAGGATCAATTTCAATTTAAGGTGCAGGATCGTAATCAACCTGATGTCATCAATAAACGGTTTATCACCGGAGAAGTGGCAAGGATATTTGATCCACAAGGATGGGTATCTCCAGTTACAATAAGAGCGAAGTTGTTTATTCAGGGGTTGTGGCGACTGGGCAGTAATTGGGATGAACCGTTGTCGTTATCCACACAACAAGAATGGAAGGATTTTTATCATGAATTAAGACTAATTAATGAATTACGGATTCCACGATGGTTATCAAGAAACCAAAAAACTCATATTCATGTATTTTCTGATGCATCAAATAAGGCGTATGAAGTAGCGGTTTATGTACGAGTGTGTATTGACAAGCAGTGGAGTGCCAGGTTATTATGTTCAAGAAGTAGAGTAGCTCCTATAAAATTAGTGACAATACCGAGATTGGAGCTATGTGTGGTTGAGCTAAGTTGTAAATTAATTCGGAAGATAAAGGAGATAACAATATTTGGGGCAGCGCCAATTTATATTTGTACTGATTCAGAAATAGGGTTACATTGGTTGAAAGAGCCTATTAATGAATTGAAACCATTTGTGGAAAATCGAGTTGATAGGATACTCAAGGAATCAGCATTACAGCAATTTCGTTAGGTCATATCGGAACAAAACCCTGCCGATCTAATATCTCGTGGGATAAAAGTGGAAAATCTGTTAAGAAACGACTTATGGTGGAGAGGACCAGCTATGCTGAAAGAGAGTAATGAGGAGTGTCCATATTGGACTCCCAAACTAAGCAACAAAGAGATTTATATCCAGATTAAGAAGCAATGTAAAGAACTACCAGTGAGAATAGACAGTGTCTGGATGACGACGGTCGAACATGGCGATCAAGAAATTGAATTAATGGAGAAAAGGTCATCATATGAATCGTTCGTAATCGCAGGTTTAACAATAACATAGTGAAGGCAAATAATCTATTAAATCAGGAACTGCCAGCTCTGGGAAGCAGCAACATTGAAGGTGTTACAAGAAGCAATGTAGTAGGTTCTGTGCCACGACTGACGCCGAATGTAAAGCACTACTTGGTATATGGCTGGAATATCCAAGACTAGCCGATTGTGGATGTTGACTCCATGGATGAACAAGCAGGGATTACTGAGGATTACTGGAAGATTGGACAAGGGACAGTTACCGTTGGCACGACGGAAGCCAATTATATAAGATCACAAGGGTACTTTAGTTAGAAGAATAGCCGAAAAGGCTCATAGAGAGGCTTAAGTCCACTTTCATACACAACCTCGAATTTTTATGAAAATTGGCACAATGAAACTAGATTTATTCGCGATAATTTTGGTATAATTTTTTTTTCAGGACGCGATTGGTTCACGAGATATTTAGATTTTAAAAATCCAAATTTACCATATAAAATTGGTGCCTTCGCTAACTTCGTCGATGGTTAACGAACGCAATTATATTATTTTTCGAGTCTTTGATATTAACAACATTTTATTTGCGTTAGTGACATCTATTGTTGTACAGCAGAAAAACAAAAAATTAAATTTAAAAAATTTTATTTAACAGTTAAATTTAAGTAATAATTAAACAAGTTTGTATTATTTGTTTGATTTATTTTATTATTTTTGTTTTGTCATCTTTGTGTAAAGGGACCAATGCTAAGCGGCTTTGGGGAGTTCGTTATTTTAGTATGTGAAATGGAAAAAGTAAAACAAAAGTGAAAAATTCTGGCAATTATTTGTCATCTTTGTGGAAAGGGGCCAATGCTAAGCGGCTTTGGGGAGTTCGTTATTTTAGTATGTGAAATGGAAAAAGTAAAACAAAAGTGAAAAATTCTGGCAATTATTTGTCATCTTTGTGGAAAGGGGCCAATGCTAAGCGGCTTTGGGGAGTACGTTATTTTAGTATGTGAAATGGAAAAAGTAAAACAAAAGTGAAAAATTCTGGCAATTATTTGTCATCTTTGTGGAAAGGGGCCAATGCTAAGCGGCTTTGGGGAGTACGTTATTTTAGTATGTGAAATGGAAAAAGTAAAACAAAAGTGAAAAATTCTGGCAATTATTTGTCATCTTTGTGGAAAGGGGCCAATGCTAAGCGGCTTTGGGGAGTTCGTTATTTTAGTATGTGAAATGGAAAAAGTAAAACAAAAGTGAAAAATTCTGGCAATTATTTGTCATCTTTGTGGAAAGGGGCCAATGCTAAGCGGCTTTGGGGAGTTCGTTATTTTAGTATGTGAAATGGAAAAAGTAAAACAAAAGTGAAAAATTCTGGCAATTATTTGTCATCTTTGTGGAAAGGGGCCAATGCTAAGCGGCTTTGGGGAGTTCGTTATTTTAGTATGTGAAATGGAAAAAGTAAAACAAAAGTGAAAAATTCTGGCAATTATTTGTCATCTTTGTGGAAAGGGGCCAATGCTAAGCGGCTTTGGGGAGTTCGTTATTTTAGTATGTGAAATGGAAAAAGTAAAACAAAAGTGAAAAATTCTGGCAATTATTTGTCATCTTTGTGGAAAGGGGCCAATGCTAAGCGGCTTTGGGGAGTTCGTTATTTTAGTATGTGAAATGGAAAAAGTAAAACAAAAGTGAAAAATTCTGGCAATTATTTGTCATCTTTGTGGAAAGGGGCCAATGCTAAGCGGCTTTGGGGAGTTCGTTATTTTAGTATGTGAAATGGAAAAAGTAAAACAAAAGTGAAAAATTCTGGCAATTATTTGTCATCTTTGTGGAAAGGGGCCAATGCTAAGCGGCTTTGGGGAGTACGTTATTTTAGTATGTGAAATGGAAAAAGTAAAACAAAAGTGAAAAATTCTGGAAATTATTTGTCATCTTTGTGGAAAGGGGCCAATGCTAAGCGGCTTTGGGGAGTTCGTTATTTTAGTATGTGAAATGGAAAAAGTAAAACAAAAGTGAAAAATTCTGGCAATTATTTGTCATCTTTGTGGAAAGGGGCCAATGCTAAGCGGCTTTGGGGAGTTCGTTATTTTAGTATGTGAAATGGAAAAAGTAAAACAAAAGTGAAAAATTCTGGCAATTATTTGTCATCTTTGTGTAAAGGGACCAATGCTAAGCGGCTTTGGGGAGTTCGTTATTTTAGTATGTGAAATGGAAAAAGTAAAACAAAAGTGAAAAATTCTGGCAATTATTTGTCATCTTTGTGGAAAGGGGCCAATGCTAAGCGGCTTTGGGGAGTTCGTTATTTTAGTATGTGAAATGGAAAAAGTAAAACAAAAGTGAAAAATTCTGGCAATTATTTGTCATCTTTGTGTAAAGGGACCAATGCTAAGCGGCTTTGGGGAGTTCGTTATTTTAGTATGTGAAATGGAAAAAGTAAAACAAAAGTGAAAAATTCTGGCAATTATTTGTCATCTTTGTGGAAAGGGGCCAATGCTAAGCGGCTTTGGGGAGTTCGTTATTTTAGTATGTGAAATGGAAAAAGTAAAACAAAAGTGAAAAATTCTGGCAATTATTTGTCATCTTTGTGGAAAGGGGCCAATGCTAATCGGCTTTGGGGAGTTCGTTATTTTAGTATGTGAAATGGAAAAAGTAAAACAAAAGTGAAAAATTCTGGCAATTATTTGTCATATTTGTGGAAAGGGGCCAATGCTAAGCGGCTTTGGGGAGTTCGTTATTTTAGTATGTGAAATGGAAAAAGTAAAACAAAAGTGAAAAATTCTGGCAATTATTTGTCATCTTTGTGGAAAGGGGCCAATGCTAAGCGGCTTTGGGGAGTTCGTTATTTTAGTATGTGAAATGGAAAAAGTAAAACAAAAGTGAAAAATTCTGGCAATTATTTGTCATCTTTGTGGAAAGGGGCCAATGCTAAGCGGCTTTGGGGAGTTCGTTATTTTAGTATGTGAAATGGAAAAAGTAAAACAAAAGTGAAAATTCTGGCAATTATTTGTCATCTTTGTGGAAAGGGGCCAATGCTAAGCGGCTTTGGGGAGTACGTTATTTTAGTATGTGAAATGGAAAAAGTAAAACAAAAGTGAAAATTCTGGCAATTATTTGTCATCTTTGTGGAAAGGGGCCAATGCTAAGCGGCTTTGGGGAGTTCGTTTTTTTAGTATATGAAATGGAAAAAGTAAAACAAAAGTGAAAAATTCTGGCAATTATTTGTCATCTTTGTGGAAAGGGGCCAATGCTAAGCGGCTTTGGGGAGTTCGTTATTTTAGTATGTGAAATGGAAAAAGTAAAACAAAAGTGAAAAATTCTGGCAATTATTTGTCATCTTTGTGTAAAGGGACCAATGCTAAGCGGCTTTGGGGAGTTCGTTATTTTAGTATGTGAAATGGAAAAAGTAAAACAAAAGTGAAAAATTCTGGCAATTATTTGTCATCTTTGTGGAAAGGGGCCAATGCTAAGCGGCTTTGGGGAGTTCGTTATTTTAGTATGTGAAATGGAAAAAGTAAAACAAAAGTGAAAAATTCTGGCAATTATGTATTTGTCATCTTTGTGGAAAGGGGCCAATGCTAAGCGGCTTTGGGGAGTTCGTTATTTTAGTATGTGAAATGGAAAAAGTAAAACAAAAGTGAAAAATTCTGGCAATTATTTGTCATCTTTGTGGAAAGGGGCCAATGCTAAGCGGCTTTGGGGAGTTCGTTATTTTAGTATGTGAAATGGAAAAAGTAAAACAAAAGTGAAAAATTCTGGCAATTATGTATTTGTCATCTTTGTGGAAAGGGGCCAATGCTAAGCGGCTTTGGGGAGTTCGTTATTTTAGTATGTGAAATGGAAAAAGTAAAACAAAAGTGAAAAATTCTGGCAATTATTTGTCATCTTTGTGGAAAGGGGCCCATGCTAAGCGGCTTTGGGGAGTTCGTTATTTTAGTATGTGAAATGGAAAAAGTAAACCAAAAGTGAAAAATTCTGGCAATTATTTGTCATCTTTGTGGAAAGGGGCCAATGCTAAGCGGCTTTGGGGAGTACGTTATTTTAGTATGTGAAATGGAAAAAGTAAAACAAAAGTGAAAATTCTGGCAATTATTTGTCATCTTTGTGGAAAGGGGCCAATGCTAAGCGGCTTTGGGGAGTACGTTATTTTAGTATGTGAAATGGAAAAAGTAAAACAAAAGTGAAAAATTCTGGCAATTATTTGTCATCTTTGTGGAAAGGGGCCAATGCTAAGCGGCTTTGGGGAGTTCGTTATTTTAGTATGTGAAATGGAAAAAGTAAAACAAAAGTGAAAAATTCTGGCAATTATTTGTCATCTTTGTGGAAAGGGGCCAATGCTAAGCGGCTTTGGGGAGTTCGTTATTTTAGTATGTGAAATGGAAAAAGTAAAACAAAAGTGAAAAATTCTGGCAATTATGTATTTGTCATCTTTGTGGAAAGGGGCCAATGCTAAGCGGCTTTGGGGAGTTCGTTATTTTAGTATGTGAAATGGAAAAAGTAAAACAAAAGTGAAAAATTCTGGCAATTATTTGTCATCTTTGTGGAAAGGGGCCAATGCTAAGCGGCTTTGGGGAGTTCGTTATTTTAGTATGTGAAATGGAAAAAGTAAAACAAAAGTGAAAAATTCTGGCAATTATTTGTCATCTTTGTGGAAAGGGGCCAATGCTAAGCGGCTTTGGGGAGTTCGTTATTTTAGTATGTGAAATGGAAAAAGTAAAACAAAAGTGAAAAATTCTGGCAATTATTTGTCATCTTTGTGGAAAGGGGCCAATGCTAAGCGGCTTTGGGGAGTTCGTTATTTTAGTATGTGAAATGGAAAAAGTAAAACAAAAGTGAAAAATTCTGGCAATTATTTGTCATCTTTGTGGAAAGGGGCCAATGCTAAGCGGCTTTGGGGAGTTCGTTATTTTAGTATGTGAAATGGAAAAAGTAAAACAAAAGTGAAAAATTCTGGCAATTATGTATTTGTCATCTTTGTGGAAAGGGGCCAATGCTAAGCGGCTTTGGGGAGTTCGTTATTTTAGTATGTGAAATGGAAAAAGTAAAACAAAAGTGAAAAATTCTGGCAATTATTTGTCATCTTTGTGGAAAGGGGCCCATGCTAAGCGGCTTTGGGGAGTTCGTTATTTTAGTATGTGAAATGGAAAAAGTAAAACAAAAGTGAAAATTCTGGCAATTATTTGTCATCTTTGTGGAAAGGGGCCAATGCTAAGCGGCTTTGGGGAGTACGTTATTTTAGTATGTGAAATGGAAAAAGTAAAACAAAAGTGAAAAATTCTGGCAATTATTTGTCATCTTTGTGGAAAGGGGCCAATGCTAAGCGGCTTTGGGGAGTACGTTATTTTAGTATGTGAAATGGAAAAAGTAAAACAAAAGTGAAAAATTCTGGCAATTATTTGTCATCTTTGTGGAAAGGGCCAATGCTAAGCGGCTTTGGGGAGTACGTTATTTTAGTATGTGAAATGGAAAAAGTAAAACAAAAGTGAAAATTCTGGCAATTATTTGTCATCTTTGTGTAAAGGGGCCAATGCTAAGCGGCTTTGGGGAGTTCGTTATTTTAGTATGTGAAATGGAAAAAGTAAAACAAAAGTGAAAAATTCTGGCAATTATTTGTCATCTTTGTGGAAAGGGGCCAATGCTAAGCGGCTTTGGGGAGTTCGTTATTTTAGTATGTGAAATGGAAAAAGTAAAACAAAAGTGAAAAATTCTGGCAATTATGTATTTGTCATCTTTGTGGAAAGGGGCCAATGCTAAGCGGCTTTGGGGAGTTCGTTATTTTAGTATGTGAAATGGAAAAAGTAAAACAAAAGTGAAAAATTCTGGCAATTATTTGTCATCTTTGTGGAAAGGGGCCCATGCTAAGCGGCTTTGGGGAGTTCGTTATTTTAGTATGTGAAATGGAAAAAGTAAACCAAAAGTGAAAAATTCTGGCAATTATTTGTCATCTTTGTGGAAAGGGGCCAATGCTAAGCGGCTTTGGGGAGTACGTTATTTTAGTATGTGAAATGGAAAAAGTAAAACAAAAGTGAAAATTCTGGCAATTATTTGTCATCTTTGTGGAAAGGGGCCAATGCTAAGCGGCTTTGGGGAGTACGTTATTTTAGTATGTGAAATGGAAAAAGTAAAACAAAAGTGAAAAATTCTGGCAATTATTTGTCATCTTTGTGGAAAGGGGCCAATGCTAAGCGGCTTTGGGGAGTACGTTATTTTAGTATGTGAAATGGAAAAAGTAAAACAAAAGTGAAAAATTCTGGCAATTATTTGTCATCTTTGTGGAAAGGGGCCAATGCTAAGCGGCTTTGGGGAGTACGTTATTTTAGTATGTGAAATGGAAAAAGTAAAACAAAAGTGAAAAATTCTGGCAATTATTTGTCATCTTTGTGGAAAGGGGCCAATGCTAAGCGGCTTTGGGGAGTTCGTTATTTTAGTATGTGAAATGGAAAAAGTAAAACAAAAGTGAAAAATTCTGGCAATTATTTGTCATCTTTGTGGAAAGGGGCCAATGCTAAGCGGCTTTGGGGAGTTCGTTATTTTAGTATGTGAAATGGAAAAAGTAAAACAAAAGTGAAAAATTCTGGCAATTATTTGTCATCTTTGTGGAAAGGGGCCAATGCTAAGCGGCTTTGGGGAGTTCGTTATTTTAGTATGTGAAATGGAAAAAGTAAAACAAAAGTGAAAAATTCTGGCAATTATTTGTCATCTTTGTGGAAAGGGGCCAATGCTAAGCGGCTTTGGGGAGTTCGTTATTTTAGTATGTGAAATGGAAAAAGTAAAACAAAAGTGAAAAATTCTGGCAATTATTTGTCATCTTTGTGGAAAGGGGCCAATGCTAAGCGGCTTTGGGGAGTTCGTTATTTTAGTATGTGAAATGGAAAAAGTAAAACAAAAGTGAAAAATTCTGGCAATTATTTGTCATCTTTGTGGAAAGGGGCCAATGCTAAGCGGCTTTGGGGAGTTCGTTATTTTAGTATGTGAAATGGAAAAAGTAAAACAAAAGTGAAAAATTCTGGCAATTATTTGTCATCTTTGTGGAAAGGGGCCAATGCTAAGCGGCTTTGGGGAGTACGTTATTTTAGTATGTGAAATGGAAAAAGTAAAACAAAAGTGAAAAATTCTGGCAATTATTTGTCATCTTTGTGGAAAGGGGCCAATGCTAAGCGGCTTTGGGGAGTTCGTTATTTTAGTATGTGAAATGGAAAAAGTAAAACAAAAGTGAAAAATTCTGGCAATTATTTGTCATCTTTGTGGAAAGGGGCCAATGCTAAGCGGCTTTGGGGAGTTCGTTATTTTAGTATGTGAAATGGAAAAAGTAAAACAAAAGTGAAAAATTCTGGAAATTATTTGTCATCTTTGTGGAAAGGGGCCAATGCTAAGCGGCTTTGGGGAGTTCGTTATTTTAGTATGTGAAATGGAAAAAGTAAAACAAAAGTGAAAAATTCTGGCAATTATTTGTCATCTTTGTGGAAAGGGGCCAATGCTAAGCGGCTTTGGGGAGTTCGTTATTTTAGTATGTGAAATGGAAAAAGTAAAACAAAAGTGAAAAATTCTGGCAATTATTTGTCATCTTTGTGTAAAGGGACCAATGCTAAGCGGCTTTGGGGAGTTCGTTATTTTAGTATGTGAAATGGAAAAAGTAAAACAAAAGTGAAAAATTCTGGCAATTATTTGTCATCTTTGTGGAAAGGGGCCAATGCTAAGCGGCTTTGGGGAGTTCGTTATTTTAGTATGTGAAATGGAAAAAGTAAAACAAAAGTGAAAAATTCTGGCAATTATTTGTCATCTTTGTGTAAAGGGACCAATGCTAAGCGGCTTTGGGGAGTTCGTTATTTTAGTATGTGAAATGGAAAAAGTAAAACAAAAGTGAAAAATTCTGGCAATTATTTGTCATCTTTGTGGAAAGGGGCCAATGCTAAGCGGCTTTGGGGAGTTCGTTATTTTAGTATGTGAAATGGAAAAAGTAAAACAAAAGTGAAAAATTCTGGCAATTATGTATTTGTCATCTTTGTGGAAAGGGGCCAATGCTAAGCGGCTTTGGGGAGTTCGTTATTTTAGTATGTGAAATGGAAAAAGTAAAACAAAAGTGAAAAATTCTGGCAATTATTTGTCATCTTTGTGGAAAGGGGCCAATGCTAAGCGGCTTTGGGGAGTTCGTTATTTTAGTATGTGAAATGGAAAAAGTAAAACAAAAGTGAAAAATTCTGGCAATATGTATTTGTCATCTTTGTGGAAAGGGGCCAATGCTAAGCGGCTTTGGGGAGTTCGTTATTTTAGTATGTGAAATGGAAAAAGTAAAACAAAAGTGAAAAATTCTGGCAATTATGTATTTGTCATCTTTGTGGAAAGGGGCCAATGCTAAGCGGCTTTGGGGAGTTCGTTATTTTAGTATGTGAAATGGAAAAAGTAAAACAAAAGTGAAAAATTCTGGCAATTATTTGTCATCTTTGTGGAAAGGGGCCAATGCTAAGCGGCTTTGGGGAGTACGTTATTTTAGTATGTGAAATGGAAAAAGTAAAACAAAAGTGAAAAATTCTGGCAATTATTTGTCATCTTTGTGTAAAGGGACCAATGCTAAGCGGCTTTGGGGAGTTCGTTATTTTAGTATGTGAAATGGAAAAAGTAAAACAAAAGTGAAAAATTCTGGCAATTATTTGTCATCTTTGTGGAAAGGGGCCAATGCTAAGCGGCTTTGGGGAGTTCGTTATTTTAGTATGTGAAATGGAAAAAGTAAAACAAAAGTGAAAAATTCTGGCAATTATTTGTCATCTTTGTGTAAAGGGACCAATGCTAAGCGGCTTTGGGGAGTTCGTTATTTTAGTATGTGAAATGGAAAAAGTAAAACAAAAGTGAAAAATTCTGGCAATTATTTGTCATCTTTGTGGAAAGGGGCCCATGCTAAGCGGCTTTGGGGAGTTCGTTATTTTAGTAATTGAAATGGAAAAAGTAAACCAAAAGTGAAAAATTCTGGCAATTATTTGTCATCTTTGTGGAAAGGGGCCAATGCTAAGCGGCTTTGGGGAGTTCGTTATTTTAGTATGTGAAATGGAAAAAGTAAAACAAAAGTGAAAAATTCTGGCAATTATTTGTCATCTTTGTGTAAAGGGACCAATGCTAAGCGGCTTTGGGGAGTTCGTTATTTTAGTATGTGAAATGGAAAAAGTAAAACAAAAGTGAAAAATTCTGGCAATTATTTGTCATCTTTGTGTAAAGGGACCAATGCTAAGCGGCTTTGGGGAGTTCGTTATTTTAGTATGTGAAATGGAAAAAGTAAAACAAAAGTGAAAAATTCTGGCAATTATTTGTCATCTTTGTGGAAAGGGGCCAATGCTAAGCGGCTTTGGGGAGTTCGTTATTTTAGTATGTGAAATGGAAAAAGTAAAACAAAAGTGAAAAATTCTGGCAATTATTTGTCATCTTTGTGTAAAGGGACCAATGCTAAGCGGCTTTGGGGAGTTCGTTATTTTAGTATGTGAAATGGAAAAAGTAAAACAAAAGTGAAAAATTCTGGCAATTATTTGTCATCTTTGTGGAAAGGGGCCAATGCTAAGCGGCTTTGGGGAGTTCGTTATTTTAGTATGTGAAATGGAAAAAGTAAAACAAAAGTGAAAAATTCTGGCAATTATTTGTCATCTTTGTGTAAAGGGACCAATGCTAAGCGGCTTTGGGGAGTTCGTTATTTTAGTATGTGAAATGGAAAAAGTAAAACAAAAGTGAAAAATTCTGGCAATTATTTGTCATCTTTGTGGAAAGGGGCCCATGCTAAGCGGCTTTGGGGAGTTCGTTATTTTAGTATGTGAAATGGAAAAAGTAAACCAAAAGTGAAAAATTCTGGCAATTATTTGTCATCTTTGTGGAAAGGGGCCAATGCTAAGCGGCTTTGGGGAGTTCGTTATTTTAGTATGTGAAATGGAAAAAGTAAAACAAAAGTGAAAAATTCTGGCAATTATTTGTCATCTTTGTGGAAAGGGGCCAATGCTAAGCGGCTTTGGGGAGTTCGTTATTTTAGTATGTGAAATGGAAAAAGTAAAACAAAAGTGAAAAATTCTGGCAATTATTTGTCATCTTTGTGGAAAGGGGCCAATGCTAAGCGGCTTTGGGGAGTTCGTTATTTAGTATGTGAAATGGAAAAAGTAAAACAAAAGTGAAAAATTCTGGCAATTATTTGTCATCTTTGTGTAAAGGGACCAATGCTAAGCGGCTTTGGGGAGTTCGTTATTTTAGTATGTGAAATGGAAAAAGTAAAACAAAAGTGAAAAATTCTGGCAATTATTTGTCATCTTTGTGGAAAGGGGCCAATGCTAAGCGGCTTTGGGGAGTTCGTTATTTTAGTATGTGAAATGGAAAAAGTAAAACAAAAGTGAAAAATTCTGGCAATTATTTGTCATCTTTGTGGAAAGGGGCCAATGCTAAGCGGCTTTGGGGAGTTCGTTATTTTAGTATGTGAAATGGAAAAGTAAAACAAAAGTGAAAAATTCTGGCAATTATTTGTCATCTTTGTGGAAAGGGGCCCATGCTAAGCGGCTTTGGGGAGTTCGTTATTTTAGTATGTGAAATGGAAAAAGTAAACCAAAAGTGAAAAATTCTGGCAATTATTTGTCATCTTTGTGGAAAGGGGCCAATGCTAAGCGGCTTTGGGGAGTACGTTATTTTAGTATGTGAAATGGAAAAAGTAAAACAAAAGTGAAAAATTCTGGCAATTATTTGTCATCTTTGTGGAAAGGGGCCAATGCTAAGCGGCTTTGGGGAGTTCGTTATTTTAGTATGTGAAATGGAAAAAGTAAAACAAAAGTGAAAAATTCTGGCAATTATTTGTCATCTTTGTGTAAAGGGACCAATGCTAAGCGGCTTTGGGGAGTTCGTTATTTTAGTATGTGAAATGGAAAAAGTAAAACAAAAGTGAAAAATTCTGGCAATTATTTGTCATCTTTGTGGAAAGGGGCCCATGCTAAGCGGCTTTGGGGAGTTCGTTATTTTAGTATGTGAAATGGAAAAAGTAAAACAAAAGTGAAAAATTCTGGCAATTATTTGTCATCTTTGTGGAAAGGGGCCAATGCTAAGCGGCTTTGGGGAGTTCGTTATTTTAGTATGTGAAATGGAAAAAGTAAAACAAAAGTGAAAATTCTGGCAATTATTTGTCATCTTTGTGGAAAGGGGCCAATGCTAAGCGGCTTTGGGGAGTACGTTATTTTAGTATGTGAAATGGAAAAAGTAAAACAAAAGTGAAAAATTCTGGCAATTATTTGTCATCTTTGTGGAAAGGGGCCAATGCTAAGCGGCTTTGGGGAGTTCGTTATTTTAGTATGTGAAATGGAAAAAGTAAAACAAAAGTGAAAAATTCTGGCAATTATTTGTCATCTTTGTGGAAAGGGGCCAATGCTAAGCGGCTTTGGGGAGTTCGTTATTTTAGTATGTGAAATGGAAAAAGTAAAACAAAAGTGAAAAATTCTGGCAATTATGTATTTGTCATCTTTGTGGAAAGGGGCCAATGCTAAGCGGCTT